>JAJJMC010013841.1:10285716-10302678 GCA_023531435.1 Papaver californicum
TTTCAACATTGATATCAACAATCCACTCAGAAGAGGTGTCATGTCAATTACTAATTGAGGATGTACTAGGTGGATTCGAATTTCCTATAAGAAATAGCCTCATAAAATTTGTCCTACTTGTTATATTTTGATTCACTCTAAACATGCTTGTCAAGCAGCCTCTGAGTTTTTGGAAAAAGCTCATAGAAAACCTCATTTCTCTGGAGTTGTAGGAGATAGTGGCAAGAAAAAGATCACTGAAGGCAGAAATATCACCACTGTTCCGAAAGTAGTTGGAAATAAGAGCACCAAAAATGTTAGTTTTATCCCTCTAAAAGATGGTCTTATACTTTCTTTGGTTAATGGTATGGAAAATGAAGAAGATGTTAATAATGGGGCTAGACTGGGTAAGAGATAGAGAAACTCAAATAACTTTACCACTATAACTTCTAATATCAGTAACCCTTTATACATTCCTGTAAATTCATCTGGAACACAAACAACAATTAGAGCCAAAACAAAGGACAACTTGGATGTGAACACATATGGGAAGAATAAGGTAATTTTTAGACTGAAAACTTTTTTATCTATTTTTCTTTATCACTAACTACAATGAAATTTCTCCATTGGAATACTCAAGGAATTGCTAATGATTTGACAAAATATCAATTGTAAAATTTAGTCAAAACTCATTCACCTGACTTTAGTTTTATTTGTGAAACAAAAATGGATATTCCCAGAATAATATCCATTGCTCAATCAATGCATTACCATAACTATCATTTTATTGAATGAGTTGGTTATGCAGGTGGCCTTATTCTCATGTGGGAAGATGGGCATTTCTTGTGATATAATTAGTACTGCTGACAATATCATTCATGCCCTGATTAAATTAGATCCTAGTAAGCCTGAATCTTTAGTCTCTCTCATATATGGCTCAATATACAGTTATCCTAAGAAAAAACAAAAGAATTTTATACATAGTCTTAGTGAACTAATTGCTCAGCCTGGATGATTATAGGAGATCTTAATTTTCATTTAGCTAAGAATAATAACACCTCTGACACTTGGGTTCTAAACATTATGAGAGACTCCGGTCTCATAGGTTTGAGTCATGAAGGCAAAGATTTTACCTGGACTAGCAATAGTTATGGTACTAGCATAAAGAAAGCCATATTTGACATGGCTTTAGGCAATAGTGATTGGTTCTTGCATTTTCCGAATATTAAAAGTTTTCATCTCAATCATGTTGCCTCAGATCATTTTCCTATCTTGTTGTTAACTGATCCTCTCCCCATGAAACTTTAAAAACCCTTTAAATATTTTAGTACTTGGATTTAGCATGCTTCTTTTAGTCAGCAGATGGAATCTGCTTGGAATGTTAATACTCATGGTAGTCCTGATTTTAAATTTAATTGTAAATTACAGAGTACAAGAATATCTTTGTCTCAATGGAATAAATTAGAATTTGGGGATATCCAAAATAATATTAAATCTCTTCAAAATCAATTGGATGTTGCCCAAAAATGTACTAGTTCTAGTAATCAATTCATGAGAGTTAAAGTCATTTCTAAAGACCTTGAGAATTGGTATAAGATTGAAGTTAGTTTTTATATAGAGAAATCCAGAGTCAAATATGTGCATGATATGGATAACAATAATAGGTACTTTCATTCCTTAGTGAACAAGAGGAATCACATGAACAGCATTAATAATCTTAATGATGCTAATGGGAACTGGTATGGAGATAGGATGGTATATTTAACCTTCTCACTACTCATTTCAGCTCAATTGGTTGTTCTAGTAATCCTATTTTATCTGATTCTGATTTTGACATTATTCCCAATATTATTTCTGAGGCTGATAATATTGTTTTACTTGTAATACCATCTACTGAAGAAATTATCAATGTTATTGAATTCATGCCAGCTTGGAGCTCCCCTGATCTAGATGACTTTCAGGATGGTTTTTATCAGTCTCAATGGCACATTTTAGGTAAAGATGTTATTGATTTTGTTCAGACTTTTTTTTGTCACTGGCCATATGCCTAGATGGTTGAATAAGACTTACATTTGCCTTATACCAAAGATTAAAGATCCAAAGAAGCCCGCAGACTATAGGCCTATATGGCTATGTAATGTTTCTGATAAGATAATTTCCAAAATTCTTGCTAATAGAATTAGACATTTCCTTAAGAAACTTATATCTCCCTATTAAGCAGCCTTTGTGCCTGGTAGAGCTATTCATGATAATATCATAGTGGCCCATGAATTAATTCATTCCATGAAGCAAAAAGAAGGTTGAAGGTACTATGGCCTTGAAATTAGATATTTCTAAAGCTTTTGATCAACTTGAATGGTCTTTCTTTCTGAAAATCCTCTCTCACTTTGGTTTTAATGTAACTATGTGCAGTTTAATATATCAGTACATTTCCGCTACTAGCATCGATGTTCTTCTTAGTGGCTCTCCTTGTCATGAATATATGCCTACTAGAGGAATAGACAAGGAGATCCATTGTCCCCTTACTTATTTATTATGGCTATGGATTTTTTGTCTAGAAGCTTAAGGCAAGCTAAAACTAACAAAGAAATTACAGGTGTAAAAGTTGCCAGAAGAGCACCTCCAATTACCCATCTCCTATTTGGTGATGAAATTCTTATATTTGCTAAAGATGACATGCAGAACATTGATAATATTTTGAATATATTGCACAAGTTTGGTAGCATTTTTGGGAAAACTTTGAACTTTAATAAATCTTGTGTGAATTTCAGTAAAAATCTTAGTCCAGGTGCTTGTGAAGACTTAGCTAAGAAACTCAATATATCCACTGTTGGGGACTCCGAAACTTACCTTGGTGCTCCTCTTCTCCTTGGTCATTATAAGGTAAGGTCCTTTGATCCCATAGTTCAATCCTTTGAGGATAGATTGAAGAATTGGGTAAGTGTTTCTTTAAATCAAGTTGGTAGAACCACAATGGTGAAGTCTGTCTTGAATTCTCTCTCTGCTTATCAAATGGGGTGTTTCAAGATTCCCAAAACCATTATTGATAATTGGGACTCTCTTCAAATGAATACTTTTGGTGGGGACATAAATGTAATAAAGGGAATAAGTTCTTAGCCTGGAAAAACCTAAATAAGCCTAAAGAACTAGGGGTATAGGATTTAGAAACTTAGAGGTTTTTAATGATGCTCTTATAATGAAACTTGCTTGGAAAATTAGTTCTGGTGATGAATTATGGACCAACACTATGAAAGCTAAATATTTTAGGAATGACAGTCTCCTACATTTAGAATAACTGAATAACAATAGCTCTTGGATTTGGAAGGGTATCTATAATTGTATTCAAACTATAAAGGGGAATAAATTTTGGATTGTCAGATGTGGAACCAAAGTGAAAATTTGGTTAGATAAATGGGTTGTTGGTCTTCTGGCATATAAACCACCAGAACCGACTACTAATACAAATTTTGTTACTACAAAGGTTTATGTGCAGGAGTTGTATTTACCAGGCACTAAAACTTGGAATGTTCACCTTATCAATGATATTTTCTCTAATGAATTTGTTGCCAAGATTTTGGCAATGCAGGTGCCCAGGTATTGTGATAATACTTTGATTTGGTTACCTGACAGGAAAGGCACATTCTCTGTTAAGAGTGCCTATAAGGTTCTTAGTAATCATTCTGCTAGTAATGATGTAAATCAGGTTGTTTTACAACATGTTTGGAAATCTCTTTGGAAGTGCAAAACTCCTCATAAAGTCAAGCTTTTTGTATGGGAATGTCTTAGGAATATTGCCCCTACTAGAGATAAAATTTCTAGATATAAGCAAGATATTGATATTCATTATAACATCTGTAATGCCTCTGTTGAAACCGTTGAACATCTCTTCCTGGATTGCCCATATGCTAGATCTGTTTGGCTTGGTGTTAGTGTGAATATGTATAATTTATTATCTGCTCATGGAAGCTTGATGAATTGGATTGTTACTTGGTTCTCTACAGGTACAAGTCAAAAAAATATGACTGCTACTGATAATGAGCATAAACTTAACACTCTTATGGTCACTTTATGGACCATTTGGAAGGATAGATGTGCTGTAATCTTTAGGAATATTAAGCCTAACAGAATGCTCTCTATGAATAATATTTTTACTTTGGTTAATACTTGTAATTCTCATAACTCAAATAAATTGGTAATAAACACTGAATTACAAGTGCAGGTAGAAAGATGGGATCCATTAGATAGAGACTATGTCAAAATTAACATTGATGCTTATTCTGATAAATTTTGAAATAAGGGAGAAAATGGACTGATTGTGCGTGATTTTGTAGGTCAGTTCCTTGGATCAAAAGGACAGTACTTCAATGGAGGATTAAT
This sequence comes from Papaver californicum, assembly GCA_023531435.1. Classification (NCBI taxonomy): domain Eukaryota; kingdom Viridiplantae; phylum Streptophyta; class Magnoliopsida; order Ranunculales; family Papaveraceae; genus Papaver; species Papaver californicum. The sequence goes on from JAJJMC010013841.1 coordinate 10,290,073, forward strand.
AGTTGATCAAGAGGTGGAGCAGCTGGAATGTCTTGCTTGCAAGGCGAGAGGCTATGCCAAAGTCATTTTAGAAACTGATAATGAAGTCTTAGTTAAATCAATAATTGAAACATCTTCTTATGTTCATTGGATGAATCAAGGTACTATTCTTGACATCAAATTTTTATTACAGAGTCAAGAAACTTATGTTTGTCAGTCTATTAATAGACTTAAAAATGGAGTGGCAGATACTATAGCAAAAAGAGCCGGAATCAGCTGCTCAATTTTTGAGTTTATTAGTAATTTTCCTCAAGACATTGTTGACTGGGTAGCTGGGGACATTTTCAATTGTAATCATCTTACTTAATTAATAAATGGGTTAATTGATGTTTGGTACTTAGGTTTTGACCAGTTTTAGTCTTTGGTCTGACATTTGTCCAATGTTAAGGCTTGGTACCTGGACTGGACGTTGATCGTAGTTGACTGTTCATGACCAGAATTGAATTAATTTTGTAAAATAAAAATAATATAAAATACTAAGTTTACAAGTGTACCCTTGAAGTGGGTCTAAGATCCAACGGTTATAATAACATCATTTAGTCTACTGTCCTGATGTTAGATCAATTAACATCATTTTTCTACCCTTCTTCTTCCGCCTCCATGTCCAACTAAATATTCATCTTCTGCGTTTTATTCTCCTTCCCTGCAATGAACTCCATTCATACACATAATAAAAGTCATCATAGAAACAACGTCTTTCACAACAACAATTGCTACATCTTCTTTTTCTGCAAATACTCACCCATCAGACATAAATTTACTTGGAATCTGGTTTCATAACAACACCATCATTAACTATAATTCTATTTCAATCTATGACAATTTCACATTAACAAATTCATGAATGAAATTGAAGTTCTAATATAAAGTATTACCTGAATTCGATTCAATTAAGCAATTGAAACCAATTTTCATCTCAAACATTCCTATTTATCACTAATCCTCTAATTTCTGTTAAACCTAAATTTCAGATTGAAATTGAGGAAGAACTCCGAAAACCCTAATCTTGACTCTTCCATCAAATCATCTCTATAACTCAAATCCAATTATAACCCTTTCATTCTTCATACACTAGTAAATTGATTTACTTCTCAATTTCATCAAAATCTAAATCAATGCCAAAACCCTAATTTCAGTTTTAGACCTAGGGAAGAACACAAAATCCTAATTAAATTCTCAAATCTTCTTCTCTTCAATTTAACTTCAAAATATCCATTCAAACTCTTAACTCAATCAAACCCATCTTTCATATCTTATTTATCCATCATTAATCGATATTTCAGATCAATTCAGAAAACCCTAACTTCTTTCACTCGATTTCTAAATTTTCTTCTTTATAATTATAAAAAATTTATCACCTTCATCATCTACACACTCCACTTGATATTTACCCTCTCGCTTAATCTCTACATCAAAACCCTTCCTCACTTCTTCCTTGTTCTCTCGATGGCAGAAACATAGTCTAGCAGACTGAAGATGGAAGAGAAGAAGAAGGAATGGCCGAGGAAACTAAGATGGAGAGACTTCTGAAGCGTGTGCAAAATGTGTGTGACAATAAGGGTAATTTAGTCCAAGCAAAGGTGATAATAGTAAATACATAAATATTTATATGGTAAAATTAATTAAAATTAGAGTTAACCTAGTCAACTCGGGTCAACATCCAATCCAGGTACCAAGCCCTAACATTGGACAAATGTTATACCAAAGACTAAAATTGGACAAAACCTGAGTACCAAACATCAATCAACCCTTAATAAATTTTGCTTTGAATAAAAAAAAAGATCATACTTAAAATTCATTCAAAAATCCTAGTAATATGGGAGACCTTTATCTTTAATTTACCCTGCGTGAGACTAAAAATACATTCAATTAAAGTTTGCAGGCATCCAACTCAAAACCAATTGACAATGAGTGGAGTAGCTCTTCCATATTATATTTTAAGTTCATTATGGGGATATTAGCAATGTGGGACTACTATCCTTCACATGCCCCCTCAGGTGTAGGGTACTCTCTGTAGGCCTCTAACACGTGGACTATTGTAAGGGTAGCTATTGGACTTACTCTCATACGAGTCTACCTATGATACCAAGTTAAAGTCTGCGGGCATCCAACTCAAAACCAATTGGCAACGAGTGGAGTGACCCTTCCATATTATATTTTAAGTTCATTGGGGGGATATCAACTATCTGGGACAATTATCCTTCACAAATTTCATCCAAATATAATAGCTAGATCTTAGCGATATAGATTCCAAGCCTATCTAGGCCATAATCTTTATTGTTTAGGACATTTTTGATAAAATCAAATTATAGATGTAATTCCAGTACTTTTCCTCAGCTGTGGTTAAAAGCTGAATAAAGCTCAAATTTTAGAGCTTCTGGCCCCACCTAAACAAGATTTACACCGATAGGAATTTAAGGGATAAATTTTAGAACAATGGAAGAATATTTTATCTCCTTCCAAAGAGAATTTAGACCAATAAAAAAACAACAGAGGAAATTTGGACCAATAGAAAATGAGATGCCTTTGTCCCCTCTAGCATTGTTCACACGTGCTCTACTACCGGAACGACTAAGGTGTAAACCTAATTCCTACCGTAAATTTTTTTCTTTCCCTCTACAGTCTCCCCTTCTCTCTTTGTTTTGATTCTCTGCTCGTCGTTTCTTCTCCATTCTGCATGTATGTTCTGATTGGCAATTCAATTCTTTTTCTGTTTACACTGCAGATGATAGTTGAAATCTTTCTATCGTCTCCGATTGAAAAGCATACCAAGTAAAATCAGAATTCCTATCGTACTTTATTGAATTTTTTGTTTTATTTGATTTATAAAAACAAAAATTAGGGTTTGTTCCTTTTCTCTTTTTTGAATTGATTTTCTATTTATTTTTTTTGGCTTGTCTTTTGATTTTGGAGATAAGAGTTTATTCGTTCAAAACAGGTACGAACGAACATGAGTTTCATACTAACAACAATTATAGCTTTCGATTGTTCTTAAAAAAATTTAAAACCATTTTTAGTTGTGAAGGTAATAGCACAATCTCTTCAACCTTCAATGCTACTTCAACAAGCCTTTGCCTGCATCCAAGCTTCGTAGAATAGCCAACAAGGTAATCATCCCTTCTATCGGAATGGCATACACCAAGAGAATATTTCAAAAATCATTAGCGACGATAAAACTAAATGATTATGACCGGTATGATTACCGATCTTCAAAAAGAGATGTTGCCTAACAAGTATCTCTTAAAATGACAGGAATAGCTGAGCATATACGGTAAGTTCTATTTGCACAAGATATCTCATTTCTTTTATATATAACGAGAATCAGAGATGCCTTACTGATCTCAAGTTATTTTATTTTTCATACACTGTTTGCAGGGTAAGAATTAGGAAACCTGCAATGTCAGTGACATGATTCGAGAACGTTTGAAACTAATATGGGACAATTTCTTAAGCTGTGAGTGTTTTTTCAGTTAAACAACTGGTGGTTTTGTATACTGTCTCCATTCTCTAAGACTGTGTGTGTTTTCGAGCCGACGATTAGAGAAATACAGGTAGGTGGAGTACATAGGTTTCTTACGCTTGGGAAGAATCATCTTGTTTTTTAGCTTGACACTAACTTTTATCCACTTTATTTATTATTCAGGATAGTAATTATGGCTAAGAAATATGGTGCACAAATGATAGAGTTGAGTCGCTTGGGAAGAAGTATCTTGATTTTTAGTTTGACAATTATTTTGTGATGTTACCCGCTTTCTAGGAAGTTTTGAGAATGTTTTAAAATATGCCAGAGTTGGAGATTTCTCTTGGTGATCTTATACCTTCAGTTTAGAAAAGTTATAGCTCCAACAAGTACCATTATCACTCAACTCCCTCTTCAGTGCCTTCTGTTCTTAAGAATTCTTAGGATGAGGTTAATTAATCATAAATAGCTTAACATTTTTTATTGATAAAAAATTAAAGTCAAACTACCGCTGTAAATAAGTTGTATTGATTGAGAACTGATAGAAGAAATATCTTTATTAATCCAGAAATTATTTTCAGATGCAATTGATTCAGATTAATTGTCTTAATTACAGACACTTAGAAACACACTCTATTTATACTAACATACACATTATAGACCGATATGTATCCTACAACATGGACTAATCAGTGACTGACACATGGACAAGAGTGACAGATAATGAACAGCTAAGCACTTACTCATTTGTAATGCTATTAGCCCCCCTCAAGCTGAAGAAGCCAAAATGAAAAACCTTCAACTTGTCTCGCAAATAATCAAATCTAGGACCAGCTAGTCCCTTTGTAAAAATGTCAGCAACTTGGTCAATAGTAGAAATGTAGTTCACAATCAGATTCTTAGATTGAACAAGTTCCCTCACAAAGTGATAGTCAACGTCAAGGCGTTTCATGCGACTGTGAAACATAGGATTTGAGGATAGAGATATAGCACTTACATTTCCACAGTGCAATGCTGGAGGCACTGGAAGAAAAATATGCAAATCCCTTAAAAGTTGACAAACCCACACAATTTATGTTGCATAATTTGCAAGACTCCTATACTCAGCCTCAGTTGAGCTTCTAGCAACAGTTCCTTATCTTTTCCTGGACCAAGTCACTGGATTGGACCCAAAAAAGATGCAGTAACCCCCTGTACTCTTTCTAGTGTCATGCTTACCATCCCAATATGTATCACTGAATCCATGGACAAATAGTAACCCTTTGCTAAAAAGAAGACCATAATGAATAGTGCCTTTGATATATCTTAGGATTCTTTTAGCTGTTGTAAGATGAACAGAAGTAGGGGACTGCATGTATTGGAAAACCTAATTAACTGCATACCTAATATCATGCCTAGTCCAAGTTAAGTATTGCAGAGCTCCTACAAGAGATTTGTACATAGTTGGATTTGAAAGAAGTTCATTATCATTTGCACTTAATTGACAACTAACTGGTACTGGATAAGAACACACCTTGGCACCTGTCATATCAAATTTCTATAACAAATTAAGTGCATACTTAGTTTGTGATAGAAATAAGTTGTTTGAATTTCTCTTGACTTTCAAGTCCAAGAAGTAATGTAGTGCACCAAGATCCTTTATTGGAAAATGTTTCCCCAAAGAAGTAATGATCTCAGAACAATATGCCTTATTATTACCAGTGATGATAATATCATCCACATACACGAGTATAATAGTGATCTTTTTCCATCTTTCTGAACAAAAAGGGAGGAATCATCAGATGACATTACAAAGTTACAAGAGAGTAGGACATCAGATAGCTTCTCATACCAGGCCCTAGGTACCTGCTTTAATCCATATAGTGATTTATGAATCTTGCATACCTTTGTTGGATGATCTGGATCCACAAAACCAGGTGTTTGACTCATATAGACATCCTCAAGAAGATCTTCATGCAGAAATACGTTGCTGACATCCAATTGAGAGATGTGCCAATCATACTGAACAAATAGAGATAAGATGATTCTTATTGTAGAGGGTTTGGCAACATGAATATATGTCTGTGAGTAATCCAAAACTGGATGCTGATGAAATCCTTTAGCTACAAGTCTTGCTTTGTATCTCTCAATTGAACCATCTGGGCTTTGTTTGACTCTAAACACACATTTGCAACTCACCAAATTATAAGAAAGATCTAGATCAACTAATGACCATGTACCAACATCTTGAAATGCATTATATTCATTAACCAAAGCTCCTCTCCACTTAGGACATTTATTTGCTTGAGTAAAACAAGTAGGTATTGGAGGAGGAGTTAGAGGGGATAAAACAGTTGACAAAGCGTTTTTGGTGGAAAATACCTTTCTTTTGAATATACTATAATTTCCCCTGGTAACCATAAAGTGATCATTTTGTATTGGAACTGAAGTAGGAGCATCATCAATATTGAGATGAGAATCACCAGTTGGAGCAGAAATATCAGTTGAGGAAGATGGTGAGATTGCACTAGTAGTAAGAGAAGGAGATACAGTTTGAGCAGAAGTATGACTAGCCAAATTATCAGATGGAGAAATAACATTTGAAGTAATGTTGGATGATGAAACTGAAGGAAAATTGTGTCTTTCTTGAATGGAAAAATGGTTTCATTGAATACAACATGCCTTGAAATGAAAACTCTACCTGAAACAGGATTAAGAATCTATAGCCTTTGTGGTGTGGGCTATAGTCAATAAAGACACACTGCTCATTCCTTGGTTCTAGTTTTGTCTTGGTATATGGTTTGAGCCAAGGATAACATAGGCAACCAAATGATTTCAAGAAATTATAATCAGGCTATCTATGAAATAAAGCTTTAAAAAGAAACTTAAAGGAAAGAGACTTGGTAGGTAACCTATTAAAAGTGTAGTTAGCTGCTTGAAAAGCCTCCACCCAATAAGAATCACTAAGGCCTGACTGAATTAGGAAAGTTCTTCCTATATCAACCAAGTGCATGTGTTTAGACTCAGACACCCCATTCTGCTCAGGGGTGTGAGGGCATGAGATTTCATGCACAATTCCAGTTGCAGATAAAAAATCATCTAACTCATGGTTTAAGAATTCCCCACCACCATCAGTTCTAACTACAAGAATAGGAGTACTTAACATGTTTTCAACTTGTACTTTAAATTGGAAGAAAACTTTTTTAAAATCAGACTTTTCGTATAAAGGAAATATCCAACAAAATTTTAAACATTCATCTATAACATTGACATAATATCTTAATCCAGAATTGGATGATACATGACTTGGACCCCATATATCTAGATAAAGCAGTTCAAGTGGTTTATTTCTAGAATAAGATGAAATAGAAAATGGGAGTTTATGACTCCTGCCAAGTTGGCAATCATGACAGAAAATAGGTTTCCTAGATACATCAGGTAATAAAAGAGTTCTACAAACATGTTGTAAAGTCTGAAAGGATGGATGAGCCAATCTTTTGTACCAGATATTAGCATTTGGAGTTGAGATGGAGGTGAATGCTGACAAGGGTGAAGTTGATGGAGTAGAGACTTGAGAGTGACTTTGAAGAGATGCAGGTTTTGTGTTATGAAGAAAATATAAAGGATATAATCCATTACATTGGGGGCCTTTCAAAGTTATTCCCAGAGGTGAGATCCTTCACAAAAAAACCAGAACAGTCAAAAGTAATTGAGCAATTGTTATCTTTGGTAAATTTATGAACATATAACAAGTTATTTGATGCTTGAGGAACTAGCAAAATATTGTTCAAAGCAAAATCATGTGAAGAAGAATGCTTAATAGTTGATCCAGTGTGTGTGAATTTCATACCTTCTCCGTTGGCTGTTTGTATTTCCTTATAACCATCATATATAGATATAAGTTGAATTTCACTTACATCATAAATAAGATGGTTATTAGTTCCAGAGTCAGCATGCCAAGGATTTTCTCCTAGGATATTTGTTGTTGCTAATATTGCACTTAAGTTTTGAGGTGTACTAACATCAAGATATAAAAAATTTAATCTATGTCTATAAGATAGAGCAGTATGACCTGATTTGTTGCAGATTTGAAAAATAGAAGCCTCTAAAGCAGTAGATGAATGTGGTGGAGGTACAACAGTAGGTGCAGAAGAATTTGATGGAGAAACTCTAGCAGGTAAATGAAAGTTACTTCTAACAGAAGAGTTGTAGAAAATATTACCTCTACCACGATTTCAAAACTGAGAATTGTAAGGAGAAGAACCAAAGGATTGTGAGGATCTTGGCATTAATTTTTGTTGATATTGAAAGGCATCAAAAGCCTTGCTATTAACTTCAGATAAAAGAGACTTAGACCTTTTTTGAACCACAATTTCTTCACTTAACAAAAGATTGTGTAATTCATCAAATAAAACTGGTGGATTTCTGATGCGAATTGAGGTACTAAAAGAATTATAATCCTGCCTAATACCATTCAAGATTAACACTACAAGTTCATCATCAGATACTGGAGAACCAGAAGCTGAAAGTTGATATGAGATTTTCTTGATTTCTCCCAAGAAATTAGTCATAGATCTTGAACCAAGCTTCAAAGATTAAAGTTTAGTGTGAAGTTGAATAAAATGAGTTTTTGACGTATGTGCGAATCATGATTCAATATTTTGCCAAATTTCTTTAGCAGAATCAACACCAACAACATAAGAGATAGTTGAATCTGAAATAGTGGATTGGATCCAGAGAATTAAAGTGTTGTCATCATCATTCCAAGCATTATAAGATGGATTGATTAAACCTTTGAGTAAATTTGCATCAGTGGTGTATTTTGGAGGGCATGAAGTAGATCCATCCAAGAGACCAGAAACCTTGTATCTTTTCAATTATGGAAGAATTCAGCTCTTCCATGTTAGGTAATTATCTTCTTTGAGCTTACTAAGTGATTTTATTTAGAGGAATTTGAGAAATTCTAGACTCATGTGTGTTGTTTGCCATTAAAAGATAAAACCAGAGAGAAAGATTAAAGTGAAAAAGAAGAAAAAGCTTAAAGAAACGTTATTAATGGTGATTGAACAGCGGAAGTAAGGATCTTCTTTCCTCGTGATAACATGATAAAAGAAATATCTTTATTAATTCAAAAATTATTTTCAGATGCAATTGATTCAGATCAATTTTCTTATTAATAGACACAGAGAAAACACACTCTATTTATACTAACGTACACATTACATATAAATTTATATCCTACACCATGGACGAATCATTGACTGACACATGGACAAGAGTGACAAACAATGAAAAGCTAGCACTTACTCATTTGTAATGCTATTAAGAACTTGCAGTAAAAACTGTAGTCATCATTTTTTTCGCACATGATCTTTCTGTTTGGTCTCATTCAACATTTTTTTATTGGGGGCTTTTTCATCAAAAGGAAGACACATGATTATAATTGCAATTATAAAAATCATACAATGGTGGTGGGTGGTGGGTGGTGATGAAGATAGTTAAAAGCAGCATGAGGTTTAGTGAGTGATGTGGTGGTGTTGGGTAGGCAGTGATGAAGACTAGATGTAAGTTGCATGGGGTTTGCTGAGTTGTGTGGTGGTGATGATGATCGGGAAATACGAATTACCAGGATAGCCTATGCGAGGGTATAAAATACCAAACTACACGTGGTCTGATATTACGGAAGGAGCATCAGATTACAATAAAACGAGAAACACTGAAACAAAGCTTTATAAAAAGTACTAAAACAGGCAGCTTCATTGCATGATCGACATGTGGGTTGCGGGAAAGTATGGCACACTGCTCAAAACAAATAGCTTTGTTGCTTCAATGACACATAAGTTGAGGGAAAGCATGACACAGTAAAGGAAACTGACAAACATCGATGCTTGAGAGACACGTTTCAACTGTACAGGCTGCAGAATGAAAGAAACTAAAGCATGACGAATCACTTTCAATGGCCACATGTCAGACATGACATGATTCTAATAAGGTCGCAAGGTTCATCCAAATCCAAAACAACAACTTGAGTAAAAATTCGCAGAAGAGTTGCGGGACATCAAGCGATAAGTTAAAGGAAATGGGAAATACGCATATAAAGTCTTGCGAAAAGCACAAAGAAGTCTTGCGGAAAATACGAATATGCCTTGCGGGACACACTAAGCTCCAAAGACTTGATAAGATCAAATAGGTGGAAAGTTAGATTGGAGGGACCCATGAATTTTTTTAATAAATACCAAGCTTTCAAACAGGAATAGGGACTGGAAAAATTTGGTTAAAATTGGACATAAGGCATAGGATCAGAGCAAAGAGTTTAGGTATGAGACTTGTGTAAATTTCATATTATAGTTGTTCTTTGAATAATTGAATATTTATCATATGGCATAATTTCTTTCTGTAACATATAAGGATTAATAAAAATGATACAAATCTTTTCCACCCGTGGAGGTAGACAATATGATTGTCGAACCACGTTAAATCCTTGTGTTGATTCATGTTACAGTTTCATGTATTTATTGCTAATATATTCTAAGTTTTAATATGTATTGATTTCATTTTAAGATATCTGATTTCATTATGTTACAAACTATGACGGTTGTGATCCAAAGACGCTAGATTTTTGGTAATCACAAATTGGCGCTAGAAACATGGAGGTAGTAAAGAATTTATTATACCTGTCCAAATTTTCATCTTTAAAATCTCGAATCTTATTATGTTAAAGAAAAACTTTTTCTCCTACAAATACAATGATTTAAAGTGATATTATAAAAACTTTACATATAGTTTTTTCCAAACTTATCAGTTGATATTAATATAGATTTAATTGTTATGTTCATATACAAAACTTCTTTATTTCATACTTCTCATATATGTCAAATTACCTTAGATGTTCTTTTAACCATGGGTTTGAAAACTTAGCTCATAAATTTTCACCAAAAATATGTTTATAACAATTTTGCAAAAAGAAATTTGCTCTGAAATCATTAAGTTTATATGATTCAAATTTAGCTGATTGAATAGATTAAAATATTGTTACATCTAACTAGTTTTTGATTCTTGTCAAAACAGTAAAATAAGTTTTAAGTTGAATTTCTGAACTTGATTTTTGTTTATCTGCAAAAAATGATTTTTTGAACTTATAAAACCTGAGTTAAATTAGAAAATTGTCTAGCATATGTATGACATGTTAAATTTTAGCTAGATATTTTCTATCAATCAAATTTTTTTATATACTTATTGTGGATGTTAGAATGTTATGAAACACATAACTTATTATCTGAACTCTTTTTAGAATACTGATAAAGAAACTTCTAAAACAACATAAGATTGAGCCAAGAAGAAATCACAATATCTCAAAAAAGATTACATAAATGGAAACAATGGCAAATAGAAACATGCAAGACCAAGATGTTAATATAGGAAATTTGGGGAGTCAGGCAATAGAGATTCCTCGAGAAATGGAAATAGTGGAAGAATCACAAGGACCACAACCCATGAATGATCAAGTAAACAATCATGTAAATCAGATAGCTAATCAATCACCTGAAGAAGTGTAATGATCCGACCTTCCACCGATATTGTCCCCACTTAGCCACTGCGGTTATCCTGCAGTGTGGGCTTTTTCAACGGGCATCGCTGCGGTTATCCAGCAGCAGCTTCCCAGGAGGTCACCCATCCCTGGATTACTCCCGCCCGAGCACGCTTAACTGCAGAGCTTTTTGCCAACTCTGGAGCCAACTGTGCTGAAAAGGCCTCGGTGCTAGGAAAGGACAAACCATTACTTATATTCGAATTGGGGTATTACAATACCACCACCTTTAAATTGGAGCCGTCCTCGGCTCCGGAATATACAAGCCCAGATCCCTGACGTTCCCTGCCATTCATGAGACCAGTACCTGGAATACTCCGTCCAGCGTACTCTCTCACCCTCAGTAGGTGATCCGTCGTCGGCTCTGATACCATTTTGTAACGCCCCACTTCACAATTCTAGGTCGGCCGCCCTAAAAAGAGAAGTGCAGCATACTCATGGGAAACATTTTACGCACATAACCTTCAAGCCAACAAATGGAGATCCAGTTATCATATGGAGCCCATGTACAGAATAGTTTCAAAACGAATAGTTTATATATATATATATATAAAGAACTGACGAGAGTTATAAAACCTGGTGAAATCTCTTCAAAATAAGAAAACTAAACTTCGACACACAGTTCGATTTTCCCAAAACAAATTGTAGACATTTACCTGAAAGAAAATATAGTCTTGGAAACATACGGTAAAAGAATTATCCTAATAAGCACCTTGAAGACAAAGATAGAGCATCTTTCCGGGTCAGAAAGGCAATCTACAAGCTAGGTTGCTCCACGGCCACCGGTTCCTGAAAGAAAAGTAGTAAGTTGGGTCAGACCCAAACTTAAAGTAGGCTTTCGCACCATTATAAACCTTACGAATAACCTCAAAAATCCAAACTCCTTGAAATGGCGAAAAAATATGAAAATAATTTATAAAAGAGTCTTTTTAAAACAATAGGTTCGATAACTGAAAATAGCACAGAACCTCATATTGTGCATAAGACACGGAGACACCAAAAGTAGAGGTTAACCAGTAGAAATAAAACACATTTCCCACCATCGGAATTAATCGACAACCCCTCTCTGTAACTTCAAACTCTAATCGTACTGCAACACCTAACGACTCTTGCGTAGTCCATTAATTCCCGACCGTGCGTCTGAACTAATTGTTGTCGACCCCTTTCAAGATAATAGATCCATATCTTCTAGGCGACCCCTCGGTCGTCGCCCAACTACACTTGGGAGTCGAGCCAACTACGAGTCTCAAACAAGTAACATACAAGAACAACGATCACTATTACTCCCCAGTGATATTTTGTTGTTATACACATTACAACATGACTGCTTCCAGCATCAACACATAGGATTCAGTCACGATTCTCTTATGCTTTGAGGTACCTAACATACTGAGATCTACATGAAATTTCTACATTAGGTTACCTATATGTATACAAACATCATAGTAAAATTTCAGCTCAATCCAACGGTTTATTAAAGAGTTATACACAATACAACATGACTGCTTCCAGCATCAACACACAGGATTCAGTCACGATT
>JAJJMC010013841.1:10302688-10375550 GCA_023531435.1 Papaver californicum
ACAACATGACTGCTTCCAGCATCAACACACAGGATTCAGTCACGATTATATTATGATTTGAGGTACCTAACATGCTTAGATCTTCATGCAACTTCTACCGTAAATTACCTATATATATACAAACATCATACTAAAATTTCAACTCAATCCGATATACGGATTTGGAGAAATCATACAAACAGTTGAGTGTCCGGAGTCTGAACTCAGCATATTGTAGTCCCAGTTTATTCAATCTTTGCAGTAGTAAATTGAACCTGATCCTCATGAAATTCTTACGTTAGCTTTATAACTCAGATTAACACAATATCTTCATATTTCATGACAATCTAACGGTTTAATAAAGACATGCACACATTACAAGATGATTGTTTAGATTTGTTAAGTCAATTTGCAATGAGTATAAGAGCTAGAAAACCTACCTGATACTTTTGCTCCCACTTTTCTCCTACAGGTTTCAGTCTGATCATCTTCTTCTCCACTAAAAACTCCTAAACTGCTAACCCCCCCCAAAACTCCACCGGTGTTTTCTACAACTCTCCCACAGTTTCCTTTTCCTACCTACAATAAGAACCGATTCCAACCCTAACTACCCGAAAGACTTCAAATAGTATTTCTAGTCTTTCTCTAATTCCTCCCACAAATCCTAACTATCCCCCCACGTTCACTAGCCCACTAACTACACTAGTTCAGACAATAACGGGTAGACAAAACTAGGCTGGGTATTATAATCTCCCCCCCTAAAAGAAAAGTTTTCGTCCTCGAAATGAAAGTTGTACTTACCAAATTGTTGAATAAATCGGGGTAACGAGTTACCATGTCCTCCTCACGTTCCCAGGTGACTTCCTTGTCATTGTGATGGTGCCACTGAACCTTAACCATAGGAATGGTCTTCCTTCGAAGGACATGCTCTCGGAGATCAATGTTTCTATACGGCTTTTCTTCATAAGATACATCCTTCTGTAATTACAGATCCTGATAGTCTATTACTGAGTGTTGATCTTCGTCCAGCATATTCTTTCGAAGCATAGATACATGAAAAACATTATGAACCCCAGCTAGCACTTCTGGTAGGGCGAGACGATAAGCCACCTTCCCAATCCTTTCCACAATAGGGAATGGTCCTATAAAACGAGGAGCAAGTTTTCCCTTTTTACCAAAACGTAACACACCCTTCATGGGTGAAACTTTGAGAAGCACTAGGTCTCCAACTTCATATTCCCGGTCCTGGCGTCTCTTGTACGCATAACTCTTTTGTCTACTTTGTGCTGTGTGCAATCTTTCTCTAACTAGTGCAATCTTTTCGAACGTCTCACGAATAATTTCTGGTCCCTTGAGTTTGGATTCTCCAACTTCTGTCCAGCATAAAGGTGAATGACAAGGTCTTCCATACAACGCTCAAACGGAGCCATGCCAATGCTATAATGGTAACTATTGTTGTATGCAAACTCCACTAAAGGTAAGTGATTCGTCCAGCTACCTCTAAGATTAATAATAATGCACCTCAACATATCCTCAAGTACTTGGTTCACACGTTCGGTTTATCCATCAGTTTGAGGATGAAATAATGTGCTAAAGTTCAACGAATACCCTAAAGATGTCTGAAAACTCCTCCAGAACCATGATGTAAAAGATGAATCTCTGTCAGAAACGATAGATACTGGGACACCATGAAGCTTCACTATCTCACCCATGTAAAACTGAGATAACTTGTCACCAGAATCATTTGTCTTGACCGGTAAGAAATGTGTTGATTTCGTCAATCTATCTATTATCACCCAGATTGAGTCGTGGCCCTTACTCGATCGCGGTAACCCAGTAATAAAATCCATGGATATGTTTTCCCACTTCCACTCTAGAATAGGTAAAGGCTACGACAGCTGGGTTTTGGTGTTCGATCTTTACTTGCTGACAAGTCAGACACTTTCGGACGTGGTCTGCTACATCACGTTTCATCCCAGACCACCAAAATTTCCACTTCAAATCCATATATATCTTATTACCACCAGGATGTATAGTATACTTGCTTCGGTGTGCTTCATCTAAAATTGTTCGTCTCAAATCCTTAACATCTGGTACGTATAACCTTTCACGATACCTCAACCCACCATCTTGACCAACAACAAAGCTCTTATCCGTTATTTCCAGTATTTTCTCTAGTTGACTCTTACACCACTCATCCTTATCTTAAGCTTCTATAATACGACGCAATAGAGATGGACCGATAAACATACTACCAAAGAAAAAGTCTTAAACTTTAGTCGTACCCATGTCGAAATCAAAACAAGAAACCTCTTCTAACATACTCCATTGTTGTACCATCAACGAAGCTACTATTCCCATTGGTTGTCGGCTCAGGGCGTCAGCCACCATGTTAGCTTTCCCTGGATGATATTCCAACTTGAAGTTGTAATCTTTAATTAACTCTATCCACCTCCTATGTTGCATATTCAACTCCTTCTGAGAGAAAAGATACTTGAGACTCTTGTGGTCTGAAAAGAGCTCAAACTTCTCACCATACAAATAATGTCTCCAAATATTAAACGCAAACACCACAGCGGCCAGCTCAAGGTCATGAGTAGGGTAGTTTCGCTCATGAGGTATCAACTGTCGCGAAGCGTAGGCAACTACCCTATCATTCTGCATCAACACACATCCCAACCCCTGAATCGGAGCATCAGTAAAAATTACCTTCTTCACTCCACTCTCCGGAATGATCAAAACCGGTGCAGAAGTCAGCTTGCTTTTAAGTTCACAAAAAGCCCGCTGACACTCAACACTCCACTTGAAATGAACATCCTTCTTCGTCAGGTTTGTCAAGGGACCAGCCAGAACCAAAAATCCCTGAATAAACCTACGGTAATAACCAGCCAACCCCAAGAAGCTACGGATCTCAGTCACTGTTCTGGGTTGCTTCCAGTACGATACGGCTTGAACCTTAAAGGGATCAACGGATATGGCAGAACCTGATACTACGTGACCCAAAAATTTCACTTCTTTCTTCCAGAACTCACACTTCTCGAACTTGGCATACAACTGATGCACTTTCAAAGTCTTAAGTACTAGATGAAGATGATTTTCGTGATCTTCGGGAGTCTTTGGGTAAATCAGTATATCATCTATGAACACACTCACGAAACTATCCAGAAATTCACGAAACACACGGTTCATCAAATCCATGAATACTGTCGGTGCATTTGTCAACCCAAAAGGCATCACCAAAACTTCAAATGAGCCATAACGAGTCACGAAAGCTTTCTTGGGAATATCACTTTCACGAACTCTTACCTGATGATACCCAGACCTCAGATCAATCTTGGAAAAACACTTTGCACCATTTAGTTGATCAAACAAATCGTCTATCCTTGGTAAAGGATACTTGTTCTTTATTGCAACCTCATTTAACTTTTGATAGTCAATACACATTCTCAACGACCCGTCCTTCTTCGCTACAAACAACACTAGTGCACCCCATGGAGAACTGCTTCGTCTAATGAAGCCTTGACCTAGCAATTCCTCCACTTGTTTCTTCAATTCGCTCATCTCCACCTGTGCCATATGGTATGGGGCTTTGGTTATAGGTGCAATGCCTGATCCCAGTTCAATACAAAAATCTACCTCCCTCTGTGGTGGCAAACCAGGTATATCCCCATACACCTTTGGATACAAACATACCACTTCAATTGACTTCAAAGGTGTAGTCTCTGATGATAAATCCTCCAGTAAAGCATTACACAACCTACTGGTCTGTTGTGAACTCCCTATCAAATCGGACACAACAATCTCGCCCTCCTCAGAAAGAACGAAAGTGACTGTCTTAGCATAACAATCTAACCTAGCATGATAAGCCGCAAGCCAGTCCATGCCTAAGATCACGCCATACACATCTAAATTCATAAAAAATAGGTCTGCAGCAAAATATGTTGTTCCCATACGAATAATGCACGACCTAAACATGTGATCAATAGACGCTGAACCACCCATCGTCGATGAGACTACATAAGAACACCTCTCCAACAAAACACGCAAGGTTTTCACAAACATAACAGATAAGAATGAGTAGCTCCAGTATCCAACAATATTCTACCAAGACGAGTATGAATAAAGAAAGTACCTTCCAACATCACCACCGGTCCCTCACCATTCTGAGGTAAGAAGCATTCAACCGAGGTTGAAGACCACGTCCCTGAGATTGGTTCTGTCCCTGACGTCGCTCATTTTCTGCTAGAGCCTTTCCTATTTTTGGACAATCGCGAGCCTTGCGTCCTTGTTCTTGGCAGTGATAGCAGGGTCCCTTAAATATGTATCCCTCTGTTCTCATAGGTTGAGGAGTTCGTACTATGGCACCGATATTACTTTTTCCCTCGTCTTCTCGAGGTCTCTTCCAACTCTGATTGACTTGGTGGAAGTGACGTTACTGTCTACCAGCATGCCCATCTTTACTCTCCCTTTTCTCCGCACCCCTAGTATCCACTCTACTAGTTCTTCTTCTTTGCTTCTTGGATCCTCAAGCAGTGAGCCCTAGCACAGTTCACAACCTTGGCATACGTATCAAAACTAGGGTTTGCAATGATATGACGAGCAATCCCACCGTTCAACCCATTCAAAAATCGCGCAATCCGATCTTCTTCTGTAGGGATGAGTTGAGCAGGAAAAAATGAAAGTCGGTCAAACTCACATTCATACTCTACAACCGTCTGATCTTCTCTCTGTCGTAGACTCTCGAATTGTCTGATCATCTCCTGACGCTCGATAGGTGGAAAGTAATGCTCAAGGAAATGCTGCTTGAACACTACCCACTGGCATTCCATAGCATTAACGTTCCTGCTCATAGACTCCCACCAGGTTGCTGCATTTTCTTCCAGTTGGAATGCATCCATTCGCTGCTTGAATGCTCCCGAACAGTCAAATTGGGATAAAATCTTGTCCATTTTGTTGCACCACTGTTGTGCCTCGATTGCGCCTCCCTTTCCACTGAATGTAGGTGGTTTCATCTTCAGAAACTCCTGATAATACTGAACCACGACTTCCCATTTTGTTGTCTCTCACTGGGGAGTGGTTCATTCCTTGTTGCAGTCTCTACATTCTCCCTGCCTTCACGTGGTCCAAGCCTCTGATCTAGCGCTGTTGTAATCGCATTGTTCATCATTGTGTGGAGATTCTCTAGAGTTATTACCTGAGGTTCGGCTTCACCTCCGTCAACCCGAATCGTCCTGGAACTACCAGAGGACCTAGTCCTACTACCAGACCTCGTATCATCCCTAGAACTATGGTTTCCATCAAAATGAGTATACTCAACACTCTCTTCAACGGAAGTCTCAGTCAGATTCTCATCTTGACCACGGCCTTGTCCTCGGCAACGTACTCTCTCACCCTCGAAAGGTGATCCGTCGTCGGCTCTGATACCATTTGTAATGACCCGACCTTCCACCGATATTGTCCCCACTTAGCCACTGCGGTTAACCGGCAGTGTGGGCTTTTTCAACGGGCACCGCTGCGGTTATCCAGCAGCAGCTTCCCAGGAGGTCACCCATCCCTGGATTACTCCCGCCCGAGCACGCTTAACTACATAGCTTTTTGCCAACTGTGCTGAAAAGGCCTCGGTGTTAGGAAAGGACAAACCATTACTTATATTCCGAATTGGGGTATTACAAGAAGTATCTCAAAATAGGGTTGACCCCATTCATCAATTAATGGAAGAAATGAATGAGATGCACAAGGTACAACAGACTTGTGCAGAAAAAATTGCACTTTTGACCAAAGAAAACCAAATGATCAAAAAAAAGGCCCAGCAGGATGCGGAAGCATCTATAACTAGAATACAGGGGCAAGAAGCAAGCTCCAATAGACTCGCAAGAAGTAAAGCAAAAATCAATAAAGATCAAAGAGTGATGGTAGTGGAACCCGCACATCAGCGGTTTGAACCTGATAGATTAGATTTTTATGATTCAGAGTTGCAAAACAACAGATGGCAAAAATATTTTGAGGACATGGAACAAATGCGGAAAGAAATCAAAATTTTGAAAAATAAAGAGGGAGGACGACTTGAAGAAGTGCTAAAAGAAGCCAGAAGAACACCGTTGGCACCACACCTTGCGTATGCGTCAATACTGCATAAGTGCAATCTTCCCATCTTTGAATGTTATGATGGGATAAATGATCCAGCGGCTCACCTAAAATACTACAACCGCATCATGACCCGATGGGAACAAGATGATGTTGTTATGTGTCGGTATTTTCCGCCAAACTTGAAAGGCACAACTTTAACATGGTATGATAATCTTCCAGAAGGGTCAGTGCATTCTTACACACAATTGACCCGCAAGTTCCTAGAGACATACATGTATAATAAACCCCCAAAAGCAGGTATGGACAAGTTATTTTCCATTGCATCTTGGACAAAGGAGACCATCCGAGACTACACAGATCGATGGCAGACGATCTGTCAAGCAATTGGGGATGTAACTCCAGAAATTGCTATTAACTGCTATAAATGGTGGACATCCAACCGATAAAGCCCACTCTTTGTTCATATTCATGGAAAAAATCCGAAAACCGAAGGGGATCTTAGGGAGATTATTGAAAAATATGCAAGGTTGCAGGATATTCAAAAGCAGCATCCGAGAATAATATCCCAACATCAGAGGGTTGCCAACAGCGCAAATTTTGTAGAACCATCAACAAGTTCCGGAAAGAGGGTTGCGGGAGAAAATCTTGATATTGAATCAAAACGAGGTAAGACAGATGATGAAAGAAAGTTTAACCGCCAATTTGAAGGTCGAGTTTTCACTAAACTCAACACCCCTTACCCACAAATTCTAAATGCAATTAAGACTATGCAAGATTTTCAGTGGCCATGGACAAAGGAAAGCAACCATCACATACACAGAATTCAAAGGATTATTGTGAATATCATTGCTATCAAGGTCATTCCACAAGCAGATGCAGGAATTTGAAGATGCAAGTTCAAAAATTGATTGACATGGGAGAGATGAAGGAATTTATTTATTTTCCCAATCCTCCACCAAGGCACAATATGGGAAAAACTGTAACTATTCCGCAAAATGATGAACTATTAACATTATTTCCTATATCGAATCGGGTCAATCATCTATGAACGTAGTTATTGAAAGGAAGCTCCATAAGAGGGTTCAAAGTCATGAAGTATTCAAGGTTGCGGGAAGAGTTACGGAAACATGGGAAGGATGGATGGCTTCTCCGTTAACTTTTTCAGCAGATGAGGTCGATCAGGAAATAGAAACACACAATGATCCGTTGGTGCTTACTCTACCAGTATCTGGATGGAATGTCAAGAAGATTCTCATGGATGGAGGTAGCTCCCTTAATGTCTTAAAAATGATCAGCTCACACCTTCTTACTACACTATCTATGGGTTTAATGGGATAGCTTCAAAGCCAAAGGGGTAAATCTTACTTGATGTTATGGCCGGACCCATAAGTATTTTGACTAAATTCAGTGTAGTGGAGGCTCCATCTCAATATAATTCCATCATTGGTAGACATTGGGTCCACCAATTGAAAGGTGAAACTTCAACATATCACCAATATTTGCGATTCCCGACGCCGCAAGGAGAGATGGAGATAAAAGGACATCAGAATATAGCAAAATCTTGTATCTATGCATAAATCCGCATGAACGAGAAACGAGTACAGCAGTAACAAAATAAGAAAAGAGAACGAAAGATAAAGGCAAAAGAAAAAGCCCTAAGCCAATATTTGATTAAGACTACGGGAAGTAAGGCAATAAATGAAACAAATAAAAATACTTCATTGAAGGAAAGCATACCAAAATTTGACGAGGGCGGTCTTCCAGCATAGAAATTAAAGGGGGCTCCCACACTTTTAGGAGATCCCAAATCTACTTTTGCAGCAATTGAAGAAACCTAAAATATCAACATAGGAATAAAAGAATTCCCAAGAATGATTAAGATCGGAACACTGATGGAAACAGTAAGGGAACTTGATTTGGTCACTCTACTTAGAGATTATTTGGATATCTTTGCATTCAAGATGGAAGATATGCCAGGCATTGATCCGAATATTGTTCGACATGAGTTGTATATACATCCGGGTACTACACCTTTTCGGCAACGCATACGCAAAGTAGCACCCGAATATCATTTGTCAGTTGAAAAAGAGTTTAAAAAAACTCATGGATGCAGGGTTTATTCGAGAGGTGTGATGCCCAACTTGGATTTCAAACATGGTGATTGTACCAAAAAAGAATGGGGGAGTAAGAATTTGCATAGACTTCACCAACTTAAACAAATCTTTCCCAAAAGATAGTTATCCGCTTCCCAGCATTGATCAGTTGGTGGACGTTGTTGAAGGACATACAAATAATATAGTGGAATATGAGGTTGTGGTTCATGCTCTTCGGCTCATCATTGAATTGGGAATATGCGATGTGCGACTCACAAGTGATTCACAATTAATAATTCGGCAGGTTGAATTAAAATATCAAGCGCTTGATGAAGATTTGATAGAATACAAGAATCTTGTGCAAAAGTTGGCGTCTCAAATTCCAAATATAATTTTTTGACATTTATCCAGAGATAAAAATCTCCATGCCGATGCATTAGCATTTATTTCTTCAATGATAAAATATCAGAATATATCATCAGTCAAACTTGGGCGCATTTATGAGCCGTCAATTAAGTTGTGGGCAGTCGAAAACATGGAAGAAGAAGTTGGGGAAGATATTAAAGATGCAGCATTAAAGATGATACAAATTTTCCACAAAAATCAAAAAATGAATTATTCGGAGAAGATTGGAGGATTTCAATACATCAATACTTGCAAGATGGGATACTGCCCGCAAACACTAAAGAGGCAAGGAAGGTGCAATCAAAATCTGAGAATTATCAGTTGCAAGACAAAATTATGTACCGCAGATCTTTTTTGGAACTGTTACTTCGATGTTTATCACAAGAAGAAGGGCAGCAAATTCTCAAAGATATACATTATGGAGATGCGGGAAATCATAGTGGGAGACGATCACTCGCATTAAAAGTAAAAACGCAAGGATATTACTGGCCATTTATGCATAAAGATGCGGAGAATCTGGTAAAAAGGTGCGATGAATGTCAACGCTTTGCAAAAAGGATTAAAGCCCCTGCAACGGAACTCAATTCCATACTCATCCCCTGGCCATTTGCAAAATAGGGAGTAGATATTGTTGGGACTTTAGTGGAAGGAACACGAAAGAGAAAATACTTGATCGTAGCCATAGATTATTTCACTAAATGGATTGAAGCCAAAGCTCTTGTACACATTAGAGATACAAATGTTTTCAAATTTTTGTTCGAAAATATAATTTGCAGATTTGGAATTCCGGTAGCCGTAGTCTTAGACAATGGACAACAATTACAAGGGAAAAATATTGATATGCTTTTCGAAGCATTTAATATCCAAAAGAACAAGTCCACTCCACTTTACCCTCAAAGTAATGGATAGGCTGAAGCAACGAATAAAACCATTGTCATGAATTTGAAAAAGACTCTAGATGGACATCATAAACGATGGTGCGAACAACTTCATAATACTTTATGGGCATATCGTACAACAAGAAGAGAAGCCACTGGAGAATCACTGTTTCTTCTTACTTATGGAGCGGAAGCAATCATACCGACGGAAATTATTTTACCCACAACAAGGACAGAAGCGTGGGAAAAGAATTTGAATACAGACCTCATGCTTGAAAAATTGGATGATTTAGAAGAAGGAAGAGAGGTTACGCTCCAAAGAATGGAGAATTATCAAAGAAAACTGGCAAGAGAATACAACAAGAAAGTCAAGTTGCGGAATTTTTTGGAAGGGCAATATGTTCTACGGCAAATCCCGGAATACCAAAGGGATAAAAGAGCGGGAAAGTTTGCAGCTACATGGGGAGGACCTTACGTTATACAAGATATTGCGGGACAATGATCATACCATTTACGGAATATGAATGCATAAATGTTACGGCATCCTTGGAATGCACAATATCTCAAACCATATTACCCATGACCAACAATGCAATCATACAATAATTTGTGCTCATAATAGTTAAAGCAGATCACATGCAATCTCTCTAGAAGGTCCATATAAATGTCTATGACTATTGGATTTTTCACCACAGAGATGCCTAACATGACATTAATCATTATATCAGGTACTCTCAACTTCAGGAGGTGCTCGCAACCAACAATACAGTCATACAATAATTTGGCTTCATACTAGGTAAAGCAGAACAAATGTAATCTCTCTAGAAAGTCCATGTAAATGTTTATGAGTGTATGACAATTGGATCTTTCGCTACAGAGATGCCTAACATGACATTAATTATTGTATCAGGTACTCTCCATTTCATGAGATGCTCTAGGGACCGCATCCTAATTTTCTCTTGGACAGAGAGAAGTTAGACATGCGCTACAAACCTCAAAGTAACTCAAGGTACAAAATTTCCTTGCGGTTAATCAATTCACACTTATTCCATGCACTAACAATCAATATATATATTTATAAATTGTTTTGCAGGGAACAAGGAAAAATGAAAGTGCAAGTACAATTTGGAAGCAAGGAAAAACTAAGCAACAACAAAGCAAAGGAAAAAACTAAGGTGCGGAAAGATTTGCTTCAAAAGGAGGATTATCAGGGACATTTTTACGCTTATAAACTTTGGAAAATCTATCGGCTTGTACTCTATCAAGAGTGTTGTTGACCGCTTTTGCAATTCCATCAAGAGTTTCGACTCTCAACCAAGTAATATAGGCTTTTGTGGTTTCAAGCTCCTTCTTGTACTGATTTACTTCGGTTGTAGATTTTTCGACAGTTGTTTTCCAAAAAGTTATTTTCCCTCTCTCCGAAGCTAAATCCCGAACTAAGCTTTCATTCTTCAGAGTTTCATGCGTCAATTTGACCTCAGCCTCATTGGTTTTAGAGGATAAAAGCTCTTCTTCAGCCTTTACAGCCCTTGCGGCCGCATCATTGTATTTTCCTTCAAAATATGTAACAAAGATAACATGTTAATTAATGTGGAAATAATATTCAATTTTAAATATACAATAAAATAGGATACCTCTTGCGAGGGATTCAAACTCTGCTAATTCGTGAGCCATTGCATCTTTAGTAACATCGAGGAAGTCATATTCATTTGAGAGTTTCTGATAATTCTCCTTAAGTTGCTGAAGATCTAAATGACATTGATCTAATTCCGCTTGCTTCAATTCCCGCAACTGATTAGATTTGTTTGTACATTTTTCAAATTCTTTATGTAAGCGGAAGATATCACTTTCACGTAGAAGAACGGTGTCATATAAGTTGCGGATTTTAGTTTGAGCATCCGCAAGTGTTTTTCCTTTAGCATGAGCCTCTGAAGCTGAGTCATCTATGTCTTTAATGAGTTACGCTATGTACAAAGAAAACTGAGAATTATGATGTGATCTGGAACGAGAAAATCTAGCAAGGATATTCTGACGTTCCGCACAAAGCTTGCGATTCTCTTCTTCTAATCTCTCAGATCGTACCCATGCTTCAAGAACGCAATCCTTAGTCCACGATAAAGTAGCATTAAATTCTTCTTTCTTGCGAATATTTTCTCCATATAAAGTCGGTGCTGCATTCTAATTCATTGTACTTCTGTACGGCCAGATTATTTATATCAAGAAGGTTGTTAAATCTTGTCTTGACCTCCACATTTTCATTATTGATTTTTACAACATGATCTGTCAAGCGACTAACTCTATGTTGCATCCTAGCCACAAGGCTTGAATCCCCCGCTGATCCCATGAAGCAATTCAGAAAACAAGTAAATAATTTAAGAAAAATTGACGAGATGGAAATAATTAAACCTTGATTTTGAAGATCAAGCAATTGTTGACGAAGTGTATTGTTTTCCCACTTCAAACCCGCAACATTTTCTTCTACAGACCTAAATTGGGTCTCCATTTTCTTGGATCGAGCCTTGTAAAATTTATAAGTTAAATGTGTAGCATTTTAACCTCGAGCAAGCTGCAATTTACAGGATTAAAGTTATAAATAGATGAAAACAAAATGAAATATAAGGTTATTAAAACAATAAAATACCTACAAGAGAGCTTGTTGCGGGAAAGAATATACTTCACAATCTGCAACCGCAACTGCCTCCGCAAGAGAAGAAGGCTGGTTTATGTAGAAGGTGGGGTCGACGGGTTGACCTTGGCCTCTTAGTCAGGCATCTTTCACTGTGTCATACGATGTGGACCGCATGTACTCCCGCAATTTTGCGACCCTAGAACTATCTGATTCCACCAGCGGAGAGTCATGTGGAATAGATAGTAGCTCCTTTGACATAAACCATCGAAAGGCTTCCTCCTCCTCGTTCATAAGGTTTGAATCTCCCGCAATTCATTTACCTTTATTATTTTATAGGATTTCTTCATTTGACCGCACTACCTCAGCGACAGTCACGCTTGCAACATCATCTACGGTAGGAGCAGTTTCTACCATTATACTTGCTGGTTTATCTTCTACTGCTCTATTGCTGGCTGGCCCATCTGCTGCCGCAGCGTTAACCTTCTCGCCCTCTCTAAATGCGATATTTTCCGACTCACTATGAAGGGGGAGATCTTCCTTATCAGATGAACCATCTTCACTTGTTGCGGGTTCAAGCGGTTCATCAACAAATAAGGGAGAGAGTTGGAAAAGAAAAAAAGAATCAGGAACGACAGTTTGGTGCGAAAAATTGATCGCAACATCTGAAATTTCCACCGCAGCACCAACTTGTTCCGCAGACTCAAAATTTGTTATTTGAAGTGGCATGTTCTGCTCTTCTTCATGTCTCTCCGAGCAGAGCTACCCTCACCTCTCAAAATTGGATGATGAAGGGGAGAGTCTCGAATTTCTCCCTCTTCCCTGTCAGTGGAAGCCCAGGGTGTACCTTTAGCTTTCTTCGACCCTATTAATAAACCGCAAGAATTCATTAAATAAAATTCAAAAGAATTACTAGAGCACATTTGGGTAAATTAATACCTTTTCTACGGGAGTTGCGGCTTTGCGTTTAACCCCCGAATCACCTTTTGCGCGCACTAAGGTTTGCGGCTATAAAAAAGAAGAAAAAATAATTAAACAATGTTCAAAGCATGATATGAAAAAGAAGAGGGAATTTACATACCACATTGGCAACGGAAAAAGCAAAGCCTTCAAAGTTCAACCTCCAAGCGTAATAATTATCAAAACGCGTAAGAAGGTTGTAGACCACACTTTCTAGGACGAACCCAAAGACCCATGGACCTTCAATAACCGAAGGAGTGTGGTACCACTTAAAATCGTGATCATCACGGATTTTCTCTTTTAAAGGAATCTGCATCCCAGGAATGAACTTTAATTTGGAGTTATCAATCTCCCACAGCAAACGAAATCCATCACCACCTTTGCGGCCCGGACCAACACTCCACTTCTTATATTTCTTTGCAGCAATGTTGTCCGTATATGTAGCATGGAAGTTTTCGACCGTGTAATATTTACGATCCGCATGATTGGGAACGTAACAGGTGAAGTTGGTCATTCCTTGGATGCGCATGCTACACTCATCCAACACGCGCCACCAATTCCCGTTATATTGAGTGATTGATCGGGCTAAACCATGCGGGGACTTGCTACGACTTGCGAGAACCTCATATTAGAAAGAATTCTCGCTCTGGTAAAGAGGAAGCTGCAAGACCGCATCCAATGCTCCCGCAGGTATTAACAACCTGTTGTTGGTGTACTTGAACTCTTCCATCATCTTCAATGAAATTTTATCTCCTTCCGCATGATCGTAGAAGGAAACTTTGAACTGTTGAAGATTATGCTTCCTTTTAAACTCCTCAAGGTTCATCGACCTAAAACTAAAGTTTTCTTGTGACCGCTTACTCTTAGGAGATGGTTTGCTGGCCGCAACAGATACATCTGCGGACTTGTTTAAGTTGGAAGATTGGACTGTTGAGCCACCTGATTCATCTACTCCCTTCGTCTTCGTTGTAGCATAACGGGATGATTTCATATCTAAAGGATGATCATCCTGGTGAGAAGCACCACCAGCAACCTTGTTGTCATTCTTTCCAGTCATGATGAATCTTTATCTTCACATAAAAATAAGAGAAGTTAAGTACATTACAAGTAAGAACAAAGCAGAAATGCTACAAAACAGGAAAACAACAAGGCGTTCGCTGAATCAAAGTACAGACCAGTAAACAATTTTTTGACCAAGGAAATAAAAAGATCATGATAAAACAACCAGAAATCAAAATAAAAGTATCATCATCACCATTATTAACATTCATTCCAACAAATAATAAACAGATAAACAAGAACATCATCAACATTATCATCATCAATGATTACTCCAAAAGGATTCAAATAAAGAAATTGATAAACAAACAAATACATTAAGGAAAAACTTAAGAGGATTACCTATAACGAAGTAAAAGACAGAAGAAAATTTGATGATTGGATGAACAGAAAATTTGATCCCGATGCAAAAATCCTTTTACACAAAAGTTTAGGAGAATGAAAAGGCACAGAGGAATCTTTGAAAAATTCAGAAGAATGAAAAACACACTAACTTTAAGAAGAAGAACACAAAGGATATAAAAAAATGAAATGATGAGTGTGACTAACATTAAATAGGAGAAAACTGAAACTGACGAACCGTCGAAAAATGAAAGAGAGAGAAACTTTATCAGAGATTTGATTTCCTCGAAACCTTCAACTGACAGAAACCTGAGAAGAAAAGTAACTGCTAGAGTAAAAATCGGGAAAAATTAAAGTAAAACGTGGGAAGAGAAGTTATTGCAAGCGCGAAAGTTGGAAGGGTAATAACTATTTTTCCTTTTTAAATTTTTTACCATATGTTAAAAAAGAAAAAAGGGGCAAATTGTGAGGGTATAAAATCCAAACTACATGTGGTCTGATATTACGGAAGGAGCATCAAATTACAATAAAACGAGAAACACTGAAACAAAGCTTTATAAAAAGTACTGAAACAGACAACTTCGTTGCATGATCGACATGTGGGATGCAGAAAAGTATGGCACACTGCTCAAAGCAGATAGCTTTGTTGCTTCACTGACACATAAGTTGCGGGAAAGCATGACACAGTAAAGGAAACTGACAAACATCGATGCATGAGAGACACGTTCAACTGTACAGGATGCAGAACAAAAGAAACTAAAGCATGACGAATCACTTTCAATGGCCACATGTCAGACATGACATGATTCTAATAAGGTCGCAGGGTTCATCCAAATCCAAAACAACAACTTGAGTAAAAATCCGCAGAAGAGTTGCGGGACATCAAGCGAGAAGTTAAAGGAAATGGGAAATACGCATACAAATTAAGTCTTGCGGAAAGCACAAAGAAGTCTTGCGGAAAACACGAATATGCCTTGCGCGATACACTACGCTCCAAAGACTGGATAAGATCAAATAGGTGGAAAGTTAGATTGGAGGGACCCATGAAAATTTGTTATAAATACCAAGCTTCCAATTAGGAATAGGGACTGGAAAAATTTGGTTAAAATTGGACATAAGGCATAGGATCAGAGCAAAGAGTTTAGGTATGAGACTTGTGTAAATTTCATGGTATAGTTGTTCTTTGATTAATTGAATTTTTATCATATGGCATAATTTCTTTCTGTAACATATAAGGATTAATAAAAAATGATACAAATCTTTTCCACCCGTGGAGGTAGACAATATGATTGTCGAACCACGTTAAATTATTGTGTTGATTCATGTTACAATTTCATTTATTTATTGCTAACATATTCTAAGTGTTAATATGTATTGATTTCATTTTAAGATATCTGATTTCATTATGTTACAAACTATGACGGTAGTGATCCAAAGACGCTAGATTTTTGATAATCACAGCCTAAGAGCAGATGAGGTGAAGGCTTGGTAGTTTGTATCAATTGTGAAAAAAATCCATGTTGTCAGTTTTGCAATTTTTTGTTATGTCGTGATGATGTCCAACTTCAAATCTACCGTAGTGAAATAATGTAATATACTTGATAAGTTCGTAATTTTCTTCTTCCATCAATCTACCTCTTCATCCAGAGTGTATAATTTCATTTGTGTATCGTTGCCTTCACTTTTATCCACTTTTGTTCTCTTTGTTATTTTCCTTTTATCAATCTCAAAAGGGGAGGCTTGGGTGGATTGGGCATTCTATTTGATTGCCTATAAAAATCGTAGTGTATAGGAATCTTTATTATTAGTGTTTGGGCCAAAAATCTCTTCAGCACAAATAAACCAAAATCATCAAAAATCAATCAAAAGAAAAGAGGAGAAATTGTATACAGGATTTAACGTGGTTCGGATATGAATAGCTTACATCCGCGGGTCATGAAATTGAAGGGTTTTTATTGATCAATTGAAGGTTACAAATACAGAAAATTCCATTGAAGCTATGATGTTTACAGTGACATTCAGTTTCAGATAGAAAGAGTCTGATCCCTTCTTCTGTTTTCTCTCTTTCTCTTTTAAAGGAAAATCCATCCAGCTTGGATCGATGAGTCATCCAGCGCTTGGATCGATGAGTCATCCAATTCTATTACGTGGCGTCCTCTAATCGTCCCACGTGTCGACCCAATCTCTTCCAGATATTTCCATGTGGCTTCTCCCTATCCGTCCACTTGTCGATCTAATCTTCTTATCCTACTGGACTGGTTCGATCCATGGTTCGATCCTTGGTACGATCCCTGGTACGATCTCTGGTACGATCCAACAGCATTTCGATCCATGCATCGGGACATCTTGTGCTCCGCACTTTGCTGCCACGTGTCAGAGTAACTTTTTGGTACTCACAACTTGCCCCCTTTTCTTGAGAGTTATTTGAAGAAAAACTCTTAAGAAAATAACTTCACGCAAATTTCATCTGAACCTTGGTGCGATCCATGCTTCGGATTAACAATACTTCAAACTTGTGCAATGGTAGCACTTCAGACTTGTGTATTTTCATGGCCTCGTCATATTTTTGTCCCTACAAAACAGAATTTTATATATATACTGATCGTTGGGTTAAACATTTTTTCTTGAGTACAATGGATCGAGATCCCACACATAGGAAACAAACCCGAGCCAGGGGTAAGATACAGGGTTGGTCCCGAACCGGACTCTGAAAAATGATAACCGGACTCTGAAAAATGAGTATTTTGTATCAAGACTCTTTCATAGGTTCTGAGACCTAATAGTCTTATCATGTCTCCAGCCACGGAGCTCGGTAGGAACACACGCTTAATTTATCTCGGGCATGGATTAAATTAATGTGTCCCATAAATTTGCTCAAGCCACTGAGTTTAGTAGGATCACACGCCTAATTTATCCCTGGCATGGAGTAAATTATGTGTGATCCATCATTTTATTAAGACTCCTACATGGGTTCCCTCTTTGGGGATGCGCCCATTAGCCTTATTCAAGACTTTTACATGAGTTCCCTCATTGGGGATGCACCCACTAGTCTTTTTTTGTCTCCTGAACGGAGAAATATCGGTAAGAAATATACCTGAAATGTTGATGAGAAGTATACTTGAAAAATCATCCAGATATTTCTCATTTCTCATGAGAAGCATATATAGAAATAAAATATGACATATATTTTTAAATAAGACATGAGAATTATCCAGATGAATATTCCGAAGTAATCGCTGTTTGAGAGATCAGAAGTATACGAATGTAGAAGTATTCGCCTTCCAGAAATATTTGATGATAGGTTGAAAGAGATCCCCATTTTTGAATGATAATTCATGTTGGAGCGTTCAGATTGCCGCAAGAAATATAAGAGGCATCGCCTTTCGAAGAAGTTCAGAATAAATTAAAATATTTACTGAATATTCTTCATGAAGTATGAGCCATTTGAAGTATCTATCAATTGTCGCCTTATGCTAAGAAGTACAAGGCATATAAAATACTTAATTGGCGCGCAGTATTTAGCTCATTTTATAGCTAAAACTTTGATTTCTTTTTAGCATGCCCCCCAGTGCATTATTATTGCATAGCTGCCGCATCTCTGAAGTGTCCTTCATAGGTATCTTCACATCTCATAAAAATGTCTTAAACATTTCATGACATTAAACGGGTACAAGCTAAAAATGATCTTCATGCTTTTAATTGCATATCACAATTAGATCTAATCAAACAAATTAGAATTTGTTCAGACTAAAAACACATCATATTAATTCAATAGATATCTATCATAGATGATTATGACATTAATTATCATGATGCATGATATCACATGCGATTCAGATACTATTGAAATCATTTGATCAATTCATATTGTATGACAGATGATGTATATACAAATCAAATAAGCTCATGTTTTTTGAGCAATTACGAGAAATCATGATTGAATCATTTAAAGATGATAATCAATAATCATTCTTAAATTTAAAATTGATATTTCTAATACGCAATTAATATTATAAACTTTATATTCGAAAATTTTAAAAAAATAATGCGTAATTATCTTTTCCGAAATGTTTAAGCTTGCGGATCGGTATATGTCTTGTCTTATCTAATCTATTGAATCCATGATAATAATTATCTAGCTATTATAATATAATTTAATTTAATTTATTATTATTATTATCATTTTTTATTTTTTATTTTTTTTTCAACTGAGTCGGATCAAACTCAATGAGACGACTCACTGGAAAGAAAATCCAGCAGAATCTGGTCTGCTTTCTGGTTATTCCAGCCTAATTCAGGCTATTTCAATCAGTTCTACCCTGCAATTCATACAGGTTCATTTTAACAGAAACATGACATATCAAAACATTTGATTTATACAATAAACAATAACTCATGTGATTGAGCAAATGAATTTAATTCACAAATGCTAATGCATCTATACAGGGCTTGAATGTACATACATGTACATGCAACATTTATTAATGGTTAAAGCATAGTAAATTTGAATGGAGGTTACACACAAATATCATGTGAGCCTATACAATCTGTAATTTGTTAATAGTAAAATGCATAATCCAGCAACTCAAATCAAAGAAATTGATTTGTAAAACATCAATTCAAGAAAACTTTAAATATTATCATTTCATCTACTAAAGAAGTAGTCAAGCATACTTCAATTGCAAACATGCGAGAATAAGTTTATGCTCTACAGCAGTAAAGAGAATTCATTATTGAATCACACATAGATGATTATTCAATCAAAAATAAATATACTTAGCTCTTTGAAGAGACTTGTTGTGAAAGTTGCAACATTCAACTGTGTAAGCTCCAAATCCTTGTTTGCGACAGAGCTCAGGTGAGGGAGAAGAGAAGCAAAGCTTATCTGTAGGCTCGGTGAGCGAGAAAGGGATCTGGTGGATGCATTCTCAGCGTTTCTTTTATGATCATTTGAAGATATGGATGATTGGGTTGTCTGAGTCCGGAATAGGCCTGGAAGCTTCTGTAATGTCATTGCAACAATGCTTGTAAACCCATCTTCCCCTGAATTGTTTTGGTATGACTCTGCAGAGAGCATTGGTGCTTGTAAAACTCTTGGTGAAAAACTTACGATTCAGGTAATCTGTCGAGTACTTGATGTGCGTGACTGGTGGTGCATTCAACAATTGAGCTCCAAAGCCATATACATCAAATTTCTCTTTCGCCGTCTCAAGGTCTTAGTCATCAGGAACTGTGAGAGTAGTGTCTTCAGAGACAATTGCTTGAACTTGACCTACAAGACTGAAATTCACTGCCAACTTGCACCTTTCGGTGCCTCTTGTTAAATCAACCATTAGAAAGAATCACTGTAATTCAGGAAGAATGAAATAGATGAGCAGAGATATTCATGATAAATTGAAGCCACTAGACCCTTGGCTATGAGAATTTGAATTAGTATTCTAGAATTAAGGAACTAAATTCTTCAATTCAACTGGCATGTTAATACAGTTGACTTTCATTAGCATTTTTATTAGTTCAGACCAAGTTTCCAAACACAATCTAGTTCTCACACTTGAGAACACTACAAAGAAAAATCAATAGCATATCTAAGGTATCATTTAACAATCACACAGACATTCATTTAAATCATCCATTCAATCATTAAAATCATCTCAAACATTATTCCACACAACCATAAGCATCAATGATTTCACAGTCAAACAACGAGCAATTCTTTCTTGGCAGGAACTTTCCCAAACTCAATTCACAATCGAACCCATCAGCAATTAGACTATTCCCATCTATCTACAACATGCTATCAAACTTAGGATGTCAAACAGGACATAACTAAGCAAGTGTTCAAAATGAGAACTCAGAGAAATTGTAAGTGATGATTTAACTTAGAATCCCAACAGAATAATAAGCTTCAATCATCTCTTAGAGGCAATACTGGATCAAGCAGTTCTTAACATAATTCATTTCACAAGTTCATGTCACGTTACTAAACAGATTCTCAAGCCTCAAGACAAATTCAACTATACATAACATTCAACTTTCTCAGCTCATTCAAACATAGCAAAAGACTTCCACCACATACATGAAAATTCAGGAATATGTCCTGGGAACATAGTCTACTGTCCATCTTAAAAACACGCCTTATACTTGCAGGATCCTAATGGAATTTTAACCCTACATTCACAACAACATCAGGGACATGCTATAAAAATTTGAGCTAAAAGTGACGGTTAGATTATGAGATATGACTGATATCATATGATCCAAAATTGCTGAATTCAGGCAGACACAATCGTTTAAAATCCTCTATTTGAGGTATTTACCATGATCCATTTGTTTTGAAATTTTTACACATTACTCATAACAAAAATGGGTTCATCATATCCAAAAAAGAGAGACATGCATGCAGTATAAGTTCCTCATTTCAATCTCATAAACTCTGCCATGTTATACAGTTTCTGTAAAATGAATCTCTGTAATACGACAGCTGATACCTCTTTTACTAGTCCGATCATCCTAAAATTTTGTATGAGTTCTCCTGACATAACTAAGCATAATATATCCAAAATTCATTAAGTTCTAACGATTAGATTTCAGTTTATGATTCCAACAGTGTATAAGTTCTAGATGTTAGAAAACAGATTTGCAATTCAAGCTAAAGCTTTATCATCTACCAATAGTCCTTGAATTAAAATGGCTCTCATAAAATTTAGCATGGATTCATCACTCAAAAAGAATAATCTCAATCATAGCCTCTCATGGCAAAAACATCACATTACAAGCTACAAAATTACATCACATTGAGGCATATTTACAGCCAAGTTATAAGCAGATAGTCAGTTATTTTCTCATAACATGCATACAATTGGACAATCTTGAAATTCTGTATGAGATGGGGTAAAATCATGTTTCTAGTACTCAAATACCAAATCAACAAAAAGGATTACATAAATACTTAGCTCCTTGATGTTACTGCCATTAGTCATTGTACAGACTATGTTGTCCTGCAACTAAGTTTTGATGTTAATTTCTCTCTTTGAGCATAAGAAATTTCAAGTAAGGTTCAGGTGCTATAGCTCAGGGCCTGCTTTCTTAAATCCTCATAGCTCTGCGCTGCAAGATGAAGGTAGTATATGTGTATACGAAAAAAGGAATGGAGACATAAAAGAAAAGACTTCTTATTTGTTCCTGAAGGTTATCAACCAATTGTTCTGAATCTTCTGAATTGTTCTCATCAACCAATTCTTCTGAAATCTTGATTCTACCACCAATCTGAGATTGATCATCTCTACCAATTTTGAACCATTCAGAACTTGATTTGATCATGAATTAAACCTATAGAACTCATTACTCATCTTTGACTCCGACCCTTGAACTTTAATTTCCCTGCATCAAATTGGGTGTGATGATTCCTGCATCAAATTGGGTATACGAAAAAAGCAATTCTGTAGCTGATTCCTGCATCAAATTGGGTGTGATTTCATTCACACGTAAACTCCTTCCCTGCAGTTATTAACCATTCACACACAAACCCATTCATTTAAATCATTCAAACTGTTTTATAATCATAAAACTTATAGCAATTGATTTATAAGAAAAGTTAATTGAAATTGATGAGAAAAATTCCCAAATCTAGTTAAACTTTTGATGCTTGATGTTTTGAAAATCGAATAAATGGGTTTGCAAATCATAATTGGGTGATGGTTGATAGACACATTTTTGTGTCCGATTTAGTCTCAATTTTATATGTTGTTGGTATTTAATTTTTGTACTCATTATGGTTTTTATTTCTTTTTAGGTATTTTTGGAGAAATGTTAAAGGCACCCTCAACTTGGATTAAGGCACCCATTTTCTGGATCAGGGCAGCCACACCCAGGATTTTGAATCGCATTTTGGCGGGAAGAAAATTCTTCTTCACCCAAACAGCGTAAATAGGAAACCATCGGCTTTTGGAAATCATGTTTTTTTTTGGAAATTTTCTCTTGTTTGGAAAGCAGAATTAAATTGGGTAATAAGAAGGAAGAAGAGAAAGATTTAAACAACATTCTCTTGATAGAATCAAACCAACAGAGAAAGAGAAGAAAATTCTATTTTTAGAATTTGTTTCGGTGATTTCTAAAAAGAATTATAAGGAAGTTTTAATGTGATTTAAGGCTTGGGATGGTATAAATAGAGGGAAAGATCAATTGGGTTGAAGGGAGAATTGATCGGGAAGCTTAGAATAGGTTGGAATCAGCGGAAAAAAGTGAACAGAAGAACACATTTCTGATGCTATTCAAACGGAGAAGAAGAACATAATACACGGTAGAACTGTAGTTCATTAACGAACAGAACTGTCGTTCATTAACGCAGTCCGTCTTTCTTTCCATTATTTCAAAATACCTTTTGTTACGGCTGAAGTGTTTTCAGCAACACTTATAGCCGTATCTAATCGACTGTGTGCAATCATATTCTCCTTGTAATCAATATTTTGAGCAATGAAAAGATCTTTTGAGCAAGTTTTCTCCACCATGAGCTAAGTTCCTTTACTTGGATGATGGAGGAGGTTTTTCTCTCAATTTTATGTGGTAAGTCTATTTTATTTAATTTATTTATAATTCTTTATCTATTAAATTGCATAGTTTCGAAATAGAAAAAACGGTTTTCATTCAGTAGTGGTGTTTTTGTTTGATGGATCATGCTGGGTTGACGACCATTGATGTTCCATGCTTATGATTTACCTCTGCTTGTTTGCATAAAAACTTATTTTGGCAATATCTGAGCTTAATTTATTTAAAAAGAATTACATGATTAATCACATAGTTGTGGGAAATAACTGAATCCTGATTCCTGGTTTTCTCCATATTTTCTAAAAACATCTCTAGTTTATTTTGCTTTGTTTTTACTATTTCTAAAATCATTACTTTCACAAGTTCGAGAATCGAACACTTTATTTACCACTTAAAAAAACAACATCAATGGTCAATCTGAAATCAAAATTGTTTTTGAATCAAAGTTTGGGGATTTTCCCCAAAATTTTATTTTGAAACGAATTTTGAAGAACATAAAGAACAAAAAGAATAGAAAGATCATATGGAATCGAGATGAAATTTTTTGCTGCTGGGATTTGCATTTTGGAGATGAGTTTTCTTTGTAGATACAATTTTTGATGATGAATTCCATCGATTCTTCTACGCCGATCCACTGCTGCCTTATTTTGTTGGAAGGACACTCATGAGAAACTCTTTCTTTTTCCTTAGAACTCCAGGATCCAGCTTGCTTTATTACTTTCTGTGTAACCGAGTCTTCTTGTGTAGCAGGTTGGATAAATCCATTACTCCTCCCTATTTCTAGCGCCAAATTGTTTGGGCCAAAAATCTCTTCAGCACAAATCAACCAAAATCATCAAAAATCAATCAAAAGAAAAGAGGAGAAATTGTACACAGGATTTAACGTGGTTCGGCTATGAATAGCTTACATCCACGGGTCATGAAATTGAAGGGTTTTTATTGATCAATTGAAGGTTACAAATACAGAGAATTCCATTGAAGCTATGATGTTTACAGTGACATTCAGTTTCAGAGAGAAAGAGTCCGATCCCTTCTTCTGTTTTCTCTCCTTCTCTTTTAAAGGAAAATCCATCCAGCTTGGATCGATAAGTCATCCAGCTTGGATCGATGAGTCATCCAATTCTATTACGTGGCGTCCTCTAATCGTCCCACGTGTCGACCCAATCTCTTCCAGATATTTCCATGTGGCTTCTCCCTATCCGTCCACTTGTCGATCTAATCTTCTTATCCTACGGGACTGGTTCGATCCATGGTTCGATCCTTGGTTCGATCCCTGGTACGATCTCTGGTACGATCCAACAGCATTTCGATCCATGCATCGGGACATCTTGTGCTCCGCACTTTGCTGTCACGTGTCAAAGCAACTTTTTGGTACTCACAATTAGTTCTCTTACCAACAAGAAATTCAGTGACATCAAAATTCTTAATACGAAGGGTTTTCCATATCAAATATATATTTCATAGATGTGGATCACTGTACTTTCGTACAAGGTAGTAACAAAATTCAAAACTAGATACGCAGCTACAAAATTTAGTCATGCAAATTAAGTTCAGATTACAATATGAGCAATTCTTTGGGACGATAAATTTATCTGCACGAAGTACCGGCCAAATACTAAAATTGCATTACTTTGTATCTATACAAATCTGATTTTGTTGAACAAGTACAACAAATTTAATTTTGTTTACTTTTTGATTTGAAAAGATTTCGCGTACAGTAGGATGAATAGAAGAAATAGTGATTTTATTTTTTATTACCCAATTAAACATCGATCAAGTTCGGTTTATATTTGACTCGAAACAAAGTTCAATGAGTTAGAATGATCCATTTTTGAACTACATTTAATTGGTTATATAACCTATAATTTTTATTTATTTTTAATATAATAATTTTTTAAAATAAGATACTATTTAAATATCCAAAAAAAAATTCTCTCATATAATTGTTTTGTCTTTTAGTCTAATGATTTTTAGGTTAGGACTAAAATATCCTCCTTTGTATTTTCTCTCACCAAATTGTTTTTTCTCCATATACTACTACTCTACTGTCTACAATCATATATATTACATAGATTTTACTGTAAGCAGCTGATGTGCTATTTTTATTGATACAATACACAAGTAGTATCCTCTTAGACTTATACCAAAATTGATTAAGTAGCTAGTCTAAAATCCAAGAGATTAGAAATCAAACAGTTTTAAGTACTCAAATTTTATCGACTTAATTTGCGTTCCAATCGTTAGATAATTAAGAGACTAACATGGTGACTAATTTGTGTGAACAGTACATATGAGTGGGAACAAAGATAATTGTTTTTCTTATTCCTATTCTATTAACTTGGAAACACCAAACACGTACATTCTATTGTTTTTTTTAATTCCTATTCCATTAATGCTTTAAAAGAAAAAACACCTACATTCTATTAGGCTTGAGAAATCAATTTTGTTTCATTTGGAGACTATGCCTCCTGGTTTGGTGCTTGTCGTCCTTGGTATGTATTTGCATATTTACATTTTGATTATATTAGATAATTAGCGAAATATAAATAATTCTATTGAAAATGGAACTAGTTTTATTTTAGTTTAAATCCGGATGAAACTAGTTTCATCTTGTACATTCTGACAAAAAAAATGATTTTGTCAGGATGTATTTGGTTTTATCCTGCATATTTTCTGATAAATAAAATGTTATCTTCAGGATGTATCTGGTTTTATCTTGCATATCTATATATCTATTTATTTTGTGTTGAAGGTGATGGTGGTGTTTGTTGTATTTAGTTACTATTGAAGGTGGTGGCGACAATAATTTGGTGTTTATTGTGGCTCAAAACATTGATAGTGGTGGTGGTTGTGCTAGATCTTTTTTCTTTTTATATGGAACAGACGGTAATACAATTTTTTCCTATCTTAATTTAAACAAGGATGCAACCAGTTTCATCCTAGATATTTTTTTAAATATTTTCTTAATTTAAGTCTAGATGCATTAAGTTTTATCTTAGATATTTTTCGAAAAAAAAGTTTTTATCTCAGTTTAAGCTAGGATGCATCCAGTTTTATCCTAGCTATTTTTTTTTTGACTTTTTTTTGTTGAATTTACCATCAACAATGGATCTTGTTTTATAGATTATTTGAAACTCTTTTCAAAATATAATTTTTATTTAAATTGGATATATATTTTAGAAGTTATGATTTTTTTTAAATTAAAAAGAGAAATAATAAAAAAAGAAAAACAATAAAGAGGAGGAACTATTATCTAATATTTTTGATGTCCATTTCACCCAACTTAGATGTCTACTTGTCTACTAGAGCCTTCCTTTATGAATATTTGGTTAATAGACTTAATTTCTATTTGAACTACATATATTCGTTCAGTGGGATGAACAACTTAAGCCCGTGTAAAGCACGGGCACAACGCTAGTCGTGCTAATAACCGTTCTCAAGCTTGCCTGTTTATTAGTGTAATCTGCTTTCGGTTCGGTGATACTCTCCTCTCGATCCGTTTGCATTTCTCCGTGCTGTGTTGAGGTTTAACGTTCTAAAAATTAAAATCTTAGTCGAACACAGGGTTTTCCTCATTATTTCTTAATTAATTTTGCCTTGATCTTCACTTTAACAATCTCATTTGGATAAAAGAATTTTCCATTCAGATTCAAAAAGATTAACCCATTTGTATCAATAGTGAAAACAGTGAGTGTCGCCACATATCTCTCTTTTAAACTAATCCCACCATCTAAATTCACAAAAATGGAAAAGAAAAAGAGAACAAAAGAAAAGGAAAAAAGTTTCCGATAAGAGAAATGAAAAATATTAAAACAAATTGAGAGAAAAAGTCTCAATGCTGGGACCGTGTTTTTGGTGAGATGAAGATATGCTTTTCTCTTCGAAATCAATCATAAATAAACACATAAGAGAAAAGAAAAATAGTAAAACATGTTTTTAAATTTTTTATTAGATGATATACGTATAGTATATTGATTTGAAACAGTCAGTTGTAGGAAAACATACAAATACAATGCTTTTTTCTAGATGTAACCAAAGTTTTGGGCCTTACACTCCATTGGTAAAGATAAAAAATCAGTTTATCCTTTTTTAAATAGTCTAATTCTATACGCTCTTTAAATAATGTATATATATCTTTTTAATCTCTATCATTTATTTAATTTAAAATAATTATAAAAAGGGTTAAAATTTAAACATGAAATTATATAGATGATAATAAAATCAATTAATTAAATATCTATGTTTACATTTTAGCTTTGTCATAATAAAATCAATTAATTAAATAACTATGTTTACACTAGTCATGAAATTATATAGATGATAATGAAATTACAAAAAAAAAATATACGGGCTCTCAATTAAATGCCACTGTTTACATTTTAGCTTTGTCAAACCCGTAGTATTTAGGAAACAGTAGCTTTTGGATAACAATGTTTCCATCCTATAGAAATGTGGCTTTATAAAAAGAAAGAATCGCAAAGCTACTGGATGACGAAGGAGCCGAGTGGGTCAACATATGAATACCAAACTCGGGCCTAAGAGGAAGAAAGAAAAGGCAAACAGAAAACTTCCACTATGGTAGTTTCCAAAAGAATTCCATACAAAAAGTGTCCTAAATTCATGTGAAAGATCCAATCAGCAAAATAAAGATATGGCACTTGGGTAGAAGACTGTTTTAGCCATGAAAAGATGAGAGCTTTCATACCGCAGCCAAGGTATAACAAAAATGCAATTGTTAATTAATCTCACCAGACCCACGTAATCAACTTCCCCAGCTCTTGGAGTTTTTCTTGCGACCTCTGATAGATGGTCAATAGAGGTAGGTTGTGCTCACAACCAGCCATATTTTGAACAAAGCAAGTGGATTGGTATATTGGTTAATTTATCAATTATCATTTCATAGTGGGATTGATAAATTTAGAATTTGAGTTAGTAAATTGGTACTTGGGGGAGTTTGTTAATCGAGGTTCAAGTTGAGTTGATAGATTCAGTTTGAGACGATCGAGTCAGACACCATTCAAAAATTCTTCTACTTTCACTTAAATCTTGGCATTTCCGTCTCAAACTCTTGATCTCAACTTATGGATCCTGAAGCGGAAAATGAAGAAGCACAAATGATAGAGGAACTGTGGCTCCAACAAGCTCAAGGAATTATGCTACAGATTTATCAAATTGATGAAAATTTGGACGATGAAAGAAGGATGACCAACCATATGATACAATTATACTCAGGGAAAATACTGCGAGATCCAAAACCAAGAGATGAATTGACAAGAAGATGGTGGAGATATCGAGAGGAAAGACATCAGCAAATGATACATGATTGTTTTATTAATAGAAGTGTGTACTCTGGTGAAGATTTTCAACGTCGCTTCTGCATGCCGCAACACTTGGTCATGCGGGTTATTAGAGAGCTTTGTCGGGTAATCCATAAATTCAACTATCAATTTGATGCGCTAAACATACGAGGACATAGTCCTGAAAAAAAGGTCACTGCATCCTAAGGATTCTAGGTTATGGTGTGTCGGTGGATGCCTGTGATGAGTGTTGTCGTATGGAAAAAATAACAGTATGCGAAAATCTCAAAATGTTTTGCGAAACTGTAGTCAACCATTTTGTCCACGTTTTTTACGACAACCGAGCAAGATGATATCGACCGACTACTAGATGAAACACCAAAAAAGAATTTCCAGGGATGCTAGGTAGCCTTGATTGCATATAGTGGGTGTGGCATGGATGTCCTTATGCTTGGCAAGGTCAGTATAAGGGACACTTCACAAAACCAATCGTTATTTTGGAAACGATGACCTCTTATGATTGCTGGATATGGTATACTTTTTTCGGAATACCGAGCTCAAATAACTACATCAATATTTTGCATAAATCGCCTTTGTTTGAATAGTTGAAGTATGGAACTACTCCAACTTCAAATTTCACCGTCAACAGCAATAACTATCAAAGTGAGTATTTTCTGGCAGATAGAATTTATTCACAGTGGTCAACTTTAGTTCAAGCCTACGCTCAGGTAGCTCAAGGAGAGCGTGCAAAACAACATTTTAACACCAAGCAGATGGCAGTTAGGAAGGATGTCGAACGAACATTTGGAATTTTAAAGAGAAAATTCCATATAATTTGTGGACCATATCGTTCGTTTAAACCAATAAAAATGAATAGGGTTATGCTCACCTGCATCATTTTGCATAATATGATAATCGAGGAAACCCTACGGGATCCCAAACAAGTTGTTATCCACATCAAGAATTGAGTAAAGATGTTCAACTCCCTTCACTATGTGCCAACAAGAGAGTACAAAATGGTAGAAGCGAGAATTGAACACAGATGACTATATCTTAGGCTAAGGGAGGATCTCACTGCACTTGCTGGCTGATTTTGGAAGAAGAAACCTCACAGAATTTAGTTTTATTTTTGAACTTTTTAGTTATTATTTCAATCATTTTATTTCTTTTATTTTAATTTGATTTGTGTAATTTTAGGATCAAACATTAAAAGTTGAAATGAAAGATCATATTGGTGAAAAACCAACATTGAAATTGAAATTGAAACTAAAGGACTACATTGAAATTGAAACGTTGAAACAAAGTATTACATCCAAAATTTAAAACTAGCTAGTGCTAATCTAGTTGAACAATAACATTATTGATATCCCCATTCTCCTTCTCATCATAATCAACGTCAATTGAGTTTTGGAATTGTTGTTCCTTCTGTGCTTCAATTTTATTTATTTCTTCTTGCCAGAGTCGCAGTTGCCTCTGATTCATCTTTAACGTGTCCATTCCCAAGCTTCCTCTCATGTGAGCATTAAAAAGATTATGTTGAAGTGCCTTGCGACCTCTCCTAATTTATGCAACCATTTTCTTGTGTTTTACCATTTTACCAATATCAGTCTTTTCTTGTTTATCAAAAAATTCTTAAAAGTTGACATCTGAAGTTGATAATTCAGTGGCTTCCTGAGCCGCCTTTCTAATCCTTTTAGATTTTTCGTTTCCTAGTCCATCATATCTTTTTTGTATTTCCATTAACATTAAGATTAGTATTAGCATGCTGGGATATGCCTACATTGAGTTGTGAGGTTGAGGTTGTTTCTGGTGAAGAATAAGTAGACGTAAACCCTTGAGAAATGTTTGTTGTCTTGTAAGGGGATTGCTTTGGTACTTGATATCCATTCAACAATTCGGGGTTTAATCGGTTAAGGACTTTGACAATATGGAAACATTCTTCGTATTTGAAACCCGAACCTTCTTTGAGTTTTCATGCCTCTCGAGTTTTTCGCATCTGCAGTTTTAACATTTACAAATTAGTTATACAACAACTTGATAAAAGTTTTAAAAATCAATAGTACAATTAGAAATGCAACTAACTTACTATATCGGCTTCAGTATCACCGCTTCCTTTTTGGAGATTCACTTGCGTCATCACACCTACCTAAGTGTTCATGTCTTTGTTGATTACATGAAAACGACCTGACAACCCGGTAAAGTCACGTTTATTTAGATTCTCGGTTTCCTTCTCAAATGATTGAAAAAATATCTTCCAAAGCGTTACATGTTGTTGACTAACACCATTGACATAATCAAGCGTACATGATACATATCCTCTGCAGATAGATTTATCTTCTATAAGATTAAGCCTTGAACCACGAGGCTTTGTTGAACCCTTTCCTGATTCAGTATTATGTGTTTGTAATAAGTTGGCCATTATTTTTTCTGATACTTTTTTAACAGAAGTTAAGATCAAGAGTTTGAGATGGAAAGATTAAGATTTAAGTGAAAGTAGAAAAAAATTGAGTGGAGAAGGTTTGATTTTGGAGTTGAAATTGATTGAATTATAGGGAGATAAGTGAGAGTCGTTAAGATCCGAACGTTGTCGGGGAAACCTAAGCTACTCGGCCCAGGTTGCTTCGATCGGTTCCGAGTGCTTCGTTTAACCAATTCCCCACTGGCCAAAATCGAGTTTGCATATCCACTTTGGCTTGGAAAATTATCATATATGTTAATGTCCACTGGAATTGCTCTTCTGTTTCATAATAGAGAATGGACACCATCCAAACAAATAATCTATGCTAATTTTGCATGGAGTTCAGTTATTCTGAAATATGTTACTTTCATTATTTACTGGATCGGGGCCGCATAATGTGGGTGCATAGATGAAAAAATTATGGATAAAATCCTATTTATTTTGTAAAATTAAATTATCCTATACCATAGTTATTTTGTTAGGACATAAAAGATAAAAGCAAAAATAAAGTTGTAAAAATATAACCACGTTCCAAGTTACCCTTAGCACTCGACGCACGTGCCGAAATAGTCCATTAACCCCTCAGACGTATTGAAATCATAGACTATTGTAAAGTGGAGACAAAAAGAATATAGAAATATAATTAATTAAAGGGGTAAAAATGGAAAGTCAAAAAAAAATATGACATAAATGAAAAGTGGAAACTACTCTTCAGAAATATGGAGAAGGTGAGAAATACAATTGGGTGGATCGTTATGATTCCACCATTGAGTTACTTTTTAGAGTTTGCAAATTGACATAAGTCATGTGTAATAGAGTTTACGTCTCTATGGACTGCCATAAATTTGATATTGGCAAAGTCTTTGATTCTATCACGAATAAACAATATAACGGAATTAATGCTCCAAGGAATTTAACGTGAATTTCCATTAATTGCCACAGGAATGGTTGTAGCATCACCTTCTAGAATTACATTAAATATTTGAAGTCTTGTTGCCAGAGTAACACCAAATTTGTAGGCTTTAGGTTCGGTTGTTAGGGGTGATGATGCTTGAAAACATATACTCCCACTACCCAGATGATTACCGTAAAAGTATTGTACAACTCTCTACCACCAACAAAGGCTGCATCAACCTTAACTCTCACAAAGCACTGTGGTGGTGGAACCCAAGTTGATTATCAACATTCAGATTAATTGGAACTGCAATTGAGAAGTTGATTGCATTGTTAGAGTCAAAGAATTTAAAATCTTGCGTATCTCTTTTAATACGATTATCAA
This sequence comes from Papaver californicum, assembly GCA_023531435.1. Classification (NCBI taxonomy): domain Eukaryota; kingdom Viridiplantae; phylum Streptophyta; class Magnoliopsida; order Ranunculales; family Papaveraceae; genus Papaver; species Papaver californicum. The sequence continues at coordinate 10,334,696 of JAJJMC010013841.1, forward strand.
CCTTGAATTGTTCCCTGTTGAAAACCAAATCATTTATATACTTCCATATAAAACAGGCTCCAAATTTGAGCATTACTTCATTATCCCGAATAGAAATCCAGCCTTGAATTACTACCTTAACTTCACTGCAATTGCTTGGAATATTAACTGGGATCGGACTTTCTTGAAACTCACTTTTTAGCAGACTGACAATCAAACAAAAGATGGTGGATACTTTCTATTTCCAGACTACAAAGAGGACATTGATTTGCCACAAGATGATTAAATCTGCTGATGTTTTGCAAGATTTCCGCATGAACAATTGGATTTTAGGCTGAGTATTCACTTGATAATAGTCAACACGGGTCAATGTTATTTCCAGGTATCAAACTCTAAGTTGGACAAAAGTTAGACCAAACACGTTGAACAAAATATGAATATCAAACGTTAATTAACCTTTTATTTTCTCTTGCTTTGTAAAAACAAATATATTTTTTTGAGTTTTGATAAAATTTTACTAGTATTTTTTTGATTATCAATCTAACATTTTCTTGACGCGTGAAACTTAACTACTCCTTTCATTTCTAAAAGATATGCTTGTTTAGTTTTGCACATGAATTAAGAAAACCAATCATTTGAACTATTTTTTCATGTTTTTTCTTAATTTATCCTTATGAAAAAAGTGGTCACATTATATTTTAAAGAGAAAAACATGAGAGAGAAATGATCCCAAATTTGTTAAAAAAAAAGAGATATAGTTCCTTAACATGGGAAAAGTAGTAATCTAATAATATTTGACTTTTTTTTTATGAAAATAAACTTATCTTTTTGATATATCCATATATAAAAAATTTATCTATCTTTTAAAAATGGAGGGAGTAACTAACAACCTAGAATTTCTTATTTTCCACAAAAAAAAATCTTTACTGACATTCAACAAGAAAAAGTGTGGAGCTTAATAATTTTGTATTCCCTATAATCTCTTGTAGTATTGTAATTTTAACGGAATTAAAATATTTATCTTTTTAATATTAAATTACAAAATACAGATCATCGATTTTATTATACGTTGCTAACGTGTATATGGTATTATTTCATGGACTTCAAATTTTTTCCTATTTTCAATCTTGAATGTTATGAAAAGATTAAATGGATTGTCTATGAAAACTGTTGAAATAGGCATCGCTAAACAAATAAATTAAATTTGTTATTGTAGTGTTTACATCTAAAATACAAAAAGGGTCCGTGGAAATATCTCAATAAACTGTCAATTTATTTAACTATTATATCAAAGAAACATCATCATTTATTGTTATAATTTGTAGAAACAGAAAAACAAAAACTATACAAGGTTAAAAGAAGAAAAAAAAATTATCATCGGGTCAAAAGAATTCTAAGAACAAACCTTGACTGAAGTATCTTAAAAATAACTCAGGAGTTTTATATGGACCGTGAAAATAAATTACATAAAAACTGTTCACACATACAAAGGGGTGAGGCCCGCCCTTGAGGAAAAACATGGGTCCAAACCCGTGAGTGTGTGGTTTTTGTATAGTTCACTTTTACAGTTTGATAAAATAAAATTCTTTTTCATTCCATTTTTAAGTACACTTACATTTAGTGCTGTTATGTATTTGTTTTCGTATCCTGTGGTTGCTGCATAATTTAGTTTATAAGCATGCATCTATTTTTTAAAACATGAGTTTGAATCTAAACCAATTAGTGAACTACGAATCATAATTTCCATCAAAATAAATAAATAAATACGAGATCAAATAAAATTAAAGTAATAAACCCATTTTGACGATCTTTAAATTTGGTTTCATATTTTGACTCTTTATTTATCATATCCTACCTCCGTTTCAACAAAAGTGTTACTATCATTTTTTTATTTTAACAAATGATAGTAACACTCTTACTGAAACAGAAGTAGTATTATTTTTACGACTGTTTCTAAATGGATTATACTTTAATTCTGTTCCTTATTCCTTTTTCTTCATTACGGCCTTCTTCTTATCTTCCCTAATTTTCAATCTTTTACTTTGATACTAAAAGATCTCCCCCTTGTCTCTGCCAAGTAACCACCACATCAAGTGGACTTATAAAACTGGACAATATTAACGTTGGTTGAGCAAAAAAGAAAGAAGATAAAGATCATAATTACATCATCATTTTAGAGGCTGCTTGAATAGACCGATTCCAAGGTGGTTGAGTATTGCTCGCTAGCTAATGAAACATAATATGATTGGTTGTATGACTTCAAAGACTAAGATACTTAGACTAACCTTTTTTTTTTAGGTCCGGGGCTTGTTTACAAAATGTTAAAGATTCTGTTTAATTAGGCCATCTTTCAAATTTACTACTAATTCAAATTTAAGTTAGTTGAATATGAATTGGATTTTCATAGATAGACTTTCATTTACAGCTCACAGACTCACACTTTGTCAATGCGTGTTCTACATTACCCTGCTAAATTTTTATTGTGCCTTTTTTTTAATAATGTGGGCAGTGCGTCTATGATTTTGACGCGCGTACGATTTTGATGAACCATTCGTATCAAATAATCCTTATTTTATTCAAAATTTGGAATAAAAAATCAAGGTGAACAAACTTCCTATACAAAAAATTCTCTCATATTATTTTTTATAAACAAAAACCATTTTAATTAAAAATAAAACTAAATTCTATTTTTCTTAATAATGATTAAATTAGTTTTTAGTATTTTTCAATATACCCGAATTGCCCTTCCCTATATAATCTAGGTACGGTAATTTTGTGGCATTTTTTTTCTTCTTCTTCTTCTTCTCCTCCTCCCCACCACCATCACCAGCAGCAATAATACCTCCTCCGCCACCATCACCAGCAGCAACAATACCTCCTCCGCCACAACAACACCTTCGTATCCTTCACCAACACCTCTTTTCTTCTTCTTCTCCTCCCCACCACCATCACCAGCAGCAACAATACCTCCTCTGCCACCATCACCAGCAACAACAGTACCTCCTCCTCCACAACAACACCTTCGTATCCTTCACCAACAACACCTCCTCCTTCCCCATCGTTTCCTCCTCGTTATTGTTTCTCCTCCACCACTACATGTCCAGAACCACCCACAACACCTCTTCCTCCTCCTTTTATCCTCTACAAACATCACCAACACCTCCAGATCATCATAGTCGAAAATCATCATCAAAAAATAATGATACATCATCATTGTCGAAATTAGTTTTTTTTTATGGTGAAACGTCGGAAAAATAATGAAACCAAATTTGGTTTCATCAAATTATACAAAAACTAAAACAACGTTGAAACCAGTTTTTGTGTTGGTGGAATGTCTGAAAAATGATGAAACTTTTTTTGGTTTCATTTTTTTTTTCATCTGGAATAAAATAAATGATGAAACATTTTTGGTTTCATCAAATTTTATAAAACTAAACAACGCTGAAACCAATTTTTGTGTTGGTGAAAACAATAAGTTTTATAGAAATCAAATTTGGTTTCATCTGATTTGTGCCTACTTTTTACCATGAAACCAAAGTTTAATGGTGAAACAGTACGTTTATGTTGAAACCAAATTTGGTTTCAACTAAATTTTTCCTAGTTTTTTCAATTTGATCCATTTGGTTTCTTCGTTGAAGTTATGTTGGTGAATTTCATTTGATTTGTGTCAGAGTTACATGATTTTTATAATTTGTTGGAACCAAAATAGGTTTCATAGTTTTGTCACATGAAAGATGTGCAGCATAGGTTTTTTTATCTCTAAGTTGATGGAACCCTTTTTGGTTTCATCTTTTTTTTTCATCTGGAATAAGATGAAACACCTCTAAGTTGATGGAACCCTTTTTGGTTTCATCGTGTTTTTTCATCTGGAATGAGATGAAACAAAACAAACGATGGAACCCTTTTTGGTTTCATCGTTTTTTTTCTGGAATAAGATGAAACAAAAACAAATGATGAAACCTTTTGTTGGCCATAACCATACACAAAATAGGATGAAACCTGTTTTGGTTCCATCACAATACCCATTAAGTAAAAAAAACACCAACACTGTTGGTCACAACCATACACAGAATAGTATGAAACCTGTTTTGGTTCCATCACAATACCCATTAAGTAAATAAAACACCAACACTGTTGGCCACAACCACACACAGAATAGTATGAAACCTTTTTTGGTTCCATCACAATACCCATTAAGTAAAAAAAACTCCAATATTGTTGCTCACAACCACACACAAAATAGTATGAAACCTGTTTTGGTTCCATCACAATACCCATTAAGTAAAAAAACACCAACACTGTTGGTCACAACCACACACAGAATATGATGAAACCTGTTTTGGTTCTATCACAATACCCATTAAGTAAATAAAACACCAACACTGTTGGCCACAACCACACACATAATATGATGAAACCTGTCTTGATTTCATCACAATACCCATTAAGTAAAAAAAACACCAACACCGTTGGTCACAACCACACACAGGATATGATGAAACCTGTTTTGGTTCCATCACAATACCCATTAAGAAAAAAAAAATTAGGTTAAAACAGATGAAACCTAAATCTTGCTACAAACAGATGAAACCTAGATGAAAATCAGTGAAACCTAGTTTCAGAAAAATGTAATAGACATTAAGTAAATAAATTAGGTCAAAATAGATGAAACCTAAAACCTTGCTACAAATAGATGAAACCTAGATGAAAATCAGTGAAACCTAGTTTCAGAAAAATGTAACTGAAACCTAACTATGAAACCAGTAATTTCGAAAGAGATGAAGCCTTATTAACCAAATGCATTTTGATTTTCAACCATAAAAAATCACAGAATATGATGAAACCATAAACTTCGATTTACCTTTTGTAGATTCTTGTTTCTTAACTGTCTTATTGAGTTTTTTCTTCATCTTTTTGTCTTGTTTCTTCACCATTTTTAACGATCTTGAATAGCAACTTCAGGTAGATGATGATTAGCTAAAAGTAGAAGACTCAATTCTACTGGTGATGATCAACATCCGTTTTAGAATCAGAAATTTAGGTTGATGACGACTTAATTCTATTGATGATAATGATTTATGTGATGATTTGTGTTTCAGGTAGTTTAATGTGATGATTGTTGATATGGATGATGATGACAATGATTTCGTTTCAGGATTTTTTTGTGAAGATTTTGAAACTGTCGAACGGTTTGATTTTGGAAGTTGTAGAAGATAGAAGTTAAGAGGGAAATAATGAGTTCCGTCAAATTTGGGCGTTAATGAAGTTGGGCGTGAGAAAAAACTGATGTTGGGCGTGAGCAGTTAATGAAGTTGGGCGGAATTATATGTGAGGGTAATATGGACAGTTGGGTTATAATGGGTTTTTTGTGTCAAATTTGTTTTGTTGGTTTTTATGTAGTTGGATAGTGACACCTTTGGACTTATAACCCACGGCATGTATTTTATTTGGAATTTGTCATGCACTTACATAACGAGAAAAGAATAACTAAGGATTTAAAAATTAAGCGGAAAAAAAAAAAGAAAAAATATCGATTAATCTGATTTTTCGTTTACATAAAACCGAAGAAAAATGTCTACCTAGGATTTGTTGTTTGAAATGCTAAAATAGATCAAATAAAGAAAAAGGGGACAAAAGGGGTCTGAAGACTCCGAACTCTGAAGTCTAAGCAAGTTTTTGAAACCATGTTTTGGTGACATGAAGACTTGTGTTGTGGCATCTCTTGTTTCTAATCTTCTAGGAAGTTAACAAATTTCAAATTTTGAATCATGTATTTGAAGGTAAAGGGTTTGATTTTATGCAAAAGAGAAAAATATAATCATACTACACTAAACTTACATCAAAACGTAACAAGTAACAACTTCCCATTCATGAAGACATTAATCATGGGACTGGGGACGTGCAATATGCACGGTGGTGTGACTGGTGCCACTTAAAGAAAACCATAAATCTATGGAAGATTTGATGGTGTATCTTTCCTCCTTAGCTTCTTTGAGCTAGGACTCCTAATTTCGCTGCTCGTACATATGTAAATTCTTCCTCATCGAATATATTTCTCTTTCGATCAAAGATATATTAAGGAGCAAGTCAACGTTTGATAATGGCGGAACTAGAAAATTTATATGGAAAAGGCTTGACCAGTTTTCACAGCAGGCTTAAACCTAAATTTTAAACATGATTTCCAGCCCAACTTATATTAAGTAGTTGGAAAGGACAGATCTTCAGTTTTTGGGCCTGGCTTAAACTAAGGGAAGTCAGGTTATAATTCTGCCCCTGCCGTTGTGACATAATCATACTAATTCAGTATATTAAATAAACCTATAAAAAATTTATTTTTATTTTTATAAAATATTGTTCTTGCATTCTTGTGGCCTCCGTAATTAGGAGTAAACATAGGGACGAAGAGAGGGTGCAAACGGGGTTTTATATATAAATGTCTTGTGATTGTGGGTGTAAAGAGGGTAAAATTAAAATTTATATGAGCAATGGGTTTAAATTATAATCCTTTTTTTTTATTCCACAAACTCAAAGAAAACCAAAAAATACAAATAATAAACTAGAAAACAGCAGTACATGAACTCATGTAGCGCAAGCATCGTTATTAGAGATTGCACACATAATCTTCAAGCGGCTTTAACATATCATGTCGTTATTATTGACTCATGGTATCTATGCGTAGAATTTCTTCGCTAAAATTGATGTATTCAGAATGATATTTATGGCGCTATCATAAAAATAGTAAGTTTGTATACCATATAACTTTCATACTGATAAAATATTTTATTCTATGAATGTTTGAACAAAATTTGTCCAATGCCATAGCATATAAGTATTGGCTTAGTGTAAATATGGAGATTTCATTAGCATCTCAAGAGACAAGAGTCATTCAACGCCCAATAATCTTAGTATTTGTCTCCAATTTCCTATTTCTTTCCTGTTCTTTTTTTTTGCTAAAGTAAAAAAAGACAAAAAAAACATTAATTTAGACATGCCGAGTCAATGTAGTTTCCACCAATCATAACAAACAATTATACTGTTGTTGGGTTAACCTAATCTCTTCTTTCCAACACCATCTAAAATATATATAATCTCAAACCCTCTAGCTAGCTCTTCCAATATCAAATCAGTGACAAATTAGAAATGATGAGAAACCCATTTCCTCATTTATGTCTATTAGCTATCTTCACTGTTCTTTTCTTATCTAAATCCTCTCATCAAGCTCTCTCAGAGGATGTTAGTATCCCAGTCCGTAAACTAGGGGATGTTTTTATCCCAAACCCCAGACTCCAGAGTGCTTTCGTCGCTCTCCAAGCATTCAAACATGCAATTGTATCTGATCCAAACAAGTTTACGTCGAATTGGTACGGACCTGATGTCTGCAGCTATAATGGTGTTTATTGTGCACCAGCTCCTGATGCTCCTCGCATTAAAACTGTTGCAGGAATTGATCTCAACCATCAAAACATTGCTGGTACATTACCCTATCAACTTGGTTATCTTACCGATCTCGCCCTCTTCCACATCAATTCTAATCGTTTTTATGGAGGCATACCTGAAACTTTTAAGCATATGCGTCTTTTATTTGAGTTGGATGTCAGTAATAATAAGTTTTCGGGTAAGTTCCCTTCAGTGGTCCTTTATCTATCTTCGCTGAAATTTCTTGATATTCGGTTCAATGAATTCTATGGGGATGTTCCTTCGAAGCTCTTTGATATGAAACTCGATGCAGTCTTTATAAACGACAACAAATTTCGGTTCACCATCCCGAAAAACTTTGCCAACTCCACTGTCTCCGTGCTTGTATTGGCGAATAACCAACTTAATGGTTGTTTCCCTTCTGATCTGGATAAAATGGCAGGAACACTGAACGAGATTATTCTCTCGAATAGTGGACTTAATGGTTGTTTACCACCAGCGATTGGCAAGTTGAATCAGTTGACAGTTTTTGATATCAGTTTCAATAATTTGGTTGGTCCACTGCCTGAGACAATGGGAAATATGAAGAGTTTGGAGCAGCTGAATGTGGCACACAATAAATTTTCGGGAAACATTCCACCAAGTATCTGTTCTTTGCCTAAATTGGAGAATTTCACATACTCGTACAATTACTTCTGTGGCGAACCTCCAAGCTGTTTGAAGTTGCCTGACAAGGATGATAAAAAGAATTGTATTCCATATAGGCCATTCCAGCGATCATTTATGGAGTGTTCCTCGTTTCTTTCTCACCCTGTAAACTGTAATTCATTTGGATGTTCACTAAGGACACCACCACCGCCCAAGCACTATTAGATATTATGCATTGTGATAGATTTGTAAAATCTATCATTCTACGATTTTATGGCAGGTTTTGTTTGTGTTTTGAAACTTAGATACATACATGGTTGTATAAAATGCCAAATGAATGTAATCCACTTTTTGTTAACCGGGTATAGCAGTGTATGGCGGATATTATTTGAGCACTCCTCTACTAGTTTGAAGTTTTAGCAGCATTGTTGGGGATCGAACAGATGAATTATGCATTTTAGCCACTCCGTAGTCAAGCTTAATACGACGGTGCACCCAAATAGCTGTGTTCTTTACTCCAATGAATACTAGTGCAGAACTGATCTTTCCTAGTTATCGTTTCTTTCTCTAATTTTCCTCGCTCCTAAAATCCTTTATCTAACTAATACAACATCATGTTTGGTCGGGAGAACCGAAGTCTCGCAATCCAATTACAAGGTACAAAGAATTTAAAATCAAACACGTATAAGGAATTTAAAATCAAGTGTTTGGTTCAAGTGTTCGGCAGTAAGTACGCCCAATATGTAAGAGCCAACATCTCCGAAAATTAGGCACACCCAAACCGTGGCCACACCGTCGACCCATGACCACCACCAATAACATAAAAACCACACCAGACTACCACAACAAAGATTGGCATAACTACTACCATATACCAATTGCAGCCGCCTTTAACCTTTAGGAATACTGGCAACAGCCACCACTTCCCCAATCACGTGCTTTTTGCCTTCTTTTTTGTTTTTTGAGTGAAATAATGGTTTTATTAGAAGAGAAAATATTAACATTAAAGAAAAACCCGTCACTCCTCAATCTAAGTCTGGAAATTCACAAAACTTGAGAAGTAATAATCACTAAAAATATTATTCAAAAACAACCAAAGAATAATAGAGTTTTTAATGGTATCGTCTTTCCATGATAGATATTTGAATTTTTCTTCTTCCATATAACTCCTACGTGGTGGGATACAGTGTTAAAGTTCATAGACTTAGTTAATTTTAAAAATCGGCTTGTAATATTATAGTTGTCCAAGGTGTATATATACTTTATAAATCTAAAAAATCTAGACTATATAAGACTATACTTACACCCCCTCACACAGAGCGGGGCCAAAGAAGACTCTTATTGGGACACACACACATAAAGGAAGAAGAAGAAGAAACAATATTTTTATTGGGTCAAACAATCCCTTAATGGGCCAAACAATGTCCACACACCATCCAAACACCTACTCTGATACCATGTTAAAGTTCATGGACCTAACTAACCTTAAAAACCGACTTACAAAATTAGAATTGTCCAAAGCATATATATATATATACTTTATAAATCCAGAAAATCTAGACTATGTGGGACTATACTTAACATACATAATGACTTCCGAAACATCTCCACTAATACTTGGTCGCCCTTTTAGTATGCAATGAGTCCAGCTGATTTAAGACAAACATACCATGAACCCACCTCACATTCATCAAATTAGTGAAGTAAAAGCATAGTTTAAAAACAAACTCGCAATATATTAAAAAGGTACAAAATGGTTTCCACTTCTCTATTGCAAAAGAACACAAATCAGTTGATAGGTTAATGCCTCTGAGTAACAAACTGACCTTGTTGGATGGATTCGTTAAGTACAACCCAGACAAAGAACTGCAATTGTGGAGGAATCTTCAGTTGTTATATGAATTACTGAGAGTGACAGTTTTGGGCCAAGAAGTTACATAACTTACTTGATGTAAAGCTCCCATCGATCCTAAGGTCATAACTGATCTCTAAAAGATAAGTACTCTCTGTTAGGTCAAGGAGCCTCATGAATTGCAGTTGTCAGTAAACAGTCTTGTACACCTCTCTGAAAGTTGCATTCTTTTGCAATATTGACCCTGAATAATTTCAGATATTCATCCTTTAAACGAACCTTATGTAACTTATAGGATGAAAACCTATGGCCGTAATCGCACGACGTCTATAAAGTAAAAGCGGTAAATACGGAATTATTCACGGGGATTGATAATATTATTTCTAATTAATAAACAAATTATGTGCTATAAATGAAGATGTTATTTTGGATGAAATTTATGGATTTAAATATAAAGATAACTAAGCAAATTAAATAATTAACCAGGAAGAGAAAAATTTAGGGTTTTGGATTCAAAAACTTTTGATGTTTGTAAAATTAACAATTTACTATCTCAAGCAATTACTATTAAATACTCAAGACAGTTTTAAACACAATCTCATGTCTCGAAAGATATAACGTTTCAAATTACTATTACAATTTAAGTCGTTATGCAAAAATCTAATTTCCTTCGCTTATAAAAGATCAACAGTTTTAATACCATTCAGAACAATTAAATTAAAGCATTTTAAAAAAGAAATTATTAGTCATAAACTAGCTCAAATAGAGAGTGATTATGTGAAATAAATAAATATTAAAAGTACACAACAAAAATAACTTCCTCCTTTACCCTAGAAAGAAAAAGATTAGCTACTCATAGAGAAAAATAGAAGAAAAACAATTAGTCATTTATTCATTAATTTAAAGATGATTACAAGAAAAAACTGACCAATTGTGTTGCTGACATAATAGAACTATATATCGAATTAATGACAGATTGCATTTGGAGCTAAAGAAGCACAGACTTTCAATGTATTAAAAGTATGAACCGTCGCTGGAACTGTTAAAAAAACAGTCGTTGAGGCAGTTGAACTGGCGACGGTTTTCAGCGACAGTTCTCACCTGACTTTTGTTCTTCTTCTTCCTCTCTTCTTCGCTGAAGAACCCTAATTTCTGGAAAAAAAATTCTTTCGTTTGATTCTGGTAGAGCCATCCTCCTCTATGATCTTGCGTTCGACTCCTATTTATAACAAAACAACACGCTTTGTCCTAAATCTTGCAAATATCACTAGTGGAGAATGGGCTTTTTAGAACTGACTAGGCTTTTAGTAAAAGAACCGACTTGGGTCGTCCCACAATTGGTTCTGTTAGAATCAGTTCTTTTTTTAATAGTCCAGTGAGAAACCGACCTTTAATAATATTAAAACTTTATGATTTTATCCTTGTTAATGGACTTTTAGTTAGAACGGATAAAATTTGGCCTTTATGTGGTAGAAAAATTGGGCAAACAATGATTAACTGACCCCACCTCGATGAACGGCTAGAGATGAAACCGAAAACTATGGATTTCTTCCACATATCACTTCTCTCTCAATTCTTTTTTCCCTCTTCTACTTCTAAACTCGCCTCCACTTCATGCACTAAAAATTCCTCATCAATCTCTCTTTCTCTCTTTCTCAAGGCGATAAACCATATTTGCATAACATTCTTCGTCCATATTCGTCTCTTTTCATCTCAAGCCTTCAAAGATCTGTTTATCTTACATTATCTTCTCTACCAGCCGTAACAAAACTTAAACATCCACCTTCAAAGATCTGTGTATGAGAGAACCATTTCCTTCTTAAACAACTCTGATTTTGTATTTGTTTCTTCAAAACCCTTTCTTCTTCAAAGATTCTCGTTTTCAAGCTCATCAGGTGATGTTAAGGTTTGATCAAAATTTATTTCATGTTTGTTTGTTTTCAATTTGTTTGACTTTATTGTTTTAATTTTCTTCGCTTGTTTTCAATGAAGCAGTTAGTTGAAGACTTCGAGGTTGAGTTTGATTTCTGAAAGATCGACAGATAAAAAATCTTTATCATTGCTTACATCTTCAAAACCTTTCTCTTGAAACCTTATCTATGAATCCATGTTTATTATTTACAAATTTTATTTCCTTTTTGTTTATTCAATTTGTTTGATGCTAGGGTTTTAATTTTTATATTTGGTTTTGAAGATTTTCAGGTTCAGTGGGATCTACAGGTATAAACTTTCCATCACTTTTAGTTGGTTCTATTTAGTAGGATTTCCTGAAATCTGCTTTCATATAAGGTTTTTGTTGTTTTGTGAAATAGTGTTGATTTGGGTTATGACTGGTTTGGTATTGATTTAGGGTGTCTGAAATCATTATTAAAGGTTGTTCAAGTTTCCCTTATAAAGAAGAGAAACCCTTGTTAAAATTGAATCTTTGTTTAATGTTTGACTTTTTAATTAAAGTTTCATGTATTTGGATGATTAGATAGTTTTAGTTGAAACCTTTGTTAGCTTTTATTTAAAATTGAAGCTTTGTTTAAGGAAAGTTTTTTCCCGCAAGCATCTCTTGATTCATCTAACATGTTATGTTAGTTCGTAAAAAATTATTGTGTTGTGTTTCCAGGGTTCAGCTTCAAAGCTATATCACAATCTAGTCACTTGGGGTGGCAGGTTATGTTACTTCATAGAATAATTATTTATTGTTCTTATTATCCCCTGAACCTGGCTAGGTTCTTGATTAGCTCATAATAATATTTGGAATACTTGCTCGTGCTTGCTGCCATTTCTTAATTGATTAGAAATATTTATCTATGGTGTACTACAGATGTTCAGAATCGGTCATTTTTGTGTAAATCATGTATCAAACTTATATAATTAGACAACTTCTTTTCGATGCAAGATAAAAGCTAAAAGATATGACCTTTTTGTTGAAAGCTCTGTCCATTGACTTCTATGCTATGTACTCTTTCAGGCATCCTTGGAATCTATTCGTGACTCTCTTGATGAGGAGTTAGTCAAAATGACAGCAGAGGTCAGCACATGCATATTTTGACTTCGTACTTACTTCCCCTTGTGATATCATCTAACATTATATTCTCTGATGATGTGCATATTGAAAATTTAAAATTAGAGGTTGTTATTCTTCCTGATTTAATAATAGAGCTTGAATCTCTTAGACGAAGGCACTCGGTAGCACTTGAGTTAATGGGTGAGAAATGAACAAAGGTTGCAACAAAAATATTTACTCTCAACTAAATATGTGTTAAAATTTCAACCATCTTATAATGAGTTTGAATGGTCTATAGCCTTACTTCGTGTGAGGATTATTTACATGTCGGGGCGTAAACATCACAAATTATCGGCTATTAAATCATCTTCATGTGGGTTCATAGGGTAGTGCATCTGCACTGTAAGAAGTGGTGCTTTGTTGGAGTATTAGGTCATAACCCTCTTGGTTCATTTCTATAGCTGGAAGAAATCCATGCTGATATTATGGATGTGAAAGAGATATATCGAAAACAATTAAACATGCTTGTAAATAAGGTACTATACTCGCATTCTCTAAAAAAATGCATTCCCTTTTCCTTGCTAAAAATGTTTTAGTGGTGATTTATTTAGGTTTGTTGTTTAGTTTGTTGCTCGACTCTGTGTAATTTTTTTTTGAAGCATATGTAATTATATATTTGTTGATCAGATTCGTAAACTTGACGATAGAGTTCTAAAATACCTTTTCAAAGGATTATATTCGTGTAAGTCTCTTCTTATTGAGTTGGCAAGTTTATTCTTTCAGTTTTAAGAATTTGGTTGACAATTAGACTTCTGTATTACAGACTACAAATCATTTTATGTGAAGATGGATTCTTTGCTGCAGAAATGAAGCCATATAACCATTTTTAAGAAGGTCAAGAAAAAAAAAGATTCTTAACGAATAAGCTACATAGATTGGTAACCAAATGGCCATGTATTATTCATTGAACCTGTTTGATTAGTTAAATGTTCACCTAGATATTGGACAATTCAGTAATGACTAACAAACTGCTCCTATTTGAAGGGCATATGTAGATTCTCAACCGAGCTTTGCTCGTTCGGGAAACTAAGTTTGCTTAAGGCTAACCAACTCTACAAATGTTATTGGTTTCAGGATTGTTGTTTTCAACTTGGGTTACCTTCCAGGAGGTGACAAAGCGATAATTATAGTGCCTGAAAAGACATCACAAGCTTTGGAATCTTCATGTAGGCTAATGGGACCTGGTGGACTAATCAGTGTCATGGTTTATGTGGGACAACCTGGTGGAAGGTAATAATTCTGCTACAAATATATGGTGTACTGCTTTGCATAGCATTGTTTGTTGACATGGCAAAGCATACCCATGTTGATTGTGTTGGCCTTTGGGCTTTCTTAAGTCGCTTAAGTCTACAAGTCAATCAAAAAATAGGGTTTATGCTTAAAAAAAACGTATATTGGCTATTCTTTATGGAATAATTGAAGAAGTGGCCATGTTAAGGTGACTGACCTCATGTATTTGCGCACCTTAATTGTTGTTCAATAAACCTTTTTTTGATATTTTACTTTCAAAATATCCCAATTCAACATTTCTTAATTGTTGGGGACTTCCTTGATCTGTATCACTTGGAAAAAAACGAGGTGCAGTCAACTAACTTCTGAAACTATAACTTGAGAATTGTCATTGTGTTCATTTTGTCTTTTATGCAAGCTAACATATTTGTTCTTGCATCCAAAACTATTGATTTTCGGGACACTATTTCTTATGCTAAAATATGAATATCATTCATGTTTGTTCTCAGGGAGGAGTACGAGACAATCCAATCCTTTACTTCTGGATTACCATATGAGAGTCGGGTTTGCTGTAAGTTTGGAATGTTAAATCCGACCATTGGATTATTTCTTTTATTGTTATTCATGAAATGAATATATGTTTCTTGTATGTTATTTTAGAAAGAAAAATAGGGTCTTACAAGCTTCACTTTGACCTTGCATACAACGATCCCTGATTAATGTTTCCTTCTTTATTGTGCTTGCACATATTAGAGTTTTGAGCATGTTAGAGTCTAATTTTTTAATGCAACATCCCCCCCTCCCCCCCAGAAATTAGTCAATAACAATTCATACCTTCTTCCTTAGTTGTAAGATTAGTTTTATATTGTAAATCCAGTAGTGCAGTGCAATATCTTAAGTTTTGGGGAGTGTACGACAAGTTAGTTACTTTTATTATCTGGTTTAACCGCTTAGGGATTACTCATTGTCATGTAATATCTGCAGTTTGGGTGCAACAACAATATCGTAGACGAGTTTAGTTAGAATGTTGCACCTTTGAGGTTGAATGATTCAACACGTGTTATGCTCTCTCTACATACTACTCGTGTTTAGGATGGTTCCTTGCTTCTCTTTTGGTGTATTTAGTCAGTCCATCTGTACTACTTTAGTGAAGATTGTGTGTTTTATTCCTCCTTATTTAGATTTTTGACATGTTAACTTCTGCCTATGCAGGGTTATGTTTCTTTTTGGTATTTATATCTATACTAATTTTCGACGTGCAAACCAATATGGATGATTGGGTAATACTTTATTTCATATTAGGTTAACTTACCAGCCATATTCTCTCTTTTTTTCCTATGTAGGTTCCTCGTATGCGATAAGTTCTTACCAATATTATGTGAAAATATTCTAAAAAAATAATTCACCAAACATTTTGATGACTAAAATTACGATACAATGGACCAAGTTTAGACGTGCTAAAAATGAGTAGCCCTATTTTCCAATTATTATTATCTGCATGATTGGAGCTATCTTGATTTTATGTGTTATGTTTCTTGGTTTGGTTAGTTTGCTCTTAATGAAGTCAACCGTCTTCCAGTTCCCATTATGATATTTACAAAATTTGATTGACCAATTACTTGACCATCGTTTGTCTATTGAAATGCATTATGAAAATAGGCATGAGCGGTATGCACCTACGTAGTTCACTAAATAAGCAATTTACTTCTTTAAGGTAGTTCATTCTATTTAAAATGTCGTAACATATTTTTCTGCGATTTTGTAGATACAGTTACTGACAAACAGATAAGTCATCCCCTCAATATCGATTTCAACATGGGTCCACATACTGGAATGACTGTAAGTTCCTTCCACTTATGTTTATTCCTTGTGTGTTCTCAACATTCCTTGTAACTCATCGTTGTTCTCAATACTCCTGGATCTTTATGATTTCCAATTTAGATGCATTTTTTTCTCGAAATTTTAGGGAACAACGTGCCCACTCGTTATCATGTTCTGCTGGACGAAGTTGGGTTTTCATCCTCATCGAGCCATGATGGGGTAACATATGTTGCTTGTATTCTAGATTCCTGAACTTCCCAAACTTTTTGTTATTCAGTTGAATCATCTTTAGATTCAGTTGAATCACTTTCCGTTTTTTGTATAAAATAAAATCAAAATATAGGTCGGACTCTATCCGAGCTACTGTAGAACGGATAAAGTCTGTTTTTTATTTTAATAGGCCCAGATAGAATCCGACCTTTTTGGAATCGGACGACAAAAAGAATATGGGACTATTGTAATCCATTCTTTCACTCTCTTTTAGAACCTGTTGTGTCAGTGATTTCTTATCCATTCTCCACTAGTGTATCTTCTCTTTTTATTGAAACAAATCTTGGCAGGGATTTTCAGTGATTTTTTTCTTCTCGAACCTGATGAGGTCTCAATCTTTTCTTCTCGTTGTTGGTTCTATTGCTTTAGTTGTCCGGATACTAATATATATGGAATGAATATCGTGTGAACTTAAGAGGGAAAATCTCAAGTTCCCCGAAATAAGAAAAGTTCTCCTTGTTTTAGCGAAATTATGATTTCATACGAATCTGTTGTGTATCTTGTGGTCGCGTAAATATGATCTTAATAAGGCAGAATATTCTTTTCTTAACTCTTGAAGAATAACCCCAAAATCTTGCTATAAAATTTCACAGATTGAGAAAGATATACTCCCGCAAAAAATCTTGTTTGAAATGGGAAGAAGGTGGATATGGGTGTATTTAACACTTTTTTTGGGTGCCTTTTAAACCAAATTTTCTGTAACTATTATCCATAAAAATACCTAAAAACATATAAAATAATAGCATTAATACAAATATTGAGTTTTATCATTATAAATGTGAGATCAATTAAAACATAAAAATGTCTCTATCAAATACCCCCAAACTTATATTTTGCTAGTCCCCGAACAAATCTACTCTAAAAATAAAATAAAAATCCAACTCACTATCGTAGGAATCACGATTACACTTAGCACATGCAGCAAGCCGTTAAACTCCCAGGTGACCCTAACAAATGAGTGTTTTCTCATGAGGGTTTACAAGAGGCATACCCACAAAACTTTTTATTCCAACTTCTAATGTCATAAGTATCCAAAGATATAGGAGGACATAAAATTTATCCTACAATTGCCAAGTAATTAGAAATAACATAGAAAATACATGTTAGTACACTTAATGAATGAGAGAGTAGGTGTGACGAGTTGAACCAGTGCCAAAAGATGTATTTTCCCAGATGGACAGCGGACTAACAGAGCAATCGAATAAGCATTTCGCCTCGACTCTACCTCACCATAGGATTTTATGAATTTGTACTCAAAAGATGATTTTAAGGGTCACACTAGTGTGTAAGTATGGATAAAGAGAGAATACTTACACACTATTGATGGTAACCTTTATTCTGATTTTCTATTTCTAATTTTGTTTTTATGATGATCCCGAAGGAAAAGAAATCTTATGACTTTTTGAGAAATCGACCATATACGGGGATGGGAACATACTCTCACCTTCTAGTCTCACAATTTTCTTATAGTGTTCAATAGAAAAAACTCTATTTTTAGTCTTCGGCTTCAACCCTTGATGATAAACCTTGAAACTTGTAGAACTTTCCTGTTTTTCTTCGATCACTTGTTGTGAAACTTCCTTTTGAATTTCTCCTCCTCCATATCCTTTTTCAATGATATTATTACATAATTTTATTCATTGAATGAAACATAAAAATTTACTTGCCAATAGAGAAGGACTTTTTCACTTTAATCTTCACAATTGTTGGTACAAAAATCTTCAAAAATTTACATTTTTTGTTCTTTTTCTTTGTCATTTTGAATATGTAATGTTCTTTTCCCTTGTTGCTTGTAAACCTTTAACGTCTTCCACTTCTTCATGAATTAATGTTGTTGCTCCGCTTGTTGATGATGTTGAGTTTCGATTGAGAGAGAGTTGTAATTTTGCGACTGAGACTACAAGATGAGGCTAGTTCTGATGTCATCCTTATGGTGATAAGAATTATCACCCAGAGATCAAAGAGTGCTAAAGTGGTGCGAGGTTGAATAGCTCATCATTCTATTAGGAGTTTATGCAGATGAAACACTCTAAAAGGACAGTTGAAGGTTTGGTTCCTCACTCAAAAGGGTAGTCTCCAGTAATGATTGGTTAGTTCTATCTTTCTGCATTTCCTTCTGGCCTAATAGTCTCCAGCATGGATGGTTGGGTCCGTCACGATTATTCTCTCATAGGTTAACAACATAGATGTAGTTTTCTTTAGAAATTCTAATTTCCATATTTTTCGGGAGAATCAGTATGCGAACTTAGCTAAAAGGACACTACGTGACCCTAAACGTTGGAAATCGGTACAAATAAAATTTTAAAAAATTTCCTCCCTTACCCCCAAACTTAAATTGAACATAGTCCACAATGTTATAAAGATAAATGAATGAAAGCATGAAAAAATTAGGAAAAATATTACCAGCACCGTGTACCAAAAGCATATGGGTTGTTTCACATAAAAAGTTAAGTTTAAAGTCTTCATCCAGATCAAGAAGGATTAGTCACAATTTACGAATCATATAACAGTAAAAAAAATAACTACGGATCCTTAAACTCAATCGTATTTGACTCACACAGTTGACCACAGTGGAATAAATGAAAGTGGTGGTCATTCTCATGAAAATGTGTTGATTGAAATTTATTAAAATAATAAGGCTTATCTCCAAAATTTAATATCTGACACATTAGAAATTCATATGTTCCCACATTTGAAAGAAAAATATTTTGTGGGAAACAAAATCATTCTTGGTATCATGGCCTAGGTAAACCACATCAACATGATGATGGGTTTCTAACAAATGAATTTCTTTCTGGGTAAAATCAGGCTCGGGGAAACGTGCATGAAGATAATCATATAAGATGGTAGAGGCACACACGTCAAGTCCCAAGTGAGGGACTTTTCTAAGAGTCAAACGATTACCACGGGGAGAATGATATTCACCCCCAAACCCAGGATAGTCCGTGTCCTTAGATGAACTAGTCACAATTTCCTTAATTTCTAAATTATCAGATTTATGAAAATGGTCAATTGATTCTTCTAGGTTATAATCAGGTGGTTTTCCTTCACTCGCACTCAAATTCTCTACAAGTCTATCATCTTCGTCAAAGACTATTATCTTTGAATAGTTGGACTCTAAAACACTAGTCTCGGGATAAACTATTTCCTCAAAACCATCATCGTACTCATAATAACAAGGAAATATTTCACCATCTAAAACAATGATATCTCTAGTTAAATTCTTTTCTTTTGAATAGGTGAATAATCATCAATATTATTAGGATTTAAACTAGAAGCATCATTATTATCTTGAAGCTCAATTGTTGTGAAAATTTCCTCGTTATTATGACTACGGATTTCAAATTCTTCATCAACACTATCCTCATCATCATAATAATATGAATATGTTTGAACCTTATCTAAACAAGTAGTGTCTTCTATTCTAACCTCGTCCTTTTGAATAGGTGAATAATTATTATTATTGTCAAGGGTAAAATTGGAAAGAATATATTAGCAATTAAGTTCATTTGGAGCAATACTATCATCAGTCTGTTCTTCCTCATCTATAAACGTGTATTAAGTTCATTGAGAGCAATAATTAAAGTTGCAAGTCTTTCATTCATCTTCCGATCAGTTTCAACTAATTGATTGAGTTTATTATTCAAAGAATCAGATGAAAAATCAAGAATTTGTAAAGTTTCCATGAAATGCCTGAGGGAATCTTTAAATGAAAGACTTTCATAAGAAGAATTATGTGGCAAATGTTTGATTAAATCCTCAAAAGATGGGGAATACACATTTTGCTCAGTATAATATTGCTTATTTTCCCGTTCGTACAACTGGTGAGCGTGCGAATAGTAATTGGGATCATTAGGGTATGAATCATAATCTTCAGAAGGCTGATAGTGGTGTCAAGTACTATTTACATTATAGTCATAGTAGGGATAATGTCTATTTCAAAATTCAGGTCGATATTCATTATATTGGTCCTCATAATACCAGTTCGACATTTTTTTTTCTTTTTAAAGTACACGTGCAAATGCAGGGCCGACTAAAATCAGATAGGCTCATGTAACCTTAGCAGGATATACCTACAGTCAAAGACTGGTCAGTGGTACAAGGCTAAGGCTTGTGGTGGTTCGGCTGATAACCCCTAGAGTGTTCAGCTTACTATCCCACCTGTTTTTCCAAAAATGCGGTGTCGGAAGATGCAATATGATGTATGTGTGTGTGTTTGTTTGTTTTTTGTTTTGTTTTTGTATATAAATATATACAAAATTAAAATAAATAAACAAAAAAAATCTAAAAATAAAATAAAATTTCCTAAGATAAAATGTTTCTAAAAAAATAAATAATGTAAATCTAAAAGAATAATAAAATAAAAATTAGGGAAATCCCACTTACCTTTTTAGTAAGCAAATTTCATTCCACAATAGTTGCAAAATTTAACCTGCACACCAAAAATAAAAAGATACCCACATAAAATATAAAAAGGAAAAATAAAAAAAGAATCCTAATTAACCTAATTATCACAAAAATTATAAAATAACCAAACATAATATTTCTCAATCCCGGGAAGCGGCACCAAAAATTGATAGGATAAAAAATTATGGTTGTAATCGCATAACGTCAAAAAAGTAGAAACGGCAAATACAAGATCATCCACGAGGATTGATAATATTATTTCTAATTAATAAATAAATTATGTGCATTATTTTGGGTGAAATTTATGGATTTATATATAAAGATAACTAAACAAATTAAATAATTAACCAGGAAATCTAGGGTTTTGGATTCCACTACTTTTGATGTTTGTAAAATTAACAATTTACTATCTCAAACAATTACTCTTAAAATACTCAAGATAGTTTTGAACTCAATCTCATATCTCGGAAGGTATAACGTTTTACATTACTATTACGACTTAAGTCGTTATGTAAAAATCTAATTTCCTTTCTTATAAAAGATCAATCGTTTTAAAAGCATTCAGAACAATTAAATTGAAGCATTTTAGAAGAGAAAAAATTAGTCGTGAACTAGCACAATTAGAAAGTAATTATCTGAAAGAAATAAATATTAAAAGTATAAACAAAAATAACTTCCTCCTATATCCTAGAAAGAAAAAGATTATCTACTCATAGAGAAAAATAAAAGAAAACAATTAGCCATTTATTCATCAATTTAAAGATGATTACAAAATAGGGCTGACCATTTGTGTTGCTGACATATATAATTATCTATCAAATTAACGACGGATTTCGTTTGTAGTTAAAGAAGCACAGACTTTTAGTGGATTAAAAGCATGAACTGTTGAAGAAATTGTCGATGAACAGTTGAATTGGCGACGGTTTTCAGCGATAGTTCTCACCTAATTTTTGTTCTTCTTTCTCTCTTCCTCGCTGAAAAACCCTAATTTCTGATATATTTTTTTCTTTTGCTTGATTCTGGCAGAGCCAGTCTTCTCTCTAAGCTTGGGTCTGAATCCTATTTATAACAAAACAACATGTCTTGTCCCAAATCTTCCAAATATCTTTTCCTTTCATGAAACAAATCTTGGCAGGGTTTCTCGGTAATTTTTATCTTCTCAAACCTGATTTGATCTCGATCTTTTCTTCTCGATGTTGATTTTGTTGCTTTAGTTGTCCTGAAGAATAATAAATATAGAAGGAATATCGTGTGAACTTAAGAGGGCAAATCACAAGTTTCCCAAAATAAGAAAAGTTCTCCTTGTTTTAGCGAAAGTATGATTTTATACGAATCTGTTGTATCTTGTAGTCGCGTAAATATGATCTTGATAAGGCAAGAATATTCTTGTCTTAACTCTTGAAAAATAACCCTAAAACCTCGCTAGAAAATCTCACATATT
Organism: Papaver californicum; assembly: GCA_023531435.1. Lineage (NCBI taxonomy): Eukaryota > Viridiplantae > Streptophyta > Magnoliopsida > Ranunculales > Papaveraceae > Papaver > Papaver californicum. Next base: position 10,356,818 of record JAJJMC010013841.1, read on the forward strand.
GAGAAAGATATATTCCCATCAAAAATATTATTTGAAATGAGAAGAAGGCGGGTGCCTTTAACACTTTTCTGGGTGCCTTCAACACTTTTCAGGCAAAATTTTCCGCAATTGTTATTTCAACAAAAATACATAAAAATACATAAAGTAATAGTATTAATACAAATATTGAGTTTTATTAATATAAATGTGAGATCAATTAAGACATGAAAATGTGTCTATCATCAACCACCAATCATGTCAAAATTTGACTGGATCACCATTGTTAACCTTAATATCAACACAACTTTAACATCATCCCGTATTTTAATAAAGATTCACCACATACATTTGCCAGTAGCAACATGCCAATAAGCTTGTTTCGAGTATCTCCATGTTCACTTTTGCCAAAATACCTTATTGTTTTGGTTTGAACATTTTTTCTAAAATACCCAACATATCTTAATTTTGTTATCATTCGTCCCCTACAGAAATCTTCGCATTATCTTAGTCAATTTCATCTCCTCCACCATTAATGAGCTATGGCTTATCCTTAGAGATTTTAACAGTTGTTGTGTTTTGAGAATAAACTAAGAGGTGTCTATAGAGGATAAAGATACTAAAAATCTACGTAAATTCTTTAGCATGTTTATACTGATTGGAGTTCCTTGGTCCAAAATATACCTGGCATAACATGCAAGAGGAACCTGAATGCTATCATTGAAATTTTAGGGTTTTTACTAATTATATTATTTGAATATATGTCCATATTTCCTGTTATAACTCGCATGTTTATGATTGTTATCGCGTAATTAGTCAAAATTAATTAAGTTCTTACTTCAAAAATATATATAAAAATATAGTAGTAAGAACAATTTTTTTCCTCAGAGATATATGGATTGTTATTATTTTCGACAACTTAACTAAACATTGGGCTTTGGTTAGGTCTTATACTAAACTATGCTAAAATATATAAAAGCAGTAAGTTTGCGAGGGTAAAATAAACTATTGGAAGAAGAATTTGATTGAGGAATTTTTTATCCATCACTACACATATTATTCAATTAAGCATTAATATTATCATTCATTCTTTCATATCATTGCTGACCCTAAAGTACTCCCAATCGGTGACATACTTTATTATATCTCCTTTAATCATCATGTAATGCAAGCACTAGTGCATGAATTCTTTTCCACCAAATAACCTAATGCAACCTCTAGAATATTGAATTTAGAGAAAACTTTATGGTCATTGAGACAAGTCAGTCAAACATAATATACTCACACCCTACATAGTTTTACTTGTGACTTATTTGAGAATTCACGTTAACAATAATCACAAATTTCTACTTGTTGCTAGAGTTTTTCATAGATATAACTCGAAAGTCTAACTAGCAATAGAAAAGTTATCAATCCTATCTAATTTGTATCTTAGACATTCAAGGGAACTAATTATATTATATGAACACAATCACACAATCGTTATATGTAGTAATACATGGATGATAAATTAGAGAGTGAATAACAAGATCGATGCATTAAGCAAATAAAATTTTCATGACTTCGGGTTACATCCTTAACCAATTAAAAGTATAGGTACTCATCGATTTACTAAAATCTATGGAAAATTTTACAAAGAATAAGATACTGCAAACCCTTGGTAGGAAGTTGATAAATCTCCAAACCTCCAAAAGAAATCCATGACTCCTTTATCATGTGTAAGAGCGTGTGTAGTTTCTCTTAGGAATTGTCATTATATAGAGAAGTGTTGAAGTGCACACCATAAATACGTGTGCCGAAACTTGTAAAATACTCAAAACTAGGGAAAACTAATCCAAGGAAATCCCAAAATGCACTCCCTTCTTCCTTCATGCACATGCACAAAACAATCCAAGGCGATCCCAAAACGCACTCGTCTAGTAACCAACAATTCAAAGCCAAAGCCATATAATCATTCTTTTATCTCTTATTTTTTTTCTCAATGGAATTGAGTGATTCTTGGCTCGTTAATATATTCTTTACATTCCCTACCAGATGGAGGTAGCGACTCATGTATTTGCACAAGTTTTACGATGATTTCAAGCAACAACTTCTTCACTCAACTTCTTTGATCCTTCTTCACTTGTAGTACTCTACTTCCTTAACACTTTCAGAGCCATTTTTATTACCTTTGGGGGATGTAATCTATTGTAAGGCATGTAACATAAAACCAACATAATATAATGCAATTTATAAGAAAACTAACAATTGAAAATATGGATTCGACACTAAAATTTGGTAGATTGCACTTATTAACCTAAAATTGCATATGATCAGAATTTTGTTTGTTGAATTAAATTTTATTGATACCCTTGCTAAAAAAATATACATTTTCTAATGTATGTAGAAATCCAATCGTTTTCATGAGGACATTACTTGGGTTGAAGATTATCGTGTTTCGCAAGCTTTCAACCTTGAAATGAAATTGAACAAAACCATATGAATCCTTTGGAAATCTACAATGAATATTAAAATAACCAAAATTGATATATCCTATGATGAAAATCATACCCAAACTGATGTATTTGCTCTCAAGGTTTTATATATACATCTAAATATTTGGATGATCCCGAGGAAACCTTTTGGAAATATAGTTCTAGAGAATGTTGGCTTAATGAGGGTGATATAAACACTAAATAATTCCATATAATCACCCCATTCATGAAAAAGAATAATTTACTCCATTGGATTAAGAAACCTGGCAAATCCTTTTATCATTGATGGGGAAGGGATTGACACTATCTTAAATCATTTCAAAGAAATTTACATTATTAATAATAACTCATACTAAAAGAAGTCTTGTACCTCATAAAGTCTCCAAAACTGAGAATGATATGTGCCCAATTACTAATGTGAAAGTAAAATTTGCCACCCTTTAGAAGGGCGGAAGGAGGAAAGGTTCTGGCACAAATGGTTTTATTGGCCATTTTTTCAAACTTACTGGACATTGTTGGCCCAAATGTTATTGCTGCAGTAGGAAATTTTTTCCAGCATGACCATATGTTGACTCGCTAATTAAACCACACTATATTTTTCTTATTCCCAAAAGTCTATGACTGAGATGGTTAACCAACTTTTAACCTATATGGTTATCGTGTAACTATTTTACAAAATTGTGCCTAAACTATGGCAATAGAATGAAACCTATAAAAGATAACCAAATTTTTAAAAATTAAAGTATTGTTGTTCCTAATATAAAAATCTATGGCAATGTTCATCTTGTTCATGAATTAATTCATGTTATTAGGAAAAAACAAGGTAGTGGAAGCTATATATTAACAATCTTGAAAAGACGATATTGGTCTTAGGTTTTTCGTATTACTAACAATAAACATCTTGTATGGCTAACATAAGTAACATCTTACATAATATAATTTTTTTTAAAAATTTCTTGTTTCTTTATGTGTTTTATGTGTTACTATTATATTTAAGAATTTAAAATATATGTGATTCATGTAATACTTTTTACGTTTCAAAATATAAAATACTACATATATATTGTAATCGTAATTATATTTGAATAATGTTTTGTTTGTTTAGGTTTTGTTTGTTGAGATTCTTACTTGGAATCATGGTTTAGTTTTTATTGTTATAAATATATTAAAAGTTATGTTGTTTTTATGAGTTGTTAATTTCCCTTCTTGTCTGACTTATATACGTATAGAAACTAAAAAAAAAAAAACAGGTCATCATTCTTTTTCGCCCCAGGTCTTGTATATATTAAGGAAGTCCCTGTGTTGTGGTATTTGTTATATAAGAGAAACCCCCTACTAGTAGATCTATAAAGTTAGGAAAATATAGAATAGCTAAATGTCATTAGAAGTTGATCTCCAAAAACTATCTTGTTATAATGCTTTATATCATCCTTTAGTCTTTTAAACTTCTATATAAAGATGTACGCAGCGTTTCCATAGCATTCTTGCTTGCATGACTTCGTGAACATACGTATAAAATCTGAATGATCGAACCACATTTTCAGGATTCGAAACGGAGCCCTAACAAGTCTTGTAATAGTCGCTTCATATCCATACAAAAGAGCATGATCATATATCTCGCTAGGTAAAATATTATATCTTCAGTTAGAGAAATTCTCAAGCCAAGCATTATTATAGAAAACTCGATCATGCTTACTCACAATTCTAGGAATGACTTAAATAAGAGCTAGAGCCTAGAAGGGAGTCCACCTCATGCTAAGTAAGATAATAACTAGTATGGCATTCCAAGTAGTTTATAAAGGTACATGAACCTTATAACTAACATAGACAATACATAAACCTAACCATAGCCTCACTAATTAGGATTAGTACAGATTTATATTAAATACAAGGCCTAATTTATTGCTAAACCAACATCTAACATACTTATCATGCAGGGATCTGAGCTTCAATAATGTAGGGAGAAATCCCTTTCTCCTTACCTCCAAATGCAACACATATGTAAGACTTTTTTCTGACTTTTTTTCAAAGATCTCGAAGAGTAATTATAAGTGTTTCTTGACAATCTATTTACAATATGCACAAACCTATCATTCAACAATTTCAATTGGAACATCACTTTCTCGCTGAACCCAATGAAATACCACTAGAATTTGTGAGAGTATTTAATTTTGGACATTAAGTAAAATAGACATTTTGGATAATTTTTAATTGTCTCTTTCTCTATGTGCATGAATGTAAGTCATAATACTCTATCGTGTCCATTGGGGAACGTATTTACAGGGTTTCCTAATTTAAAACAATTATACGCATCTCTTTCACCTTGTTATTTTGGTGCATATTCTTGTATTTCAGTGTCTCTTTTTCCTAATCTAAAAAAATGCAGGGATTTATCACACAGTCATCTCGCTAGAGAGTTACCAAGCTCTCTCAGTACCTTAACAAATCTCACTTCACCATGGAACATGTTCGAGGGGTCGGGAGCTCTCCTCGACACCTGCCCCTCGAGTACCTGTGGATTCAGGTGAATGAGTTCAGTGACCGATTCCACAATTTTGGGGAAAATCACTAATCTCAGGTATTCTCTCTTTCTTTTTGTTATTTTTTAATAAACAAACAACAAACATGAAATCTATAAAATAAGTCTATATCAGATTACTACTGAAATTCCATACATGCAAACCAATACAATAATAAAAACATAATTTCAATGAAGATGATCTCCTAAAACCAGGTGTATTGTCTAGTGACAACTGCTCAAGATATAAGTATTACAGCAAAAAATCATGATATTCCATATTATGTTAATGTATTTATTATAGGCATTAATACTAACTTGTTTATAAGTTGAATTTTCATGTTAAAAACACAGTAAACAAAAAAATGTGATATTTTTTTGAAAAAAAATGAGCCCAAACATAGTCTAGTCATGATCCCTTGTAACCTATATATCAAAATAGATAATTATATAGGCAATAATAGAGGAAATTTTCAAGAAGCGGTGCAACTAAAAATCAATAAACTTAATATTTAATGTTCTAGAAATAGGTTTGGCGAAAATAAAATTAATTTTGTGGAAATAGGTTTGAGCAAGATTAAAGATGATATGGTTCGGTCTCCAGTGTTTTGAACAGATGAACCAAACTTTATGTTTGTCATTGAACTAAACCAAAACTAAAATAAAATCTTCAACATGTGTTTTTTATCGATTTTTTTCCTTTGATTATCTAGATCACTTACATTGCATATACTTTGTACATGTGATAATATGTAATAATAAAATCTCAAACTAAGAGAATATGTAATAATATTCCAAATTATTACATAGTATCGTATATGTGATATAATGTGTAATAATATCTATCCCACATGTTTTTCCTAAAATGCGGTGCCTAAAGATGCAATATGATGCGTGTTCACATTTTTATTTTGTTTTTTTTTATAAATATATATACAAAATCAAAATAAATAAACAAACAACTAAACAAAAAAAAATAGAAAAGTAAAAAATAAAATAGAATTTCCTAAAATAAATTGTTTCTAAAAAAAATAATTAATGAAAATCTAAAAGAATAATAAAATACAAATTGGGGAAATCCCACTTACCTTTTTAGTAGGAAAACATTGGGGAAATCCCACTCATTACAAAAGCAAAAAACAAAGATTATATGATAAGATACATGGTCAAGGTTTTTCCATTTGGATCCAAGATATCAAGATAATATCATATCTGAAATGCCTTGATCTAGATCAATCAAGATCATAATTACAGAAATAATCAGTCTTAATTCTACAAGTTAAGTTTGTGAAATAATCAATTTGTCAATCTCACAAGCCTTATGTTTATCGAAATAAACAACTTGTCTTCTCTGACAATCAAGTCTCGCAGATAATCACACCAAGGTCAAAACACACAAAAAAAAAACTTCAGATCTTCGAAGTCTTCAATCTTCTTAATCTTCAAAAGTAACAACCTGCACTTGATTCCACTTAACGTTGGAAAATCAATAGTTCTATTAACAAATTCGGAATCACTGAATTTGTATACTCTGATTTTCAAAGTTCTTAGCCTTTATCAGAAGAGAATGACCATATAATAAACAAGAACTTATCTAGAAGATAACAATGTGTTAGTTCATCAACAAGTAATAAACAACGAAAAACTAAATAACAATCTAGTTTCCCTCCAACGATACAACTAGTGTTTTTTTATCCCAATGAAGTCTTTAAACTAGTTAATCGTATTTTTTTCCAAATTGAATCAGACTACTTGTCACTATTGAATTAGATACCACACATACTTGGTGTATTTCGGGATGAGTCTGTAAGAATACAAAGCTCCACTATTTATAGTGTTATAGCCAAGGATTTTTTCGAAACAAGAATAACCAAATTTGAAAATCAAAAGATATTCCATTAATGCCATTTCCAAATAGCTTTATTCTTGATATTATATGATTATATTAACATGTATAACTTATTAATAAATAAAAAATATTATTTCCAAAATATATAATCAACAGTATTTTTCAATATTGATATTTGAGATATCCTACTAGTATGACAGCCAATATTAGCTAGTTGCAAATCCGTGTACTTTACTAAATTAGTAAACTAGTTATGTGCAATCGTATGGGAAAGTAAAGCACACTTAATACTGATTCCAAAAATGGTATCGAAAATTCAATCTCACATATTAATAGGATCTTGCCTTGAGCATCAAATGATTAAATTGAACAATAATATACTGGAGTTAAATGCGTGTTCAATAATTCATGACAGAAGACTTTCACCTTTCTCATATTTCGAAATATAAAAGATCAAGAATGAAGCATAGAGATTACAAAAATATGCAAGCTTGAGACTGATTCTGGGATCGGTTCTGAATGGGATCAGTTATGAGATTGGTTCTGTCTTGGGATCGGCCCTGAATCCTTATTTGAGTTTGAAAGTTAATTTTAGTTCAAACTAGCTTTAATACATGTTTCTGAAAGAGCTTTCTAACATGTTTTCAAAGCATGGATTCTTAACTAGATAAACATATTTAGTTTCCCGAAATTTCAACACTAATCAATATTAATATTATGTATATATCACCAAAGTTAGAAAAATATACCATGTAACTCTGTACAATAAGTTGTGGAAACAACTAATATAGAAAATTATACCACGTAACTCAATACAACAAGTTGTAGAAAACTATACTTTGGTCATTATAATTATCAAGTCATCGAAATACTAAACTTATGTAAACAAACTTCGGATGTTATGTTTTTAACGAGTACGACTGTAAGAAATTGATAGAAATATAACAAGTCAAGTCAATAAAACCTCAATCTGAAGGATAATGCCTTTGTTTGTTCTTTAATATGTACTCAGGTCTTCAATGAGTAACTAGAGCATGTGTCAACATTTCTGTATCCCAATTCTACCCTAACAAAGTTGACTTTAGTAACCAATTCAAACGGTGAGTTTTGGAACTAAACTTGACATACCAATGCTTGGTGGGTTCAACTGAGAAATGTTATGACAAAACTAGATATGTCTAAAGCCCTTGAAAAATTGGAATGATTTTTTATCGCTGAAGTTATAAAAAAACAGGTTTTAGTGACAAGGTGATCAATTAGACAAGGTGGTCCTTCTTACCTCTACATCTTATGTATTGGATCCCTATTTACTTTTATGACTTATTTGTAAAAATATAATGTTATTTAACTAATTAAAACCTCAGGGTATGCTCATGTTGTTTCTCATATTCTTTTTGCTAATAATAATTTCATTTTCTCTAATGTTGATGATGAAAGTTTTGTTAAAATAAAAGAATACTTATACAAAAATTGTTGTGCCTCAAGGAAAAAAATAAACTTTAATATATCTGTAATTTATTTTAGTAACCATGCTAACCATAAAGTTAGAACTATACCAGGGCCGTCCCTGACATTGAGAATGCCCAAGGCAAACATCAACAACAATGCCCCTCTAATTATATGACAATGTCTACGTATTTTGTAAAATACCACAAGTAGATAATATCTATTTTAAAAATTCATATGAGTTTCTTGCTACAATTTTTACATTGTTAATAATTGTTATTCATGTAATAGCTATTGGTGGTGGTAAAGTTCAAATAAAATAATAAAAAGTTCTTCCAAAATTACTACTTGACCACATGGTATATTGCTTTTATGGTATGTGGAGTATATTGTACATGTGTACTAAGTTTTACAGGTAATATTGAGACTTGTATATGAAGATGTTATAAAGGAAAGAAAGCAAAAACGAGTGTTTAGTTTTGTGCGTCCAAAAACATTATATGGCTAACATGACTAGCAAACAACAAATACACACATGTTATGATATGGTGTCAACATAAAAAGGTGGTTAATTTATTCGTATTTTTTTCTATATTATCCATATCTATTGTACAAGATAATATGATATCATTTTGTTCACGATTCACCCAGTAGATATACGTAGTAAAGTATACTTACCGAAAAATTTGTTGCCCCCTTGGTTTGCTGCCGAAAGTTGACCTTTGTCAACTTTGGCCCAAGGCTGGGCCTGAACTATACTTTGTAACATTGTTGGCATTGGTAACCAAAAATTAGGGGAAAGTACTCAAAAAACACCATTTATTCTAAAAATCCAAACTGAAAACTCATATTAGCATTTTGGATGCCATGGATGTTGGAATTTTCAAACAGATTCAATAATTTTTCAGAATTTATGATAGTAGTACTACTATGGTCAAAAGTATTGACTAGGCCATCCACTTGTATATAATATTTTGTTTCCTTATTCCCAGAGGTTTCTACCACAAATTGGATCGAATTCCCACCTTAGTAAATTTTAGTTAAGAGAATATGATGCACGTCTTTTACACAACAAAAATATCATCCCACACAATTAATAAACAATATGGTGGTAATGAGTTTGTTTCCAAAAAGAGCAGGGAGTTTCTAGTTGTTCGTAGTAACAAAAGGGACTTTTGTAATAGATTTTAAAGCAAAATAAGTAACAGAGTTGATTAAGTTGCAAGCAATACTAAAGAGAAACATGATCAAGAAATCATATTTCGTTACTAAACAATCATTGAACTAGTATACTAATCTTTTTTTCAATAAAAATAGATTATCACCAACCGTAGGATAACAAGTACACTATGTTATCCCCAACATTCCTAATCTCACCGGATAATAAGCATACTCAACTACTAGATTATATCCGTCCAAGCTGCCAAGATGAAGTACACTCTCAAGGTTAACTCGGTTGGATGTTGTAAGTTTTGTGAATTGAGGTATAATCCTAGTAGTTAAACATATAACACTCATTTAGATTACTAGTGTTGCTTTTACTTGTGATTGATCCACTGAATCCCTCTGGAAGGTCTTCCAACCTCTACTTATGTAGAGACTTATTTATGTGTCTGATTTGTTCCCAATTTGTATAATGTTATCTCTCGATTTCTGTACTAATATTGTTCTTCATTGTGTTTTTAAGTATTTTTGGAAGAATAAACAAACGTGGAAAAATTGGCTAAAAGGTGTTAAAGACACCGTGAAGTTTGGATAAAGGCACACAATTTTGGCTAAAGGCACCCTCTTCCTAGAGTTGAAATGAAAATTGGCGGGAAAGTTTATTTTTAAATCATTCTCGAACTGTGAAGATTTTATGTTCGATAATTTTGGGAAATTCTTGAAGTTTTAAGACAACAGTCCTTCTTGCCTTATTAATAGGATCTTGGAGATGCTTTGGATACGAATATCTCACGTTGGTGACGCTAAAAATGGAGAAAATATATTCTCGGGTATATTACTTCGGGTAAAATTTATTTGTAGTAAAAGAGATTTTATCTCCTTTTAATATTGTGAATATTGGAAAGTTATTCTCGAGTTTGAAAAGGAAAGATCATCAAGATAATGAGAAGGAAGATCAAGATCGTGAATTGATTAAAGAAAGAAAATATGGCCGAGAATATAATTCATTGAAACAAAAGATTCTTCGAGATTTGGGAGGAGATTTTGGGTTATTTGATGTTGTAGTATAAATAGTAGTCGAGAGGAAACAATTGGGGGGGGTGGCCTCTGCCAGATCGAGGGAAAAAAATCAAAAACACAAAAATCAGAAAAGTTAGGGTTTTTTACGAAAGAAGAAGAAGAAGAAGAACATACAACAGTACAGAACTGTCGCTGAAAACCATGGTGTTTTCTTTTATATCCAATAGTTTCATCAACGGTCTCTTCAACAGTTCCAGCGACAGTTCATGCTTTTAATACACCAAAAGTATGTGCTTGTTTAACTGCGTCTGAGGTGTGTCGTAGATTTAACAAATCATTTTAATCATTCTGCGACTCAGTTGGTCATCTCTTTCTTGTATTTTTCTTCTTCTTCATCACTTTTTGAGCTAGGTACCTAACTTTTGAGTGTGTTTTGTGCGTGATGTGCTAAACCCCATCGCTAGGTCAATGGAAGAAGCCATATTTCATGATTTTGGTAAATAAATTAATTTTTTTATAACTTTTTGCATTAATTTAAATGGATTTATGATTTTTCTTAATTATTTGTGATTTTGTTTGGTGGTGTATGCTTATCTTAAATTCTTTTGATGCTCCATGCATATGATTTACATCTAATGTTTTAAAAATCTACCTTTGGCAAAGAAATAAAATCAATAACATGAGATAAAATTGTTAGGAATTAATATATGCATCATTTGATTATGTTTATGGTGGAATCCTATGTCTCAGTTTCTCGTAATATTATTACCATCTTTTGTAAATATTTGCTAGTTAAAATTAAATTTAAGTCTAAAATCAGTCTTAATAAGTCCGAGCAACAAACTTTTTCTTACCACTTTACAATCACATCAATTTTTGTCGCCGCCGTCGCGGACTTGTTTTTAGGTTTGGGTTTTAGATTTATTTTTATAGGTTTGGGTTTTAGATTTATTTTTTTAGGTTTAGTTTTTAACTAGGTTAATTAGGATTTATTGATTTTTTTTTTATTATTTATTTTTCTCTTTCATATTTTACTTGGGTATTTTCTTGTTTTTGGTGTGCAGGTAATATTCTATATTTATTGTGGAATTGCCTACCAAAAAAAGTAAGTATAAAACCCTTTTTTTTCATTAATTCGTAGAATTTTCATTTTATTTTTAGAAAAAAATTATATATAGTTATTTTAGATTTTATTTTATTGTGTATATAAAAAAAACACTGTGCACACACCAATTGCATTCATTAGACTACCGAGTTTAGGAAAACCCATAGAAAAAGTAAGTTGAACCCGTGACGTGGGCCTTATGGGAGTTACCAGCTGAAATTCCACAAGCCTTAGCCTCGTACCTTTGACCAATCTTTGACTGTAGGCATATTTTGTTAAGGTAGCCTGAGCTTACCTATTTAGTCAAACCTGCATTTGCACGTGCATAACAAAAAAAAAATCTAATTGGTATTATGAGGACCAATACAATGAGTATCGACATGAATTTCAAAATAGGCATTATCCCATAAGGCTCTAGTGTAGATAGTACTTGGGACCACTACCGGCCTTCTGGAGGTTATGGTTCATACCATAGTGATCCCAATTACTATTCGCACGCTCACCAGTCGTAAGAACGGGTAAATGAACAATACAATAATGATCATAATGTGTGTTCTTCATCTTTAAAGGATATAATCAAACAGTTGCAACCTAGTACTTTTTATGATCCTTCTATTTCTCTAGAAAAGGCCCTCAAGCAGTTAACTGAGTCGACGCGTAGGAGTGAAATGTTAATGAAGGAATTTTATGAAGAGTTACTTAGTAGATTAGAATAAATAACTTGCATCTTTAAGTACCGCTCTCTGTGAACTTAAAACACGTTTAGATGAAATTGAAGAAGAAGAACGGTTAGCTATTAATATTGTTCAAAATGAATTTAATTGCCAAAATAGTGTTTCCACTTTACCCTTGATAACAATGACAAATATTTACCTAATCTAGAGGACGAGGTTAGAATTGAAGACACTACTTGTTCAAATAAGGTTCAATCATCTTCATGTCATTATGAGGATGAGGATAGTAGTGATGAAGAATTTTTGAAATTCGTAGTCATAATGATCAGGAAATTTTTATAACAATTGAGCTTCATGATAATAATGATGCTTCTAGTTCCAATCCCAATAATATTGATAATTATTTGCTTATTCAATAGGAAAGGATTTAACTAGAGATACCATTGTTATAGACGGTGAAATATCTCCTTGTTATTATGAAGACGACGATGGTTTAGAGGAACGAGTTTATCCCGAGACTAGTGTTTTAGAGTCCAACGATTCGAAGACCATAGTCGCTGACGAAGATGATAGACTTGTAGATATTTTAAATGTGAGTGAGGATGTACCATCCGATTATAACTGATAAGCACTTAATTGATACATTTTTACCGCTTTATCTATATTTTCTTGTTATCGTTTTGTACTAATTTTAGTGTTTTCATGTTATTTTAGGTTGTACACGTAAAACTCGTGGTTACAAATAAATATGGTTAAATAGGATAAATTGTTTAACTTATGAACTTGGATGATAGTTTGCTTGGGACGTGGCTGGAGTAGAAAGTTAACGCGGGCTGATAAATCTGTTGGTGACGGAACAGTGTTCGTCTGGGATGACTGATAGAAAGTGGGAAGTAAACAGGCTTGGCTTGTTCTCGTTTCAAATAGAAAAGGAAGTGGAGACAAGGGCAGGGACTTATGATGGAGTTACTGATGGTTGGCCAAAGAAAGAATAGAAAGTAGGTTTTATTGAGGACGCAACAAAGGGCAAAAGTGGGTACGTGCATTGGTGACGTCATAGGAAGAGAGACTTCTCTTTAATTATGGGGGACAACGACTGATGAAGAAAAATGATAGTTTGCTAGGTTTTTAAGGTTGAACTGGACAGAAGAGGACGGCTAAGCAAAGTAGGTGGTGAGTAGGGACCAGGAGATGGGATAGGTGAATAAGGTCTGCTAGGTTTAGGCTTTTAGGCATTGGCTAAGTACAAGGAGCACGTGAAAAGAAAAAGTAGGCTAGGGATTTGTTTCTGTTGGTACATGAGGTATGTGACATTACTCAAGTGAAAATTCTAAGTTTGGGGGTGAATACCATTCTCCCCGTGGTTTACCTTTGAATCTTATAAAGGTCCTTCACTTGGGAATTGACATATGTGCCTCTGTTATCTAAAAAGATTATCTTCATACACGTTTTCTCGAGCTTGATTCAGTCCAGAATGAAATTCAGTCGTCAAAAACCCATCCTCTGGTTGATGTGGTTTACCCATACCATAATACTATACTTGATTTTGTTTCCCACCAAATATTTTTCTTTCAAATGTGGGAACGCATGAATTTCAAATGTTTCAATTCATAAATTTTGGAACTAAACCTGAATATTTTAGGAAACTAGAATCGACAAATTTTTCTAAGAATTGATCACCAATTTCGCATACTTCATTTGTGGTCAACTGAGTGAGTCAAATTCAATTGACTTCAAGGGTCCGTACTTATTCAGATTATTATTATATGATTCGTAAATTGTGACTAATCCTTTCTTGGTCTAGCTGAAGACTTTAAACTTAGCGCTTTATGGGAGGAAATCCATATGCTTTTGGTACACGGTGCTGGTAATATCCTTCCCTTTTACTTTGTTCATTGTTTCTCATTGATCATGCTTTCATTCATTTATCTTCAGAACATCGAGGACTATGTTCAGTTTAAGTTTGGGGGTAAGGGAGAAATTTAAAAAATTTAGTTGTACCAAAAACTCTAAAATCTAGAAAATTGTGAACAATTCAGGATGACACTAACCATTCTAGGTAGATGGAAACAGAATTCTTGTCTATATGAGTTGGTGTGCCCAGCTAAATGGTCTATTCATAAAAGGTCAGAGATCAAGTGTTAGAAATAACATGATAGTTGTCACCATATCTTGGAGTCGTCACCATATCACGTTTTGTTTTTGTTTGTTTTTACAACTTTTTGTGTTTCTGTAAGTGATTTTGTGGGGCACTAGTATCGCTTTGTGTCGCCGCTAGGATGAAGTAGAGTGATTAAGATCAAGCCCCATTATTTTAATTGAACTTGACCAATAATTTAAAAAAAATTGACACTTGGATAGCAATATGTATGTGTCCTCCCTGTCTACGTCTCATAAGAAAGCGTGGAACGCAGGATCCATGAGAACTATCATGTAATTTGCTGATAAGGAGCATGCGATTGGATTCAAAAGATCTAATAATATTGTCGACAAATAATAATAATTAGAAAAGGGAGAGAGAAGATCCGGCGAGAGAGGGAGAGAAGAAGGGGAAGAACAGAGCTTCAGGTGGAGATCGATTAGCAGGGATTTGAGACGAGATTTGCCATTTCACTTCAAGTATGATGAAACCCAATCCACATTTTCCACTTTCCCCTTCTTTTTCACCCGAGGAACCCCTGTGTATACATCTGTAGTGGTAGTTTTTAGGGTTTCTTTTGATTCAACCCCTGTTTGTACAAATTGGGTTCCAGTAGCCCCTTTGAAATCATTGAGTGATTTACCCCTTGTCAATTCTAACCTTATTGCTCTTGTTGTGATCTCCTTCACCATTATGCCTAGGACTATATCCATTGCAGCTTCACATGAGCATTTAGGTGCAGACACAGATAGTTACCATAAGGAGATTTTGTTTCACTTCCCTTACAAGAGGTTTGATGGATGCAGTAATTGTGTGTGTGTTTGGGGGGGGGGGGGGAGGCCTGAGTAGAACTGGCTTCTACATGCACCTCCAAGATAGGCACTTACCCACTGAAGAGACCAAGGACATTTGCAGACACAGGATCAGCAAGGACATTTCTGTTTACAAAGCATGGGAATCAGTCCTATCTGGCCTGTACATGTATCTATGCACCAAATGCATGTGTATCTACTCCTGGAAGAGACCCTGCAGGATGCATGATGGTGTTATCACTAATCCCCACAATAGTGTGGCTGCTGACTTCCTAGTGCATGGCCTTGACATGCCACAAGCTACCATCTCTGCACCAAGTGAGTTAGGGAATCCAAAGGCCTCAGTAGGGTTGTCCATGGAGATGTTCACTGAAGTCTTCAAGATGAGCTACACTACAGTGACTAGCATCCTCACCAATGCAGGCTTAGTTTCTCAAGATGCCTGAAAGAAACTTTGGATAAGGTCTCAGCCAACCCCCTTGACTTGTCTGCTTGGCTACAAATCCTACTCATGCCAGCCTGCACTCTGAACCTTTATGCCCCTAAAAACACCATGGAGGAAAGATCTGGGACAAAGAATAGGCTCTAGGCAAGCAGCATAACCCAGGCCTTGCTTCAGTGGAAGGATATGGAGTGCCTCGGTATGGTACACACTCTCATGGACCAGGCTAAGCTACTTCAGAGGAGCATAACTAACAAGAAAAGGGATGGGACCTTCAACCTCTCTGCCTGCAAGAAAAATCTAAGTTATGGTCATTATACAGCAACAATCAAGGCGCTGGCCTCTAATGGCATTGCACCCAACTCACTTGCAACCTTACAGGACCTGAGACTGAAGCACCCTGGAGCTCCACCACCTTCCATCCTTTTTGAACATGTCCAGGTGGAAGCTCTTAGTGTGGATAACATAGCAGTTCTTAGTGCCATCAAAGGTTTCCCCAAGAGAACCTCCTGTGGGAGGGATGGCCTCAGAGCCCAGCACCTCCTGGATGCTCTATGTGGTCCTGCAGCAGCTGTAGCAGATGAGCTTCTATCTTTTATCACCAGTGTGGTCAACCTTTGGATGGAAGGGAGGTGCCCTCCTTAGCTAGGGGAGTACATAGTCAGTGCTCCCTTAACTCCTTTACTTAAGCCTGATGGAGGGATGAGGCCCATTGCAGTGGGAACAATATGGAGGAGGCTATGCTCAAAGCTAGTTGCATATGCTGGCAGCAAGGATGTGGATGCCTACTTGGGAGACTTCCATTTTGGGGTAGGGACCCAATGTGGAGGAGAAGCCATCATGCATGCATCCAACAGGCTTTTGGAGCTCCAAAGTAACTCTCTTAACAAGTGTATGCTACTGGTGGACTTCAAAAATGCCTTTAACTTAGTAGACAGGTCAGCAATGATCAGGGAGGTCAGAGACAGATGCCCAGGCATATCTAAGTGGGTAGAGTATTGTTATGCTAAGCCTGCTAAACTCTACTACCTAGACAACATTCTTATGTCTGCACAGGGAGTTCAACAAGGGGACCCCCTTGGCCACCTCCTCTTTGCCTTGACCCTGCACCCCAACATCACCAGCATAGCCTCATCTTGCACCCTAGACATGCATGCATGGTATTTAGATGATGGCACTGTAGTAGGTGACACCTTGGAAGTGGCCAAGGCTCTGAGCATTATCCAGGCAGATGGGAGTAAAAGGGGGTTGCACCTGAACATCACCAAAACAGAGTTGTTTTGGCCCCATGTGGACCTAAGAAGTCTGTTGGAGGGGGTATTTCCAGAAGAAATTGGTAGTCCCAAGAAGGGAGTGAAGTTGCTTAGGGGCCCAGTCAGCCAAGACATGCAGTTCTGCAGTGATTTTGTGCAAGGAAGAGTGGAGAAGACCCTACAACATATGGAAACCTTGAAGAAGATACATGATCCACAGAGTGAACTCCTCATCCTGCGCAACTGTGCTGGAGTCTCTAGGCTCTACTTCACACTGAGGACCACCAGACCCAAAGTACTTCAGCTCCCTGCAGCCCAGTATAAACACCTCCAACAGTTCCTCAGGCATCTGGTTACAGGGGATGGTGCTGGTTTTGGGCCACTCCAACTTCGCATGTCTACTCTGCCCATGAAGGATGGTGGGCTTAGTGTCTACACCATGGAAGACAACATCCACTACAGCTACCTAGCATCTTACTCTCAAACTTTGCAGGTGCAGAACACCATCCTTAATACTCATTTTGTTTCTGATACACTCACCATCTATCACCTTGCCCTGTCTAGGTTCATTCAGGTATGCGTCTTGAAGTCTTCTTACAACATCCAAGTTGCTGCCCCTAACCCAATGCACTCATTGGCAGTTATCTACTTTGATGCTTTGAAGAAGAACATCCCAGGCAGATACAATATGACTGAGCGTGACAGTTTCCTTTGGTAATGCACCAGGCTCAACCATACCCAAGACTTCCTTAAGGCAGTCCCCATTGCTGGGCTTAGCCAGGAAATTGGGCCAAGACAGTTTCGGGCTGCGCTTAGCTATAGACTAGGGATACCTATGTTTGTAGAAAACAGTTCATGCCCTAGTTGCGGCCGAGGGATGGACGTATTTGGCGACCACGCCCTGCACTGCGCTAGTGAAGTGGGCCTCAAGTTCAGACACGATCTGGTACGAGATGTACTAGCAGACATTTTCTTCCGTGCTGGAGTGGCTGCGCGTAAAGAAGTTAAGTTGGGCTTCTTATCGGACAACCAGAATTCTTTACGGCCTTCAGACATATTAGTTTACAACTGAGAGAACGGTCGCGACGTCTGCCTGGATGTCACCAGAGTGTCCCGGTTTACAGGAGGGGGCAGACTGGCGTACACGCCAGGAAAAGCCATCTCAAGCGCCATCACCCGCAAGCGCACCAAATACCTGGACAAGTGTACTACTCACGGTCATGGGCTCGGGGTGCTTGCCTTCACTACCCTATGGGAATTGGGAGAGGATACGGTGGCGTTTGTAAAAAGGTTGCAAAATTGTGTAGCTAGCTTTGACTACAACTACAAAATTGGAAACTCTTTGTTCTTTAGACTAGGTTTATCTATCCAAAAAGGAGTGGGTGCCCAGCTTGTGGCTAGGCTTCCTTCCGTTTCAGTGTAAATGCCTTTTCCATCCAATAATAATAATAATAATAATAAGTTTGTGGCTAGGCTACCTACCAACTCAATGTAATTGCCTTTCTCCCTTTAATGAAAGTTATTTTATAATAATAATAATTATTATTATTATTATTATTATTATTATTATTATTATTATTATGGGCTCAGTGTGCTAGCGCTCACCACTTTAGGGAATTATAAGAGGACCTTATAGCTTTTGTGTCAAGGTTGCAGAATCGCATCGCAAGCCTTGACTACAATTACAAAATAGGCAACTCCCTTTTTTTTAGACTAGACATTTCCATTCAAAAGGGTGGCGGAGCTCAGCTTGTGCCTAGGCTTCCCACCACTAATGTGTAATCGGTTTGTCCTATCTAAAAAAATTCTCGTTTAATAATAATAATAATAATAATAATAATAATAATAATAATAATAATA
>JAJJMC010013841.1:10404535-10453832 GCA_023531435.1 Papaver californicum
TATAGTCTATACAAACACGCCAACCCGTGGTCACTCGGGTTGGGATTAATTCATTATCCTCATTCTTGACTACAGTGATACCTGATTTCTTGGGTACAACCTGAACTGGGCTGACCCACTTACTGTCTGAAATTGGGTAAATAATACCCGCATCTAGCAATTTAAGCACTTCCGTTCGAACTACCTCCTTCATGTTTGGGTTGAGTCTACGCTGCATCTCCCTAGATGGTTTGGACTCCTCTTCTAAATGGATTTGGTGCATACAAACTGTTGGGCTAATTCCCCGAATATCTGCTATGGTCCATCCTAAGGCTTTCTTATTGTCTTGAAGCATGGTTACTAGCCTATTTTCCTGGTCCATATCCAAATCTGAAGCTACAATCACAGGTAAGGTCTCTGATGGGCCTAAGTACACATATTTCAGAGTATCTGGTAGCTGCTTGAGGTCCAACTTTGGGGGTTCTTCAAGGGAAGGAACTAGGTTTGACTTAGGGACTGGTAAGTGTTCGAACTTAGGTGTCCACCTATTGCTGGTGTTTAACACGGGTACTGAGTCTAACACAGTACTCACCTCATTAATTTCCCTATCATCAAAATCTAATCCAAAGTGGGCTAGACATTTCTCTAACGGGTCTTCTATTAAAGTATTTGGTAATGACTCCTGAACCAGAGTCTCTATCATGTTGACATTCTCTAAGCTGGGGTCATCTAACTCTAGTGGTTGATTACTAATGTTGAAGATATTCAGCTCAATCGTCATGTTACCAAAAGACAAATTCATGACACCGTTACGACAGTTAATGATCGCATTGGATGTTGCTAAGAACGGGCGACCTAGTATAACCGGTATCTGATTTTATGGATCAGGCACGGGTTTGGTATCAAGCACAACAAAGTCCACTGGATAAATAAATTTATCCACTTCAATCAAAACATCCTCTATGACACCACGAGGAATTTTTACGGACCTATCAGCTAACTGCAAAGTCATCTGGGTAGGTTTCAAATCGCCTAGTCCTAGCTGGAGGTACACATGGTACGGCAGTAAGTTCACACTGGCTCCTAAATCGAGTAAAGCTCTTTCTACACGGTAGTTTCCTATCGTGCAAGCAATGGTTGGGGAACCTGGATCTTTGTACTTAAGAGTTGTACTATCCTGTAGAATGGAACTTATGTGGCTAGCTATGAAGGCCTTCTTTTGCACACTATGCTTTCGCTTTCGTGTGCACAAGTCCTTAAGGAACTTGGCATAGGGGGGAATCTGCCTAATTGCATCTAATAATGGAAGGTTGATAGTGACCTGCTTAAACACTTCCATTATTTCGTTAAAATTAGATTCCTTCCTAGTAGGTGCTAACAACCTTGGGTATGGAGCTCTAGGCATGAAATCAGTTCTCTGAGGGGTTGCCTCAGGTTCGTCAGAGACTTTATCAGTCTCTTCAACTATTGGATCAGGGTGAACTACAGTTTGTTCACTATCAGGCCTAGTTACCTTGTTATCCACTACCTTACCATTCCTGAGGGTACTAATAGCATTCACATGACTGGATGATTTCTCACCAGTCGACATTTCATTAACTCCTCTTGGATTTGGTTGAGGTTGACTAGGGAACCTACCAGGTTCTCTCTCTCTCAGAGCCGCAGCAATGTCACTAACTGAATTTTGTAAGATAGAAATAGCTTTTTCTAAGGTATGGAATCTCTGCTCATTCTTTTCGTCATTGCTGGGCTGAGTTGGACCAGCCGAATTCTTATAACTGAAGCCTGGAGGACCTTTAGCATTACTAAACTGACCTTGAGCCTGGCCTTTCGACCAAGAAAGGTTCGGGTGGTGTCTCCAGCCAGGGTTATAAGATTCCGAGTATGGGTCGAACTTTCTCTGGTTATCAAATCTAGTGTTATTATAAAGAGCAAAAGCCTGCTCTTCGAATTGGTTGGGCTCTGAACTACTGACTTGATTCATTTCGACCAGTTCTAGCCTTCTAGATAAGGCTTCTATTTGGGCATTTGAATCGAAAGGTCCTTCTACCCTATTAACATTTCCTCTTCCTAGAAGAATTGTTCTTTTCGGCTCTCTACTGCTCTCCCACTGCTGGGTCTTCTCGGCGATGTCCCTCAGAAGTTTCATCGCCTCAGCAGGAGTCTTACCCTCCGCCTCCGGTTGACAAAGACTCGACCAAGGTTATAGATGCATAATCTAAACCGTCATAGAGGATTTGAACTAGCCTTAATTCCTCTATTCCGTGGTCTGGGCATTGGGATAATAAGTCATTGAACCTCTCTACATACACATACAGAGACTCTCCCTCTAGCTGGGAAAACGTGCATATTTTCTGCCTAACAGACGAAATTTTGTTCCTAGGAAAGAACTTCTGAATAAATGCTGAAGTAAGTTGGGCAAAGGATTCAATTGACTGAGGAGCCAAGCTATACAGCCACGACTTGGCTTTATCTCTTAGTGAAAAGGGAAATAGTCTAAGTTTAATAGACTCGTCATTCAAGTCTCTAATTCTGATCGTGCTACATATTTCCTCGAATTCCCTAACATGAAAATAGGGATTTTCGTTTTCTTTTCCTAAGAATGATGGGAGCATCTGGATAATCCCTGGTTTCAGTTCGTAGCTCGCTTCAGTAGCGGCTAACTTGATGCAAGATGGACGTGAGGTCCGGGTTGGATTCAACAAATCCTTCAGAGACGTCATTGCTGACACAGTCTCGGGAGTGACTAGTTCACTCTCAGTTGGATTCTCAAGGTCAAGGTGAACTACAAGTCTTCCACTGATTAACCTACCTTGAGGGTCTCTATTCCAAGTTCGCCTTAAGGGCGTTCTTGGCATGCAAAAATTAAATCAAACACAATCGTGCCCTGACTCAACCAAATCAAACCTAAATCTAGCAAACAACAAGCATGATGGTTCCACTTAGATTGTCTCTAGACCAGCTTCTATTCTTTTAGAAGGCAACTGGTTACAATTTTAGCGAATCTCTCTGAGCGATCCGAGTTAAATCAAGTTGAAGAGAAACAGGAGAAGCTCAATGGAGCTTTGATACCCCTGTCTCTTTGGCAACGCTTCCCTGGGTTACAAGGCGGCTCTAATCAACTTTAATTTAATCTTCCTGTTTTTTGAGTTAAGCTAATAAGGAAACCAATACAGTCCTTCCAACTGATTCTCCTATAAGCTCGTTACCTTATCGGTCTCTTTCTAGTCAATATTTTAAGCTTAGGTTCGTGTAGGTTTCGTTTTCCTAAGGCGGGCAAGAAGGAGACGGTGATGAAATCCGAAACCTTATCTTGTATGGCCAGGCCTTGCCCTTTACTATGCAGAAATTAAGTTCCGTATTCAATCCTCAGCATATATGCATACAAAGGCGTCCAGAAAACCCACTGACAGGAGATTCGTGGGTTGATCGAAATTTACCTCCCGTTCTAGACGGGCGACGAACCGTTGAAGTCGACTCGGGCCACTAATATCCTTTTTAATAGTGTGTGAACCCGAGGGGCCGAGACAATATCGTAATTGTCGTCCGTCCCTGCACACAGTTTGATATTCAAAATTACCCTTCCGTAGGGTTTAAAAATGTCCAAAAGTGTCCAAAAATAAAATAAAAATTACAAAATTAATAAAAACCCTAATACAATTTTCTAAACTAATTAAAACTAATTAAAACTAATTAAAACTAATTAAAATAAACTAAAAATCTAATAAAAATAAAATCTTCGATCTTCTTTTTCGTTCTTTAAGCTTTTCCCTTTTTTAATTCCAAGTCTTTAGATTTAACTCCAAAACTTGGGCGTAATCTCTTTCCGATCCAAAATCGAACCTGTAGTAAAAAGGAAAAATACCAAAACAAACGTAAAATAGAACAAAGTAAAAAAATAAAAACCTAAAAATAAATCTAAGACCCTAAACCTAAAAACAAGTCCCCGGCAGCGGCGCCAAAAATTGATGTAATTTTAGAAGTGGTAAATAAAGGTTCGATTCTCGAACTTGTGAAGGTAATGATTTTAGAAAATAATGATTCTAATTAACTCTAGAAAATTTCAGGAGTAAGAAAAAGACTAAATAACCTAAAGATGATTTTTGAATAATTTTAAAAATACCATGAATCAGGAATCAGGTAATTCTAACAACCTATGTGATTAATCAGATAATTTTTTTTAAATTAATTGAAGCCCAAATAATTGCCAAAATTGGTTTTGTTATGCTAACAAACAGAGGTAAATCACAAGCATGGACTATCAAAATTAATTAACTAAGCATAATCCATCAAGCAAAAGCACAACTGTTGAAAGAAAACC
The DNA here is from genome assembly GCA_023531435.1 of Papaver californicum. Classification (NCBI taxonomy): domain Eukaryota; kingdom Viridiplantae; phylum Streptophyta; class Magnoliopsida; order Ranunculales; family Papaveraceae; genus Papaver; species Papaver californicum. Next base: position 10,408,836 of record JAJJMC010013841.1, read on the forward strand.
GTTTTACTATTCAAAACTATGCAATTTTAATGATAAAAGAATTATAAATAATTATTAGAAAATAATTAAATCACATAAAATTGAGAAAATTACCTTATCCATCATCCCAGTAAATAGACTTAGCTCATGGTGAAGAAAACTTGCTCAAAAGTTGATTTCATTGCTCAAAATATTGATTACAAGGTTGAATAACGCTGTAACAGCTGATTTGATACGCTTATAAGCGTTACAGGAGAGGGTTCAGCTGTTACAGAAGAGTTTAAGCAACAAATGGTTTGAAGCAATAGACGACTGGAAAATTCAAATCAGCAACACATATAAATGTTACTGAGTCTTCTTCTCCGGCAGTGATGGATGAAGAACAGCTGGCCGGTGCAACATCAGCTCGTTGGCGGTGACGGAATATTGACCGGAATTCTCTAAAATCTTCTATAAGCTTTTGTACTCGATTCTCTTGGCTTCTCTTGGTATTTATAGATAGTAGAAACCCTAGAGAGAGTTCTAAACCTAATAGAACTCTCTAGAACAGCCCACAAATCCCAATCCTAACCGAAACCAAATTCCGGCCATGTTCATGATTTTTCAACTGATTTCACGGGATCTTTTTGCTGTTTCTCGATTGTTCTAACTTGTGTGGGTTATCTACTAACATTTGGAACAATCTGGAAGCGAAAGAAACTAAATTTCACGTTGAATTTGTGTTGCCAGTGAAAACAGTCGAGTCCGATGAGTTGACCCGGTGACTCGGCCCGATCCAGCTCGCTGGGTTGATCCGCTGGGTTGACCCGCTGGGTTGACCCGATCCAGGGGTGCCCTAATCCAAAGTGTGGGTGCTTTGATCCATTTTCCCGGGTGCCTTGAACACTTTTTGAGCCAATTTTTCCATAAATCTTTATTCTTCTAATGTACCTACAAAAGCAATAAAACACGTAATAGACACAAAATCGAATACTAACTCACTAGAAATTAAGGTGCAAATTAGACACTAAAATGTGTCTATCAGAAGGTAAGTAAGCATTCTCATCCTCACATAGTGGTTGATTTTCTTTCTTAAAGATCACTAAAAAAAGGTTATTTTTCGTCCCACGTTCTATGGCATAACATCTTCATATGATTCGGAAGGTTACTTTTCCTTCCCACCATTCAAAGTGTCCAGGATTTTTATCTTCATTCCTGTCTGCACACATGAGAACCATAAAGTGCGTCTTTTGAGTGCAAGTTCATAAAACCCTATTGGTGAGGCAGAAGTCGAAACATTTGATCGCCCTCGAACCTGAATTCTTTCATATGGTTAACTCAAGGGTTAAACATGAGAATAATGTTCTTTGGCCTTTCTAACTTCATATTATTAGTGTGCTGAAACTTTATGTCCTCGTAGCTCTTTGGATGCTTGTGACTTTGAAGTTGGAGTAAGTTTTATGGGTATACCTCTTGTAAACCCTCACGAGACTATAAATCGTCCACTATGGACACCTAGGGGTTCAAAGGATAGTTACACATGCTAATTGTAATCATTCCCTCGAACAAAATAAGTTGTTGTATTTTAGTTTAGGTTAGTTTAGATAGTAGTTTGCTCGAGGACTAGCAAAAGCTAAGTGTGGGGGAATTTGATAAGTGCATAATTCACACGGTTTTAGTATCAAATACCTACTAATATTTGCTATAATTCTTGTATATTATTTGTTATTACGTTTGTTTTATATCTTATATCTTATATTAGGTGAATCATCCGAAATCAAGGAAAATGCCACAAAAGTGCTAAGGAAATGGAGTCTACAAATGAAGACCACTTGGAAGTTGTTTAAACCCAAAATTAGTCACCTTTATCTTGAAGAGAATTGAAAGACCACTCCAACTCAAAAATAATGGGGTCATTCCGACGTCGGACGAAGAAGTTATGGGCAAAACAAGTTTGGAAGAATTGAGTCTACAAAAAGAAGTTCGGCTGATAATTGCTACACGAAGCAGCCAAACTTGAAGCCGGGAAATCGAGTTTTCAGAGTATCCAGGAGAATGTTAGGCTAATAATGATCCAATGATGATATCCAAACCCCAATATGAGTTTTGAACAAAGTATCCAGTAGAATGTTCGGCTAATAATGAGTTTGGAGAAGTGAGCCGAACTTTGGAGCAAGTTTTGGACGAAAAGAAAAAGGTATCCAGGAGAATGTTCATCTGATAATTGCCCATCCAAATTCATACGAACCTGACACTAATTTGGACAAAAAATAACTTTCCAGGTTCGTCCGGAAAGGTCCATAATCGAGTCAGTGGAACCTGACACCACCCTGGGACACTTTTGACGCGTTTTGACTCCATTTTAGAAAGAACATGAGCCAGGAAGGGTTCTAAGCCCTAGATATCATGAGCACTATCTAAGAGGACTCCCAATACATTAATAAGAGTCCTTTTACACAACTTTTTAAGTCTTGGAGGAGATCAACAACACAAGAGGAGAAGGCTAGTTACACATGCTAATTGTAATCATTCCCTCGATGAAAATGAGTTGTTGTATTTTAGTTTAGGTTAGTTTAGATAGTAGTTTGCTCGAGGACTAGCAAAAGCTAAGTGTGGGGGAATTTGATAAGTGCATAATTCACACGGTTTTAGTATCAAATACCTACTAATATTTGCTATAATTCTTGTATATTATTTGTTATTACGTTTGTTTTCTATCTTATATCTTATATTAGGTGAATCATCCGAAATCAAGGAAATTGCCACAAAAGTGCTAAGGAAATGGAGTCTACAAATGAAGACCACTTGGAAGTTGTTTAAACCAAAAATTAGTCACCTTTATCTTGAAGAGAATTGAAAGACTACTCCAACTCAAAAATAATGGGGTCATTCCGACGTCGGACGAAGAATTATGGGCAAAACAAGTTTGGAATAATTGAGTCTACAAAAAGAAGTTCGGCTGGTAATTGCTACACGAAGCAGCCAAACTTGAAGCCGGGAAATCGAGTTTTCAGAGTATCCAGGAGAATGTTAGGCTAATAATGATCCAATGATGATATCCAAACCCCAATATGAGTTTTGAACAAAGTATCCAGTAGAATGTTCGGCTAATAATGAGTTTGGAGAAGTGAGCCGAACTTTGGAGCAAGTTTTGGACGAAAAGAAGAAGGTATCCAGGAGAAATGTTCATCTGATAATTGCCCATCCAAATTCATACGAACCTGACACTAATTTGGACAAAAAATAACTTTCCAGGTTCGTCTGGAAAGGTCCATAATCGAGTCAGTGGAACCTGACACCACCCTGGGACACTTTTGACGCATTTTGACTCCATTTTAGAAAGAACATGAGCCAGGAAGGGTTCTAAGCCCTAGATATCATGAGCACTATATAAGAGGACTCCCAATACATTAATAAGAGTCCTTTTACACAACTTTTCAAGTCTTGGAGGAGATCAACAACACAAGAGGAGAAAGCTTGGGTTTGGGAGCGGTTCCATTATCGTAACGATTTCTTATCTACTTTCTTACATATATATATCATGGATGCTTTTATATCCATGAGTATCTAAAAGCCTAATTGATTGAGGATGAATTCTAAGTTCTATACATGATTTGATTTAATATATGATTATATTTTGAGTTCTTCACATGATTATCGTTTGTTCATACTATAAAAAATGTCTATGATTGATTGATAGATTGTTTAGGTGGCCAACTAAGTTGATTTGTTGATTTAATCTGTTGCAATTATTGAGTTATGAGATAAGTAATAGTCCATTGAATCGTACACAAGTAGAAAACACGAGACTTTGCACAGGGATTCTGTGGAGCAATTGTGTGTATGAACAATACTACTAACTGGACCTTGATCTAAGAGTCTAACTGCTAGGATTAACCTATAAATTCACAAAATATAAAGCATTCAACCAAATTACACCCTGAGTTATCTACTACTAGGTGGTTATGTTGAATAAAATTTGGTAGGCGAGAACTTCGGTATCCAGTGATATAAGGAATTTTGGGGATAACAATGATCTAGTTGTTATTCTACGGTTGGTGACAATCTATGATTAATGATAAGTAGATGAATAAACTAATTCAATGATTGTTAAGTAACGAAGAAGTATTCCTCGATCATATCTCTCTCGATTACTTACAACTTTACTTTAAATTTCTTTCTAATTCACCTTGCTAGAAACCTAAAAGAAAACCCCCCATTGTGACACTTTAAGCAAATTAAACACCTCGCTCCTCGTGGGAACAACTTGACTTCCATTATATTATTCTTTAATTGAGTGGAAGTAAGATCACTAATTTGTTTGCACCCACGACACACATCAGTATCACATCCTAACCCCCTTAGAAGATTTTAGTCCCAAATTCAAAAAGAAATGGAAGTAAGGAGGTTTACATATTACCGCTGCACAAATAGAAGAATAATGATCCCCAAACGCACAGTCCAGAGTTAATCCGAACTACTGTGATACCAACTATGACAGATCAGAAAAATTTTGCTGCCAACTAGGTTGAAACACGACCCATTGGAAGAAAAAAAATTTATGGTATGTAAAATAAACTAATTTAGTTGGTGTTGATGCTGGGTTTTTTCTACATGCAAAAATTATGAGTTTGCCTCTGGTACCGTATCAGAAATATATAGTTTATGTCTGAGGTCTTAGTTTCGCAGGGAATTGAGGCCTATGGGCTCTATCAATGGTGATAGGTGCATATATATATCCATAGAGCTTGTACATATACTAGAGCCTCACCAAATGAAATCTTATTATTTGTATACATATGTTGCGTAGATCAGTATATATCTATATGTATGTATGATATTGTTTTAGAATTACCCAATAAAAATAACCGCAATCGCACGGCGTCTAACTAGTAGACAACGGCAAGTACGGGTCGAACCCACAGAGAGCGGGGAAATACTGCAATTAATATCTCTAATAAACTAACCAAGAGGAATATTTTTGTGATTTTTAGATTGATAAATAAAATAATAAACTAACTAAACTAATAAAATGTGACCGAGTAGAGAGAGTCGGTAACCAGGGTTTTTTCAGTATCCACCACTATTTAATTCATGAATATTTAGAGTCGCAAATATCGCTGGGACGCCCTAAACATGATGCATCAAAAAGCCCTAGTCTCAAGCATACACCATAAAATTGCGCTAGCGAGAAAATTGTACGAAACTAATTTTAGGTCCACAAATAATACCTAGCTATTCTAAGTATACCCCATCAAAAGATTTAACCTAAGCATGGAATATCAAATAAGTAGACAAATATATTTTTAGAGTAACAACTGTATACCAGAAACATGGAACATCAAAACCATAGGCCAAGCATGCTCCATAAACGACAATACAATTGTTTAAAGTCATGAATTTAATCTACTTAAATCATAATGGTCTGTATCAAATACTTAATTCAATTGATCTAAAACTGTAAGTGGTTTCAACATTAAACCCTAGTTACAAATTAATTAGAACATGGAGATGAGTTTCTTAAAACCCATAAAAATAATTAAAGAGAAGAGTAGAGATGATTGAACCAAATAGCCTGTATGATTATCTTCACTCTATTGCAGATACTCCTGTACACGCCTCCCAAAACAGACGAACCGAAACGTCACAGCACTCCGCCTCTCTCCTCCAATGGTCGTTTTCTCCTGTACAGTCGTCAGAAAAACTTTGTCCACCGTCTTCCCTTCCCCCTGAAAAGCATACATACCTCTTTTATACTAGGTTAACCAAAAGTAAAACCTAGTCTAACTCTAACTTATCTTTCACGTATTGGCAGGACCCACGTCAGTCTTCACTTCACGCCAACCTCCTACTCTCAATCATCATAGCCTGCTAGTTGACCCCATACTCCTCACGTACACCAACCCCTATAGAACTAGACTTAGCTTACCTTCACGTGAATCAAACAGTCAAAAGCTAACTCCTCCTTCCACCGTACTCCCACATGTGATGTACTTGTTCAACATCTCAATCAATTAGCCTAGCCTTTATAGCCATCAAACCAAGCCTCCACCGTGCTTCTCATCTATTGCCTACTCTAGCTGCCTTTTCATCATTTCTTTTGCTTCTCTTTTTCATTACTCGGTCAAATAACCAAACCTCCTACTCTCACGTCTCTTTCATTCCCTTTCTCTAGCTATTTGCCTCACAAAGCCTAGCCTAAAAGAAGCAATAGAAATCAGACGCCATTGAATCGAGACAAAGCCACCCACGTGATGTACCTTCTTCTTAGCCTACACCCATTTTCTCTCACTCTCTCCACAAGTCTCCAACGTACACAGCAGTGCCTAACCTACTCTCTTAAAGCTAGAAGATGAAACGTCCTTTTCTTCTTCTATTATTCAACGATTAACAAAGCCAATACAAAAGAACCCATCACTTTCACCTAGCTTAGATATTCTCTATAGCCTTCCTTCCTACACCTCCATCACGTGGCTTGCCCACTATACCTCTTTTGTTCAACATTTTCTCATGCCTTGCTTTAGTACAACAAGTGGACCACAGCAGGATAACGTTTCAACCACGTTAAATGTAGAGGCATGAAACAATGTTAATTGTGTGACTCCGGTCTTTAGAGGTATGCACAAATAAATTGGTTTTTGTAGCCCTTTCAACCATGTTTAATTTATAGCTTTGAATTTTATGCGAACCACCTATTAAAGCAGTAAAAATATATTATTAGTACAAATTCAAGTATTAGCAAATATAAATTAAGCGGTAAATATGTATGAATTAGCCTAACCCAGTAGATGTTCATTTACAAGGTAAATGACCATTAGTAGTACAAAAAAATTTGCATGATAGATATGTATAAATGAAACTTGTTGCATGTATGCCACGTTAGGGATACATGTGTCTTTCTCCCCATCTTATAAAACATTCTGTTGTGTCAAAAACTTCCTTTAATTTTGGTTGAAAAATCGCTCCCTTTTGGTTCAATTGATTTTCCCTTTCCATCTCAAGCAAAGAGGAATTTCTGATTTTCGAACACAACCCGTCATCCGTGTCCGATCAAATTGGTCTTATGCAAAAGGTAGGGGGTTTAATCTCCTTGAATTGAGTTAATTTTCTCTACAAATCCTTTATGCCCTAATTTGATTGAATGCATGATTCTTCTTTTGTTTTCTTTGTGGTTAATGTTCCTTTTATCTCCATCTCCTGAATTTGAACATTTCCCTTCTATCTAATTTGTATGTAATGATTTTCTTAAACCAATTTGATTTATGAAATTTCTATTTGTTGTGTGTTCACCGTTTGGCATCAGTTGATATCCATTTTTCCTGAACCCATCTAAAAACTACTGAGAGCTCATTTTCTTAACCCAAATTCAAAAATTACTGTGAACCCATCTTCTTAAAACCAAAGTTATGTTTTCTGAACCAAATTCTACTACTGTGAACCCATCTTTCATGTTTATTACTGTGTTAACTAGTTTCAAATTCTAAAAACTAAAGAGGTCAATTCTTTGTAGTTCATATCCATGAAGAAACTCTTTTCTTATTGATTTACCCCAAAATATGAGTTTGTTCTGTTACACTTAACATCTGTTTGTCAATCTTATACCATTTTTGTGTAACCTTTCTAAACCCTTGCTTCTGTTAGAGATTGATGAGCTAAACAACATGTATAAACCTGTATTATCATTTAAAATCAACATAACTTGATGGGTGTTTTTCTGTTGTTGCAAACTGATGCCATATTTTTCATTTTAGAAATCATGACTTTACCTTGAAACTCTTGTCATTTTCTATGAGTATCTAATGAATAACAAAACAGACTTTAACTCATTAAATCACCTACAATACCAGTTTGATTTGTTTTGCTATTTGTGTCTGACTTGTTTACCATTCATGCTTGCAACTTAAATCAAATACTTACTGCCTCATTTTGGTTCAAATTCACTTCTTAACTGTTTACTATGCTTGAAAGGACACCTGAACTTCACTATTTAAATGTGTATTTTTTTGACAAAACTTAATGGGATGAAGTATGTGTTTACAATCATCTGTAAGCCTTACTTTCCTTGTGAATTTGGTATTTTATTGCTGTGTTCATTGAGAATGATTTTTCCTTACAAATGATTTAATAAGAAGCTAGAATACTCTACTTTTAGGACTTTCAGGCCTTAATTGGCTCCCATCTACGGATGGATACCCGAAAGACCGTCAACTGGACGGTGTGGCCGGTATCTGACTACCCTGACAATGGCAACTGGCCAATTATACTATAGAGTTATACAAATTTGATTTGTAGCTCTTCATATTGTTATAAGTTTTTAAACTATGTAAGGTTTCTCTTGTACATTTATGGCTGCTACTCTTGTTTATTTGCAACTACATTTCGTGCCAGATTATATATTCTTCGTTTCAACCCCTACTGGGCTTAGCTCACCCTGTTTCTTTGTTTTCCTCCTACAGAGTACGAGAGGAGCTTGCAGCAGTAAGCTGGGCAGAGCTTACAGTAGGCTTAGAAGCTTAGAAAGTTAGTATTTTGTCTAGCTTTTGATGTGTATATCACGGGGTATCTGGGTAGCTAGATACGTGTTGCTTTAACCTATGTCTTTATCGTATTTTTGCTGTGTATATAGAAGTGCCAGGGTCTGAGCCGGGATGTTTATTCTGGCTGTATACGTAACTATCTTTTATGCTGTCAGGCTCTAAGGATTATGTATCACTATTTGTTGAACCCTTTAACTATGTAAATATACATATAAGTTGCACCTGCTAGCTACAGGACTAATTATTATGGATGTCAAATGATCTTGTTTTAGTATTGTTGTTTATCATGTTTTAAACTACTAGCTAAATGTATTGTACATAACATGCCATGTCTTTTACTTTGTTCTTAATAGCATTATATACTCAATTGCCCCTTAAATTATAACCCCCACTCACTTAAATAAATTTTCTGGTGATAAAATTTGGGATTTGACAACTGTTTATAAATATTTTTCTTAGTTTTCAGATTTGCTGGTACAGCTATGAACTCACTTTTCTTACAAAACATTTTACTTGTATAATTTTTGTACACTCTTGGCAGAGTCACTATATCTGTTACTGTTAGTAATAGATATTTGATAACTTTGTTTGTATAAGCAGATCCGATTTTAAGAAACCAAAAATATGAAATGCACGTTTCTGATTTGTGTGTTGAGATGTATTTACAAACCCTCTAGAGTATAATTTCTTTTGATATCTCATGTTATTTGCATACTTATTTTGTGTTTTCATTCCGAGTGTGTACCGGGGTTTAACCTTGTTGAATGGGTTGAAATCCAACCCATTTGAAAGGAAAAAATTTACCGGTCCGTTACACCACTCCTCTCCATTTTTCTTATTTTTTAATTCATAATTAATCTATGGAACTACAAGTTTTTACATATTTATGGACAATTGAATCTGTAAGATTAAATGGAATTTCTTTATGCCCAACAATGACCTGCATCTGCCTCCATATAAGCTGATCACCAAATCCTCATGGAACACATGATTGCTTTCATTTAAATTCATGTATCAAACTTCTGTATTCAATTTTCACAAACTGTTTAAGCAACAATTACTTCTGCTGTCGGTTTTTCTTCAACCCGAGCGGCAAGCATCTGATAATCCTGCAGATATGTTTTGCCAGGAGGTCATGGGTGGAAACCTTTTTAGAGTGGTACATAATGCAGTGCTACATCTAAAATATTTCAGTCAAGGGCGAGGTCTAATTATTGCACTACACAAATATTACTTCATGCATGTTCTTTTTCACAATAAAACTTTTCTTTTTTTTGCTTCTTACAAAAATTTAAATCATAATTCATCAATAGTGATCATTATAAACATGGATGAAACCCGTTTCATATTGTTTTAGACCTAGATGAGACCAATTCCATCCTAGTTTAAACATGGGTGAAACCAAATTCAAACCGATGTAAAACATGATGAAACCAGTTTCATCCTAGTTTAAACACGGGAAATACCAAATTCAACCCAATCTAAATTAGGGTGAAATCAGTTTCATCCTGATTTAAACATGGGAGAAACCAAATGCAACCTAATCTAAAATAGGATGAAACAAGTTTCATTCTAGTTAAAACATGCGACAATGACGAAAATATAGAAAGAATATATATTGGTTTAACCGCTGCAAAAGTTGGCAGTCATTTTGATTGCATAGTTTGGTTCATGTAATACGTAGGCTTAATAGTGCAATATTTAGAAAAAAAATGTATTACATACAGACTGTTGTACAACTAATTATATATTATCCAAGCATTAGTCAAAACGCGTAACATTTTTGATGGATGGCGATGCAAAAGTGTAGCTGGAATGGAAAAATCAAGTTGGTGAAATTACATTGTGTGATAGTGTCGGTTCCAACGTCCATGTCATTGAAAAAAAATATAAAGAGCACCAATACTCTTATGAATAGACAGTAAACCACACAACACTTATTATAATATTAAAATAAATAGTTGATGGGAATATTAAACAACTTGACGATAAAAAAACATGATATCAAACATAAACCACATTAAACGGGATGAAACCGATTTCAACCCAATCTAAAACAGGTTGATACCAATTTCATCCTAGTTTAAACATGGATAAAAATTAAATTCAACATAATCTAAAAACAATGAAACCAGTTTCATTCTATTTTAATCATGGGTGAAACCAATTTCATCCTGCTTTAGATTAAACAAGAACTCTTACGTAAAAGAAAAAAAAGAGTATATCCACATTTCCAAAATAAAAATAAATCAATCAATTTACACATTTGAAACGGGATGAAACCAAGTTCATCCCAGCTTAAAACAGAATGAAATCATGTTCAACCCAATTGAAAACATGATGACCCCATGTTCATTACCAATCAAAATAAACATATAAACTTTTTTAAAACAAGTGCATATACTTATAACTAAAGCATTAAATTCATATTTCACATATATAAACAAATCAAAAAATATGTATACACATGCATCAAATGTTCTAACTAAGATGAAACCATTTTGAATGTAATAAAAAATTAGGGTTTAGAAACTTACCGATTTGAGCATATTCTTCAATTAGAACAAAACCCTAATTTTCTTAATTTATGAATTTAAGAAAATTCAATCAAATTAGGGCATTATAAAATTCTTTTGTGGATGGTGGTGATAGTGGTGTCGAGGATGGTTTTGGGAAAACACGATATTATCAACGGTGGTGGAGTTTGTGGTGGTGGTGGTGTCGATGATGGTGATGGATAAAGTTGATGTTGTCGATGGTGGTGTTGTTGTTTGTGGTAGAGGAGATGGTATTGGTGGTGTCGATGATGAAGGTGGAAGAAGATTATGTTGTCAATGGTGGCTGATTTTTTGTGGTAGTGGGGATGGTGGAAGAAGACGATGTCGATGGTGGAGAGGAAGAAAATCGGTGTTTTTTTTTAAAAAAGTAAAATTTTTGAAACATGTTTCTTTTTGTGTTTGAGGAAGATGAAGTTTTAGTAAAGTGTATAATTGTGTGTTTTAAAATGACGTATCTCTCGTCTATTTCACCCAACATAAAAGCTTACCCGTCCACCACACCCAGGTTCGATGGATTTTTGTCAATTTAACTTATTTTCTCATCTATTAACCTGTTTAAAGGAGAATAAAACTCACTAGTCAACTTCCGTCTTACTTTTATTTCTTTTGTCATTTGAGTTCACATACTTTGTACTTTGCGGGTAAATAACGGAATGAGGAAGTACTGATAATTAAATTGTAATTGGGGTTGATTTTGAAATCAAAGGTTCAAATAAAAATACTCTATCATTTTTTTCTAAAAATTTGATAAAAGATTATATAGAAGTCGCCGATCCAATTAAATTATCTTTTATATAGGTAATCAAGTGTTTACGTGTCACTGTTTAAATCCCGGTCGAACTAAATTGCCCAAAAATCACCTAAGTCACATAACAAGGTCAAAGGGAAATCAAGTTCAAACCTTGTTCGTGTATAAACTTTAAATAACAATTGAGCTCGCGTAGATAGTTAAGTATTCAACCCATTAACATCATTGGCCAATCAGTTCCTAAACTGACAAGGTAACCGTGTCTTTGGGCTTGTATGGACTGGAGAAGATGAGCCTAAATCAAATAGTTTTCTCGATCATCTAAACACGACCCCACTTCCTTCTCGATCAGTTAACACAATAAACTTTTCTACTTCCATATTTCCTCGTTCACGGTTGTAGTGAATTGTTTTCCTTTTTTAATTCTTTTCCTACATTAATACCCGATTTTTATAATCTCTTTGGTTTTGTATGGACTCGTTCACCACTACACGAGCAAGACTAGCCGATTCGGTCCACCTGAACCCAATTGGATCGGAACTAATATTTTATTTTTTTCTTCTTCAAGTTTGTCGCATTTTCTATTCACCAATTGGTCTTTGGTCATTGGGCATTTGTAGTATTTCAGTTATTAGCTATTTTTAACCTTTTAACTCATATTAGGATGATTTACCTAATAAAATAAATAAATAAAAACAAAAATAATACAAGATAAAATATAAAAAATATAATAAAAATAAATATAGAATCAATACTAAAAATTAGAAATTTAAGCAGCTTTTCAGAATCTCAATAGCCTAATTAAAAATAAGAAAATGAGACTGATTGCATGAAGTTTTACGACTAACATATATCCATGGGAGGAATTGGCTCCAGAAAAGTTAAAGTAAAAGATCAATATTTTTAATAAGTATTGTCCTTAAAGTCAAATAGCTTTATACTAACGATTTCTTGAATTCTATTTGTCTTAGCAATACCCCATGGGTTTGCAAATGTATCCATGCTGTTAAGGAGAAAATCAACTTTTATATTTCTTGGATCGTAAGTGATGAATATTTTATTAATCTTTCAACGGAATACCTTAATAGGGAAAATCTATCCATGATCTTACATATTCTCTCAACCCTTTTCCACTAATTACTAGTGTTATTGATCATGATTATAGTTCCCTGGATTCATATATTTACAACTGCACTTTAACCAATATTTTTTATGAGAAGATTGCCTTGATCCTATTATATCATTTACCCATTTTTTTTCGCAATTAGGGTTTGGGATTTGGCGTAGTGAGAAGAACAAAATAATGAAAGGGGTGAACTAAAAATTTATATCTTTTGAAATCAATTAAATCCCTTTAAATTCTTATCAAGATGATAGGATTCTGCAAGAAAATAGGTTTTTGTTAAAATCTCTTATTCCAAATAATGAGAGCATAAGCAAAAATCAGATGAACCGTCAATGTAAATCACCCATGGCCTTGTTTGGTAAAAAGTATGATTATCATTTATGATTATAGATAATCATAAATTAAAAAATGATTATGCTATTAATCATTTTTTCAATAAATTTTAACAAACATATTTTTGGAATAATTGATTATCTTAGAAAAATGCTTTCAAAAAGGAGAGGAAAGAATGATGATATAAGAGTTTTTTTTAGTCCACTATTGTTTTTTTGTCTCTCTCTTGATAGTTTAAAAAAAAATAAGGAAAAAAATCTAATTCATTTTTGTTAAAAAAAATAATTGATTATGATAATTTTTATAAACAACTTTTCTTTTACTTATGAAAATAATGAGTTTTTTCAATTATAATTAAAATAATCAGTTATTATAAATTTTAACAAACACCTATATAATTGATTATGGGCTTGATAATTGATTATGGACTCATAATCCATTATAATAATGGTTACCAAACAACCCCATAATAAGATGAACCCCCTTTGAAATCACGACTAAGTTTAAAGTACATCTGTTGGTAGACATAAAATATTATTTATGCCCTGTGCTAAGCAGTGTTTAAATGTGTGCTTGATTGAAACTACTTTATAAACTCGCATCTTCAGTAGGCGAACCTATAAGTAACGTCTGGAGCTGGACGTTAGTATAATATAGTCTGGATTTGGCTATTTGGTGTACCAGTGAGGAAATTGTTTAAAAGCTAAAGCTTAAAGCTAAATATAACAGTTAGGTTGTTTGGATACCAGATGCAGAATATTTTTGCTTCACAAAAAGTTAACTTTTTTACTTTTAGAAGAAAAACCTCTACGTGACATGAGCATGAAAGAGATTAAAGAAAAAAATTTCTTTTTATAAGGGCTAAAATGATTTATTTTGATTTTTTACCCTTATATTATATGGTGGGTCTCGAAAGATTTCCTCCAAACCTAATTTTTAACATTTTTTTTAAAAGTTAAAAAATAATTTTTTAAATAATATCTGAACACCCGGTTAGTTTTTTAAGATTTGTCACCGTGGATGCTTTTGGCATTGAAATGATAAGTGGTAGATTTGTTCGCACCCATTTATCATACCCAGGGGTGCATATTCACCCACTTTGGAAGTAAGGTGAACGCGTTAGTTGTGCGAGTTACTGAGAAATAATGGCATTTTCGTATTTCTAACAAACTGAGTGCCCTAAGCCAAGTACTTTAAGACAATATGGTAACTTCACAAATCCGTTATATTTTAGGGTTTGAGCTAGGGTTTTTCTATTCTTAAGAAAGAGGCGTGAAGTCAGATATCACTCTTTGAAACCCCTATTCTCTCCAGCACCTCCTCATCTTCAAGCAGCAACAACCATGGCGGTCGGGTAAATGACCAATCTTCAGTTTTTCTCTCGATCTCTTCATCAGAGTTTCTCTATTAACTGATACTAATCCATCCTTCTCTGTGTATGTGTTTTAACAGTAAGAACAAGAGAATCTCCAAAGGAAAGAAGGGAGGAAAGAAGAAGACGTGAGTATACCATGAAAAAACCCAAGTGATTTTTGAAATCTGTGTTTAGTTTTTGCTATCAACTTTGTATTAATGTTGTTTTTTAATGCAGTGTTGATCCTTTTGCCAAGAAGGATTGGTATGATATCAAGGCTCCATCTATGTTCACCGTTAGGAATGCTGGAAAGACTCTGGTTTCTAAGACTCAAGGAACCAAGGTTTGTTGTTTCTGTCTTTTAGGTTTGATTTGTTATCATTGCTAATCTAAGGACTGTAGACAGTTTACTCAATGCATCTAGTTGATCACTGATCTTGTTTAGGCATGCATCTGAGGTTGTTTGTAAAGCCAATATTTAAGGTTTCAATATTATTAGTATTTATTTTGGTTTGTTCTGTGGTGTTTTTATCATTTAGTTTACTCTTTTTGATTTTAGGGTTGAGAATTGAGTTTTCAATGTTTTGGTTAGTTTCTTAGGAGAAATTTGTTCTGAATCTTTAATTGCAGTCAATTATAAACAGTTTACTTAGTGTATTTGGTTGACCACTTGTTTTTCCAGTATGATTTTGGTTTCCAATGCTATTTTGTAATGTAGATTTTCTCTGTTTTTCTGGTTGAGTTTATTTTTGTTGTGACAAATGTGTTGTGAATCTATTATGCATGTTGTCAAAGAGTTGAATGTCTTTTGAGTTCACTTTAGTGGTTAATGGATTGATGTTTCTCTTAGTCATGTTAGAGAATCTTTAACTTTGATTAGTAACACTATCTAATAACTTCTATTAGCACTCAAATTTTGTGATTGATTTGCTAATGTTAAGTTTTATTGGCATCTATTAGGTTCAATTATCTGTACAGTGGATTTTCTTTCCATCTAATATAAGTCAACATTTGATTTGTGTAGATATTTTTTGCTTTTGAGTGTTTTTTTTCTTTGACCAATCTCTTTAAGTCTTTATACCCATCTTTGCTTAACTCAGTGATTTGTCATATGGGCTTTTCAAAGTAATTGTTAGGGTGCGTAAAATCAGGGCTCTAATTATTTTCAGCATGCTTGTGTCAAAGTTTAACATTTTGTGAATATCTTCGCTTATACATTTTTATTTTACAGATTGCTTCTGAAGGGCTTAAGCACAGAGTGTTTGAGGTGTGTCTTGCTGATCTACAGGGAGATGAAGATCAGTCCTACAGAAAGATGCGATTGAGGGTGGAGGATGTCCAAGGAAAAAATGTCCTCACCAACTTTTGGGTAACCATCCTGAACGCTTTCTAAAAAACATAAATTTAAAATCAGAAGAAAGAAAGAAATATAAATAATTTGAATTCTTGCTTGTTTTCAGGGAATGGATTTCACTACAGACAAATTAAGGTCTCTTGTCCGCAAGTGGCAGACATTGATTGAGGCTCATGTTGATGTGAAGACAACAGATAACTTCACCCTGAGGATGTTCTGTATTGGCTTCACTCAGAGGCGTAAAAATCAAGTCAAGAGGACTACATATGCACAATCAAGCCAAATCCGCCAGGTAAGCATTGCGGCTCCAATACTGTCTACTAACTGAACTAATCAGCTTGTACTTTTTGTTCTTGTGCATTCATAATATTTTTATCATATGTTATAAAATTGTTAACCCAAGCATGTGTATGTGTATAATTTAATCAACATAAAATCTTCTCTTTGCATGTGCAAATATTAAGCAAGTTGAGTTGTATTTGTCTAATATCAGCGAATATTAGATATGCCTTGACATACTTCAGTTCCCCGTTTTGCAATATCACATTTGGACTCAGCTATGTGTTTTGACACTTTTGAAGTTGTACAAATACTGAGGTGTGCCTCCTTAAGTTGATGGTAGAGACTACAAAATTGTTTTTGTTGTCACGTTTACAGAGTTCTTGTCAAATCTTTTAGTAAATATTTAGCACTCCTTGGAGTATTAAATTTGGACTAAGCGTAATGTTTTAGTCCTTGTGTATGTATTTGTGTTACCCTCTGGACTCTTTTTGACTATGTGTTGTATCCACCAGATTCGACGTAAGATGGTAGAAATCATGGTTAACCAAGCTTCATCTTGTGATTTGAAAGAGTTGGTTGCCAAACTCATCCCTGAGTTGATTGGAAAAGAGATTGAAAAGGCAACTTCAGGCATTTACCCCCTGCAAAATGTTTTCATCCGTAAAGTGAAGATATTGAAGGCTCCCAAGTTTGATCTAGGAAAGCTAATGGAGGTGTATTTTCTCAATCCTCTTTTAATACGTTTTATGGGTCATGTTCGCAATGGGGTTTTAGTTAACACGTGTTTGCTGATAGTGGAGTTTGTAACAATTTTTTGGTCTTTGGTATTGTAGGTTCATGGTGATTATGCAGAAGATGTGGGTGTGAAGGTTGACAGGCCTGCTGAGGAAACACCTGCAGAAGTTGAGACTGAAGTTGTTGGAGCTTAGAGTTCTGTTCTGACATTGTGATTACGCAGAAGATGTGTGTGTGAAGGTTGACAAGGCTTCTAGAAGCTTAGGGTTCTGCTCTGTTTTGTTTTATCTTCTCCACCTTTTTCTGCTTAAATTTTTTGTTTGGTTAAATGTTTGTGCAAGTGTTTTTTGTCCTTCACTTTGAGAAACCTAATCTAGATAATGTAGTTTGGGGCAGCAGCTTATTTATTTGGAGTTGAAACTGTTGGTTAAAGTTTTGTTTTGCTATTCATTGTCACCAAATGAAGCAACTCCGGGAGTAGCTGCCATCAATATCGAGCTTGGATGCTTAAAGAAATTAATCATAATGTTGATTTCTAATATCAATTGTCCTTAAGACTGTTGCTGAATTTAGGCCCTTAAGTATGTATTAAACATCTTGTAAGGTTATACCAAAGCTGTTACCTAAACCCTTGAGGCTTTTGCTTAACAAAGGCTTTTGCTTAACAAAATCATCTCCCCATATAAAGTTACTTTTTCTAATCTGGATTAATGACGGAAAACATAGTTGGATGGCTTGGCATGTTTAAATCTTTTGAGACGATAATAAGATCGTAATTCCTTTTTGATTGATTGATTCTCTTCATACCTCTTATCATGTGTATGGATGTTTTCTCTAAAACTCTGATGAATGCTGAGAGCAACAAAATCTCTTTTAAAGGAATTGAAGTTTCTAAAACTAGTCTAGCTACAACTAGCTTTTTTTTTTTTTTTTTTTTTCATATAACTGACTGATATTCACAATGGCTAATCCAGCAGAGGTAAAGCATCTCAACTCTATTACTGAGGGTTTTAGTTAGGTTTCTAGACAAGCTATCAACTTTTACAAGGCTGGGCTTGCTTTTACTCCCAAAACTTGTAACCAGACCAAATTAACCATCACCAATAGGGGTGACCATTTGGCCCGGGATCCGCAGATTCGATCCGGACCAACCGTATTTTTGCTGGTGGGTGCCCGGACCTTGTGCAACCTTGCAAATTTATTGG
This sequence comes from Papaver californicum, assembly GCA_023531435.1. NCBI lineage: Eukaryota > Viridiplantae > Streptophyta > Magnoliopsida > Ranunculales > Papaveraceae > Papaver > Papaver californicum. The sequence goes on from JAJJMC010013841.1 coordinate 10,427,026, forward strand.
ACATCCGGACCCATAAGTATATATTTTTTATCAAACTTTTTCAATACAAAGATAAAATTAGTACATTTGTTTTTTTGCCAAATTAGGTATTCCTTTCATGTCATACTTTGATGATCTTATAAGATACAAGACCAACATATGCATAGGTGGACATACTTAATCCCAAACACCAAAAATATCTTATTTTCAAAGGGGTCATGTTTTTCTCCCTCTTCAAATTTTGAGTAATTTCAAAGCATTACACTTAATCCAATTTTAAACCCTTAAATAATGTAGTCATATTTCTAAAAAGATCCATAAACTTGTTGCCTCTATGTCTCTACTATAAACTTTAATTATAAAACAAATCCAATGGATTATCCGTATTCAATCCGTCCATTCGTACATCCAATGGATGCAAATCCATTAGATGTTGGATTGGATGCGGATGCCAAATTTGAAATTCATTATGAATTGGATTAGATACAGATGAGGTAAAAACCGGTCCTTACGGGCCCATGCTCACCCCTAATCACCAATATTCTCAACATAAAAAGAATGCTTAAGTACTTAGGAGTCCCATTACTCCTTCAAATAAACAAATGTGAATCCTTTTCCGGTGTGTTGGATAAGTTTGATGGTCAGTTTGCAACTTGGAAATCCAACCACGTAAACCAACCTGATAGGATTGTGTTGATCCAAATTGTTTACGTTCTCTAGCTACCCACCAAATGTCTGTTTTTCCAATGCTTAAAAAAGCAGAAAAAATAGATTCTACCCAAATGAGATTTTGGCAGTATAAGGATAGTCCTATTAGGGATTTATACCTGGGATTGCATTGCTAGTCCTAATTAGGGTTGCACATCGGGTGGTTCGGGTCGGGTTTGGCCTCACCCGACCTGCCGTAAAGGCGGGTGACCAATTTTTCACCCGCACCCAACCCGCCGTAGGACTTTACGGCGGGTCGGGTGCGGATCACCCGCGGGTTACCCCCCTAGACTGCACAAATTCTAAAACAGATTTGTTCTAACTAGTTCTAAACTTCTAAATCTATTTTTTTCTAAATTCTAAACCCTCTTAAGCCTGACCAAACAGGAAAGATTGACCAAAGAAGCCTCCCATTAAACCAAAATGTAGTTAAGTTCATCACCCAACTCTAATGTATGTAGTAAAATTAAGAGACATGACCCAAACTTATAGGTAAAGAATTCCACCAGATGCATACATTATACACGTATTATAATATGAAACAAAGAGTTGTTGATGAATCTGATGCAACAACTTCAGCAGCTATTCCTGGACCTCCTGGTTCATTTGCAGAATGTCCTGCATCTGCAACCACCCATCGTGACCAAAGTAGAGTTAAAAGTTGGAACCTGAAACCTGAAACCACTATCAAAATTTAAAACAGAACCCCTATGTCCAAGACAATATTTAAACCTCTTAAGCAAATTGCACACAATCATACATTAGACTACACATTATTCTACCCTCCAAATCTCATAGCAGCAGAAACTATGGAAACGTCAATATGGAAATAGTTATGCCAGAATCCTACTCGTGAAGTATGAACCAAAGAAACATTTTCTATGAATCAAAGAAACAACAAGAAAATGTCTATACAATGCAAAATATTTTAGCATTAAAAGAAAGCCCTGTTTGGAATATTATTTTAGATTAGAGACTCTTCCAAAATGAATTGATTATTAACCATACATCATGCCGATTACTTTGACAAGCAATTGATTCAGCCGCCAGCTTTAAGAGTTAGGAACTAGCTTTGCGGGGTTTAAAGTAATGGGCACCTGTTGAAGCTTAACATTTCTCCTACTGTAAGTATTAAATAGAAACTATCCACGATGAAAGGGCTATATAATTTCTCCTCAAATCAATAATTTAAAGAAGTAAATGAAGTCACATAAAAACAAGAGTTTATGTGATACTACAAGTTTATGAAGTCACATAAAACCTTCCCTGTAGCGTTACATAGTTTATCAAACTAAGATGGAAAGAAGCATAATTGATACTACAACAACATGGAGAAGCATATTTTCTTTCATATGAATGTTTCAAATGTGCACAGCTTCGACGCAATATGATTGCTGCAGATGAAATTGTAAAATTGGTAAAGTTGCGCATACCTACATCTTGAAACTTTTGGATAGATATGATGTGGTTCACTAGGCCTAGCACATCAGACTAAATCACTAGACCCCTAGTTCCTAACTGATGCACACATAAAGCTAAGAATAATTGCAGGCTCACTGCACATAAACACTATATTGGCCAACCTTGAAACTTTTAGGTAAACAAGATGTGAGCCAAGCACATTAGACTACAAGCAGTACGTTCTCTTTGGCATCAGCTCATTCTAACCTTTATACATCTTCAATTAGATTAAACTACCCTTAGCCACTCAGACTTTGTATCTTTTTTCAACTAATCAAATAGACACTGAATTCTATCACAACCACTCCACTTTTCGATTAATATAAACTAAAGATTGCACAACACTAACTTCTATATAAATTGACTGAATTTTTTTTGGATTCTAAAGATCCAATATGTTAACAGTAACTATATAAACCTTAACTTGGTAAAAGACCCAAAACTAATTTCTATATAAAATGAATGAAAGTGTAACAAAACCATAATCAAATACAGGAATATAATCAAATTACTTACAAATTCAAATTTGTGATGTTAGGAAAAATCGATCAGAGGATTCAGAGCTGTGGTGCACTGGTGCTGACAGTGAAGATGATAACCATGTCACTTTCTAGAAAAAATGTTATCAAATCACAAAATTAAAGATGTCCCAAGACTAATTTTTATATGAATTGACTGAAAAATCTTCAGATTCCAAAAACCCAATATGTTAACAATAATAATATAAACCCTAACTTGATAAAAGACCCAAAACTAATTTCTATATTAATTGATTAAAATTTAACAAAAAAATAATCAAATACATGAATATAAACCGGAAATATTGATTTGTTAAAATAATTATTACCTATCAAACCCAGACCTGAATCACCTGATGTGCTCCGTGGTGACAGTCATGATATCATCCAAACCAGCAAAGGAAGATGAATAAATATTGAAGAAAAAGAAGAAGATAAAAGAGCAGATGGTGTGCTGACGGTCGTCGTTGGAGAAGAAGATGGTCGTAGGCAAAGGTCAGTTGTGTGAAGGAAGAGATCAGAGAAGAACTGAATGAGGAGCTGTTGCTGTTTAGTTTAGACTTTAGAGAAGAAGTCGATGAAGGAAGAAATAAAAATAAAAATGAATGACGGGTGGGCGGGTCGGATCGGGTGAGAGGAGCTATCACCCGCACTCGACCCGCCAAAAGTCGGTTTTAAAAAAATCACCCGTACCCGACCTGTTCATCGACGGATCGGATACGGGTCAAGTAATTTTAGACGGATGCGGATCGGGTTGGAGGGTTAGATCCGGTCTGTGCATCCCTAGTCCTAATGCAAAGGTGGTTTTCATATTAGACAAACTGTTATTTACCAATAGAGCTCTTTTAACTAAACTTATATGGAGAATGTTACATGATCCAACTGTTCTTTGGGTTTAAATTCCAAACACAAATATTTTTCAAATTATAGGCCTCTGTCTGATGATACTTTATTCAATGACCTAAAAATCTTCTTCGGATCAATTTTTCCCAAGCACCAATGTAACCTGGATATGGAGAGGTGTATGTCAAAGTATAGATATTAACAAAAGATATCATTGTTGGGAAGTAGCAAATGATATTAATATTCAAATTTGGAAAAGATGTCTGGGTGCCAATATTGGTAACACTTACATACAACGTTTGCCTCCAGTAACATAAAACTTGTCTTTCAGCTGATAGATAATGATACAAGAAACTGGTACTGGAATACACTTAATGTTTTCTACCAATGTGGTTGAGCAAATTTGCAGAGTAAGATTGCCCATGATAGGTAAGGACCAATTTAGATGGACTGGAAGTAAGAATGAAGTTTTTCTTTGAAATCTGCTTACAATTTACTGCTTAATGAGTCTCAACACTCAACAGGGTAGAACTATTACCAGTGGTTCGTTTCCTTGGAAGAGACATTGGAATATGCATCTACCTCCAAAGATTTTACATTTACTTTGGAAATGTCTGCTCACCAACTAAAAATAAGATAATTAGATTTGTACACAACATTGATGATGGTTATCCTCTGTGTGGCAACTGTGATGAAATTATTATGCAGTGGTATGTGTCTCATAGGATCTAGTTAGTTTTCTATGAATATCTTGGTGCATCAATAAGTAATGTTGACATTTGTGAATAGTTAAATGATATGTTTGTATCTAGTCGGTATAATGATGATATATGCAGAAAAAAAAAAAGGTTTGCTAGTTGTGTTCTTTGATATATTTGGAAGCTAAGATGTTGAAATGTGTTTGATAAATCCCAGTTCAAACCAACTGAGTTCATACATTCATTGAAAAAGTTTATATCTGTCTGGGAATGCACTAGGAATACTCATGATGATGCTCAGTCAAACTTGCAGGTTCAGTTTTGGAATCCACCAGATCATCCAGCAGTGAAAGTGCTCTTTGATGCTTACTTCATTAAACACAATATGCCGATAGGAATTAGACTAATATTATGCAATGGGGTGCAGGTGAATTCTATGGAGCAAAAGGGGACAGTTCGAAGGCAGTAGATGGGGAATAAGGGGAAGCTCTTGCTGTATATGAGGTAACAAAATGGGCTAGGGAGAAAGATATTGTTGTGCTGCACTCAGAAGGAGATAATAAGAATGTTATTGCTCCTATTAATGGCTCGTTTGGTGGTATTAGCTGGACAATAAATAGTGTTATTCATGATTGTCTTTTATTGTTGAGGAATTTTCCTAGCTGAACATGCTCTTTTGTTAAAAGCGAAGCTAATGGAGTTGCAAACGTACTAGCAAAATATGCTAGAGTTAGTAATAAGTCTGAATGGTTAATTAGTATGCTAGAGTTAGTGATAAGCCTGAATGGTTAAGTTAATCCTCCAGACTTCCTAATGGAATATCTAGAGATAGACGGTTCAAGTGTAACAGTTAACACTTCAATGGATATTTCCCTTTCTTATCATAGGGGCTTAGATTGTTTGTATCAACGGTATAAAGTCATTACCAAGAGCCTAGAAGAACTGTCCACCAAAGCTGTCCAAATAGCCAACCACTTAGTCTGCTGGAACAGTGGGTACTGACTCTCTTTTCTAACCTTCCAGGCAAATGACATGGGGTAGGATATATGATGATATAAGGGTCCACAATCCACAAACAATCAACATCTTGAACCCAAACTTGGAAGTGGAGCAGCAAGAACCATTAACGTACCTTTCCGTAGTCCAAAATCCAAATCCATTAATTCTGTTTGAACATTACTGATAAATATCTTTACTTGATCAACAAAACATTTTTCTTACTCAAAACATTCTTACGTAATTAACCAAAACACAATTTTAAAAGCAAGTCAACAAACAGTTTATCAATTTGTTTAATAATAGCAGCATTGCACAGGTGTGTCATTGTGTAAAGACTAAAGCAGTCTCATTGAACTTCTAAATTTCTAATGACGTCTATGCAACTACTAGAGGTTCTACTTGAGTTTGCTAAAGTACAAAATTAAGGATCTGAACAATGGAGACCTAAAAGGAAGGCATGATGATGCAGCTATGCGCGTTACACAGTTGTTGTTGACTGAGCATAGGCAGGGAGTAGGAAGCCAGCACTTTCCCAGCAAGAAATACCATTGTGCTAACTTGGAGCCTTAATTCAAGTGGTAGCATCTCTTCTCGTGCGTAGGCTCTTATCTCTTGACTTTGTTACTAGAAAATGTCCTGGCTACTCTGCGTCAGGTCCATTCCTTATTTACAAGATCTTTTTTAAGGTGAACCTGTTTTATTTCACAAGGTACACATAACTTTTCTTCTCCTTTTTTTTATCCGATATGAAGCAAGATAGAGAAAAAAAAAGCGAAATAGTACACGTACCTGGTCTTCCAAACTACCCACAAGAATTTGTTGGCTCTGGCTATGGGGTATTACATCTTTCCTTGTTTGTAAGGTCTGGAACAATGTAATCAATATCGAATTTCAGTTTGTACCGGTCGAGAGTGATACATTGGTACATTTTTGTATCGGGGATATTTTGGTTTCAAATATCGGTAAATATCGGTCCATACATTTTATACCTATAATTATTATATCAAACGTTTTTCCATATTGGACCTATTAAGATATAAAACTAGTACTCATTTTTCTAAAATACCATAAAAACCATGAGTAACAATTGAAAAACCTAGAACAATAATAAGGAAATTCTTTTCTTTTGGATTTCTTTTAATTGAAAACCCTAATTTCGACCGTACTGATCCATTTCGATAAACCGTATCGGTCAATATCGACCGATATTTTCGGGCAAAAACCGTTCCACCGGTATAGGCTGTTTCGTATCGGGTGAGGCCCGATACCGGTAAAACCGGTGTTATTTCGGCCATATCGGCCGAAATCAACTACACTGGTCTGGAGTAAATTTTCGATATCTTACTCTTGTAGATCCAAGAAAGTCCTTAACACCAATGCTTTCTTCTCACAGTAGTTCTCCAGAGCTAAGTATTTTCCACCCAGCTCTCTGTAACTATTCTGCAGAACCGAGTGTTTTTCACCCAGCTTCTTGTAACTATTCTCCAAGTTTTCAAATTGATCATTGAGTGTGTGGTTTTCTTCTCGAAGAAAACGGCAGCATGTTCTCTTTAATGCCTCGAGCCTGTGTCTCAATTCTTCTACTTCCAGAAAATTGCCATGTGACAGCGATTTCTCTCGAAAAATGTGTTCTTTCAAAAGGTTGTCCATATGCTTCAAGTTCTCCAGTAGTTTCAATCAAAGATGATTTTCCGGAAATGGCAATCAACATCTCCAAACTGTAATACAGTAAAACCTCTATAAATTAATAATGTTGGGACCGGGATATTTTATTAATTTATCGAGATATTATTATATCGATAAATTAATAATTTATTAATTTAAAGAGGTTTTACGTATTCAAATAATTGTCCAGCCCATTCAAATAGTATCAAAGGGTTGCAAAACATTGAGTTATTTTTTCTACCGCCAAACATGACTTAAAAAATTCAACCATGTGATGCTGGGATAATTAGAGCCTTTAAAATGTACTACCGTAAAAGGTTTTACCGTAAGATTTTGGAAGGTTATGAGTTGGACATTTCTTCTCCGGAAAAGATTAATGTTTTAGATGCTATCAATTTGGCCGTCTCAGCTTGGAGAAATGTGCAACAAGAGGCCATAGCAAATTGCTTTCGACACTGTAAAATTCGTTCGGCGAATCCAACCGGCTCAAGTGATTTAAACGATGTAAATTCTGGGGAAGACATTCGTGAGCTTGAGAACTTGATTACAGGTATGCATTATCGGCATAAAATGGATGTGAATCACTTGCTAGATTATCCTGGTGAAAATAATGAATGTTACGAGGTTCAAAGCATTGAAGAAAATTGTGGCGGATACCATTCAAAATCCGATCGTTGAGGATGATTCAATAACTTTGGAACCGGTCACTCGGAAAGAAGCATTGCAAGCGGCAACAACTCTTCACAACTTTTTGTTGCAATACGAGAAGACAATGCCGCAACTCTTAAGTGCAATGAGGAGATTTAAAGATGAACTCAATATAAATTTGAAGTTCAACAAAAAACAAATGACTATAGATTCATTTTTTACTAGACAATCTTAGAATTTGGAATCTTTTAGTAATTATTAATTTATAGTTTCATTGGGACCAATATATATACATTGGGATTTCAAAAAAGTTATTATCTTATTATTCTATCGATTGGGGTCCAATTTTATACTGGTCCCAAGTTGGGACTGGACAAATTATTAATTTTATCGAGGTTATTAATTTATCGAGTATTAATTTATAGAGGTTTTACTGTATAGCTCAGCAACTATTACCACCTGCAATTTGTAAGGTTGAAGAACACCTGATCTCCACAAAGCTCTAACTGTCCGACTCAATCGAAAAGGAAGGATTTCGTTAAGTACGTATGTATAAATTGTATCTCTAGAAGTGAGAGTTTGCATAGAGCTTCATCTAGCCTCTAGCTCATATTTATATCTATGAACCAGCAATAGCCCATCAGACTTTTTCCCTTGTTTATCTTCCACGGAAGCACTTGTTCACCACTTGCAGCCAAACAAGGTCTCAATTGTTTTTTTTATCTTCTTTATCTAACAATCTCAAGGACATACACTGTAAGTCAGAAGAATGGTTTCGCTTATCCAGCAATGTCCACCGTGATTGTGTATCGTGTCAGAGATGAGCATTGATCAAATCCAAGATAAATTTTCTTACTGCCTGTACTTATAATACATTAATACACACAGCTTAGATACGAAAACGGGAGAATATAATTTTATGTAAAAAAGTGTGATGCATCTTGCATTTCAATTAGACAAAACTAGGCGCATATGCAAGACGCGACCCACACAACAAAACTAGGCACATATGCGAGACGCGGCCTACTTCCACCACAGCATATTCCCCCCACCCCCACCCCCACCTGCAAAACTCAGATTGATATCCATTCTTCACTATTAGCCATCAACAACAGCTCACTTCTTGGTTGTTTTCTCGCTGATTTGGGAGTTCAAAACTCTTACGAATTTGTATCCAGACAAAACCCAATATCCCTGATCCTAATAGAACTCAAAACCCCACTGGATTTCATCCATTAATCATCTATTCAAACGGCAGGTATGTGAATCCGAAATCCATTTGATGATAAATTAGTTGTATTTTCATTTTCTTCGATCAGGTATGTGATTCCGAAATCCTAATTATTGATTCTTACTTCAGTTATTCGGGATTAGGTTTTGAATTATGGTTTTTCTGAATTAGGGCAAAAAATAGGGGAAATTTGAGGCATTTGTGTTTGGATACTGAGTGAATAGTTTCCGATTTGGGTTGACATGTGTAGTTTCCTATGTTATCTGTGGTTGCTCTTTAAAAATTTATGAATGTCACCTGATTCATCAGTTTCCGATCTTAAATTAAATGGATAATCATTGTTTATTGAAGTTGTCATAAACCTTTAATGATATTGGGGTTTATAGAGACACCCTCGATGTAACCGGTAGATATTAGATTGGGAAATAAGTTCATTTGGGAGCACTTTGTTAATAAGAATGTAACTTAGATATTAGGTATTGGTGATTTGATTGATATCATCATGAGATGAAACCTAAAAGATAGAATGTTGGGGAGGTACCCTTTTGTGACGCGTCATGCTGAAAAAAACGAGGCGAGCCGTCCTCTTGGTTATTATCTTAGCTTTCATTTCTAGCCTACCCGAACTTGTTTGGGACTAAAGGCTTAGCTTAGGTTTAGGTTTAGGATTTGATTGATTAAATCGTTTTGACAGAAATTTGAAACTTTTACAGCGAATGCAAACTGCTAAAATGGTTAGTTGAGTTTGGTTTAAGGATAATAAAAGAGTAGATATTTCCCCTTATACACATCTCAAAAAGATCCACTCCCCCCTGTACGATTCAGCTTTCCTATAACAACAATCTAGAAAACAGACTAGATGTCTGGCATCTGTCTATTTCCGGCGTTGTTTAAGAAGTTCCCCAGAAGTCTTTGATCCAATATCATATTGGATACCTGCAACAACAATTTATTTATTATTATTTATTTTTTTGCTTTAGATTGACAATATGAGAAGTAATGGAACTAGTGACAATTGAAGATATAATGCAGAAAAAAACGCAAATACTGATTTATCAGACCTTGTCTCCGAAGAAGATCTTAGAATTGTTGGCAATGGCTTGAATAAACTTGAGCTCAAGGAACTCGGGTGTAAGCTTCAACTTGTTTGCTTCGGCTTCTTTTATCACTCTGAGGAAAAAGAAAACAAAAGAAGTAAATGCAAATCAGTAATGTCCATTAGATAGTACATATACCCATGAAATCTTTAGGGAGTACTAGAACCAAATGTAGCAGGCTGAAGATCAGGAATTTACTTATAGAAGTCAGCATCTGCCAAACTTTTCTCACGGGCCAAGTACAATTGATTATCAATTTCCTCTTGCATCTTGGCACTGGTTTTCTCAGTCAACATCTGTTCCATGCGGATCTTGCTAACCTGTGAATTCTTCTCTGTGTCCATTAAAGCAATCTTTTTCTGCGTCTCCGCTTCTTTTTCAGCTAGCTTTTGTTTCTCAACAGCAATTAAGACCTAAACAGAACACCGGCAAGCTGTTAGAGAAATTGTGTCCATTTCATTGGAAGAAATAGCATCAACAGAGCAATAATATGCTTAAATGATTCAGAACAAGACTCTTTACTCATGATTTTGTCAAACTTAGGTTTTACGCTATACCAGACAGAATCAAGAAGATTTAAGACAACCCAAAACTAACGATAAGCATTATGCACAGAGACTCAGTTGGTAACCTGGCACATACAAGTCTAATCAGCCCCTTAAGAGCTCAAATTGATTGTAAGTTTCACCCTTGACTTTCACCTGTAATATTTGCGCATGAAAACACGAAACTCTGATAGCACGACTTCGTCAACCATAAACAATTAAGCCCACTTCTTTAGCTGCAAAGCAGAAGTGCTTTCTCAGAGCATGGGCATCAGCAAGCTTTACCCTTAGAATGTATACATTAAGGATCCATTGATGTTTTAGGAGAAGAAATGTATACATTGAGGATTCATTAATATGCAGGTAGACCAAACTGATACTGGTAGACTTCCTACTTTCCATCTAACTTTTAGGAGAAGAAATGTAAAGTTCAGAAGACAAAAAAGGTCTGCATATGAGATTTTCAATTAAGAAAAAACACCCCATCAGTTAAGAGAAATCAGAAGAACATACTGGGGATCACTTGTTGAAGTGCTGAAAGAGTTGATTGTTTATAGTCCTTTAAATTATGTAAAGCTACATATATCCAGTGATATCATGCAAAAGTAACTGGCTAAGACTTTAAGAATTTAAGATTTTCAATGGGGAAGTTTGTCGAATCCCTGGGTCTGACAAGTGGGGGAAAGCTTACTCCTAATTCTTTAAAATCTCTATTATAGTTAAGGTCAGCAAAAAATATTACCTTGGTGTGCTCCTCCTCCATTTGCTAAAATTGCGCCTTATAGATTGTGGGATAGTGGGTTTAGTGACACGCACTCTGAGAATTTCAATGCCTGGGGCATTTACCATGAGAGGTCACCCTGCAGAGCTTCTTTCATTTTTTCATCAATCTGAAAAATTCCAGTTCCTTTGTTATGTCAGATATATTGTTTGTTACTCGATTCGTGGGAAATTAGTAGAAAAGAGAACATTTAATATGATGTCTCAAAAACTATACAGTTCCCTCGATCCACAATATTTGGTCATGCAGATACAAGGCTGTGATCGTTATTTTAGCTTTCAGTTTCCCATAAAAATTAGATTTTGTTGAAAATTCTCACTGTATCTAATCTTTTGTTGATGACCAACAAAGTGTTTTCTCATTATTGAAAGTCTCTGTTTGCCTGTGACCCCTAGGCTTTACTTGCCTATTCACCATTTCTAAACTTCCTAATAAATTCCACCAATCTAAATGGTTAATGTTTGCCTTTGAGGCCTTGTTGATTTTTTTTTTTGCACGAAAATGTCTCCAATTTTGAAAAGGATCCTTGACCCCATCCTTCAACAGTATTTTCCTTCACTTAATTACTTTTATGTTGTCATCGTAATAAAGTGCATTTGTGAAACATATTCATTCATATTCACGTAGTGCAGATGGATGTAGTCTATGTCCTAAACTTATTATGATATTCTTCAACAGAGAAATACTTTCACTGGGTTTCTACAGAATGAATGGTTTAAGAAAGGCTACAAGCCGCCAGTCTTTGAACAAGAAGAGATTAATCTTGAATAGCTGAACTTCAAGTACCATGTGATTTGTGTATTTTTTATGCCAGAACTTTACAATAGCGTTGCTTGAATAATGGTTTGGTCAGTTGAGGAGTACAAAGTACAAAATTCCTTAAACTTTAGGCAATCCTGAACCCATTTTGTTACAATATAGCATTCTGTACCTCTCATATGATTGCGGACTGTTTTCTATTCCAGTTATCTCTGAATTGAATGACTTTGAATATAGTTTCATTTCTAGGTATCAATACCACTCGAATGATTATGGTTTTTAAATTAGTGCTTCACGGGCTGGCTGCTTTTATATCAGCCTCTTCCTTATTTAGTAGTATGAATACTGTGTTTGTGATTGTCTACATAATCATTTTCTGTCGACTTTTGTTAGGAAACATATTCATATTCCACCTGATTTGCAATATAATCAATGTGTAGATTCGGTTTTGTTGCAGAGTGCTGCGGCTGTGCACAAATGAAAACTAAGTGAAAAAACACTAGAGTTTGCACTCTACTTGTCAGGGTAAAGCGAGAAAATGGCGTATTTTTCTTCTTCTTCAAGGTGTTTGGCTAGAAAACTCCTAGCAGTGAGACCTGTCCTTGTTCATCCTCCCACATCTCTGATATATCCTTCTTCCTCTGCAAATGTCCATGAACCTTCCACAACTCTACAAAATATTTGCTGGACTTCTACAATCTCTTCTAGGGTTTTTTGTTCTCGTCCATTGGATCTTGTCGAAGCTCATGGACCGGCTCCTATGGATTATGGGTTTGTAATATCTTTCAATTTATCAGATTTATACTGATTAGTGATTCTTGTGCTTGTTAATTCGTATGGGTCATTGATTTTGGGGCCCCTTGATTTTGGTTTTGATTTTATTTATGGTTGAGTTTAATAGGTCTCTTCTTCAAGAGGATGAATTCCATACTTTGGCTGATTCTACTATTCATGATCTTCAGGAGAAATTTGAGGTAATAACACCATAAATCAGAACTCAATTGCTTTCGCCACCACTTGATTGCTGTATGAGAACACCTTCGTAAGTTTAGGGACTTCTTTTTTTTGTATTGAAATGGGAATTGTTCAATTTGGGGTGTAGTGTTCCACATAGGCTAGCTTGTAAAACTCGCAAAAATGGCAACTAGTGTCCTCAATTATAACAATGCTACCTAGTATTGTTAACAAAAATATTGAAACAATGTCGCCTGTTTTCTTGATCACAGGAGTATGGTGATTCTATCGAACTTGATGGTTTTGATGTAGATTACGGGGTAAGAACAATTGAGTAATTTAAAAATTTAATCGATACCTTCGAACTATAGTATATCTTGTTTCTATGTGACGTTGGGTATCTACATGACAGAACCAAGTTCTGACCTTGAAGCTTGGCGGTTTGGGCACGTATGTGATGAACAAGCAAACACCAAATAGACAGATTTGGATGTCTTCTCCTGTAAGGTACTTCATTTGTCCAATCTTTAGACTTGTAATACTCTCTTTAGAATACTATGGAAAGATAGTCACGCTGATTCATTGGCTGAGTTGTTTTCTATCTAGAAGTTGCAACAAATGTTATGATAAACTTATCTCTTCAAGTGCTTTGTTTCTTATGTTCTCTTGATTTTGCATGGTCAAACGGTGGATCTTATTCTTGTGCCTGGTTAAATATTATTTTCTTGCATATTAAATGGTTCACATTTTAATCTTACAGTGGTTTACTTTATTCTATATAGCTTTTTCTTTTTTGGGTAACTTTTAGTTGAGTACAATTGCATATTTACTGTATAGAATTCAATGCTTCGATGCATTTAGTAATCCTCTTTATGCCTAGCGCAGGTAGAACTCGTAACCATAAATGTTTTTGGTTTGATAACTTTCTTCATTCTGTATGGTTTTCTCTTTACTTGGGTTGGAAGAGACATGCTGCTATTGTCCTTGTTATTAAGAAACTACCAGGTTGACGACCATGTCATGTCAGCCTTCACTTTCCTTATAAACTTTCCAAATTCCATTTTTGAAAATCTAATTGTTATTTGGACTAGCCTCCTCATTTGGCAGGGAGTTATTAGGACTCGAAGTTGTACCCAAGGTTGTGTAATTCATTGTGTTTCTGTTTTTTTTTATCTTCCAGTGGTCCATCAAGGTTTGATTGGGACAAGAGAAGTGAAGCTTGGGTTTATAGGAGAACTAAAGCAAAATTATTGCAGCTTTTGGAGAGTGAAGTGGAACAACTGTGCGGTAAACCCATCAGTCTTTCTTAAGATTTCTGCAAGTTGGGTTTAACATTATTGAGGTTTTTACTCTCTTCATATTGTACTTTAGCAGTTTCTATGCTTGGCACCTTGATATTATCAGCTTAGCTTCAAAAGTCTTCTGTACATTTCATGTAAAAGTAACCCACCAAGGAAAAGCAAGATGGTTTTAGTGAGTTCGTAGAACTACATTATCTTTTTCAGCGGGGGCAGATTTCTTATTTCTTATAATAATCAGATATAGGTGGAAAGTGTTTTCAAACGGATATCACTCTTTTATCCCAGTCCTGGAGTAAGTTAGTTCACAAGTTGCTCTGATTATAGCAACTATTCCACCCCTTTCCGATTTATGCTAGTTTTTTATTGGGCTATTTAATGGATGGTATCCGTACATGATCAACACCTTAGTTTGATGATCAACATTTAAAAAATTAATGGTTAATACATAGACTAACGGTTGTGTATCACATTCTTTGCTTGACCAACATATTTTTCATTAATAAAATTATTTGATTTTATAAATTTACCCTCAGTAAAAACCTATACATGCTTTGTCTAATAAGAGCATTTTTATGAAACAAAATTTTAAAATAAATAGTTTAAATTTTATGAAACAGAGAGAATATCAAATAATATTAAAAAAAGTAATATAAAAGAAATACGAAAAAACTAATTCCTATTTTGTGGAAGAATAAGATAGCTTTTTCTATTATGGGTAAATTTGTAAACTAAATAATTTTATTAAGTATTTAACAAAATAAGAAAATATATTGGTCAAAAAAAGAATTTAATAGTCAACAGTTAATCCGGTTGTTATTCACTAATACTACATCCGTTCCTGGAAAAGAGTTACTATCACTTTTTTAATTTAACCTATTTTTAGGTTAAAATGAAAAAAATAATAGTAACTCTTTTCAGTAACGAAGGGAGTATTTAAAAAATTAGATACCAACTAAAATAGCCTGTTTTTAATTCTCTAATCATTGGTCCATGGATACACATAGATGATATAAGACAGATACTTGACCCTTGTGGACCATTATCGTACACAATCGTATAATTGTAGCAAAATGCCGCCATGCTTTAACAATGTTGTGTCTCAAAATTATTTCTTCCGGTGAATTGGAAAAATAATAGTAATACTTTTTTAGGAATATAGGAAATGTTTCATTTCTCAAGAGGATCATATAAAGGAAATGTGGGATGTCATCCCCACATTTGTGAGGGTTTTGTGAAATCATCCGTCAGAACGTCGCTTTGCAAGCTGTTGCTTGTTTGAGCATACTTTTTTATAAATTTGAGTATTGTGCTTCGTTAGTAGCAAGCCTCACACTCCCATTTAATTATAGCAGCCACCCCTAGTCCCTTCGTAAGTGTGTTTGGGAGGATTATTCCTTTTGGTGCACCATTAACCTTAGCTTGAACACCTGCTGACTCCCCCTCCAGCCATTCGGGTAGAACGTCTGCCATTACGGTATTATCGTCCTAATGTCTACTCTATCTATTGCAATCTGATTTTCACGGGAACAAAAAAATAAGAATTTTCAATCGGAGAATACCTCCATAAACTAGGGGATACTAAAATAAATATAAAAATTATGATTTAATTTGAAGAACCCCTTATCTAAATAATTTTGGCAATCGCTAAATTAGCCTTGAGTATCCCCTATTTGCTTTAAGATTAAACTTATATTCTTCTTTATCTTTCTAAGTGTTAGTTTTAGAGGATGAATTTTTTTTAGGAGATTCAAATGATATGAGAGATTCTAGTGAGGAATTTGATATTGGTGAATCCTCATCTCACCAAATAGAAGGTGCTTACATTGATTTTAATGACTCCCAATTGTAACCTTTTGTAGAGAATCAAACTTCCATCCATGAAAAAATCCCAAATCAAACCCTAAATCAAACCCCTAATGAAACCGTAAGTCAAGCTTCAAATGAAGGAACAATTGTAGAGCCACACAAGAGAAATGAAAAAACTAATGATACAAGTGCTCCAAATAATCAAATATTGGTGTGTTAGATGTGATTTATGGGATTTATGTGATACAAGTGGTGAATACAAGTCCGCATTGAATTGTGATGAAGGGAATACCGACACAAAATCGGCATTGTCGGAAATTGAAGGCAATGCCGACTATCTCTTGTCAAGTTACAGTGCCGACTACAAGAACAATCAACATTGTTTTTATTCTTCGTCACTGCCGACTG
Source organism: Papaver californicum (assembly GCA_023531435.1). Taxonomy (NCBI): domain Eukaryota; kingdom Viridiplantae; phylum Streptophyta; class Magnoliopsida; order Ranunculales; family Papaveraceae; genus Papaver; species Papaver californicum. The sequence goes on from JAJJMC010013841.1 coordinate 10,443,427, forward strand.
TATTTGGAGTCGACATTGTTTTGATTTTTCGGCAATGCCGACTACATGCTATGTTGAACTTAATTTTTTTTTCTTTGTTTGTTAGATCGTTCTTCACCCTTAGCCTGTGGAACAGTTGGGTCCAGATACTTCGGATAAGTATGCGACTGATTTGGAATTCGCTAATAAAGATGAGGCAGTTAATTGGGCTAAAGAAACGACTCTCAAGAATAAGTGTGTGTTAGTGAGAAACCATCAAAGCAAAAATATTCGGTTTGAAATGACTTGCGAGAGAGTTGGGTCGTACGCTAGGAACAACCACAAGCGAAAGGATTATGTATATGAAAAGAAGACTAATTGGGTATACAAGACTATTTCAAGGAAGGATGGATGCCCCTTCAAGCTTGTGTTCAATCTTAAGGGAAATGTATGGAAAATGAAAGTGTGGAACTGTCGCCATAACCATCCGGATCCGGAGTCTTTTGTTGGGCACTCCTTAGTAGCAAAGCTAAAACCTCATGAATTCGAGGAAGTAAAGAGATTGATTGTTTCACGCACAACACCAAGTCAAATGCTTGCCAGCATCAAGGCGAAGGATAAAACAACCGTGTCTTCCTTAAGTACAATTTATAGTGCACAAGCAACTATAAGAAGGGAACGTTGGCAAGGTAGGTCGGTTATGCAAGAATTTCTAAAGTTAGCTTCCGACCACAACTACAAACACAAGGAAAAAATTGGTCCGAACGGTAATATTCTTCAAATAATCATTGCTCATCCGTTGATGGCGCAATTGGCTCAATCATTCTTTCCGGTTCTTATGATGGATTGCACTTACAAGACAAACAAATACCATATGCCGTTGTTCAACATCGTCGGTCATACATCGGACAAGTTAACATTCACGTTGGCTTGGTATTTTATGAGAAACGAAAAAGATTACAATTATATTTGGGCATTACAACAATTGAAGTTACTTTTCCGGGGAAATGATCTTCCAAGGGTAATAATAACCGATAAGGATGACGCATTAATGACCGCCATTTCCGATGTTTTCCCAGATGCACGAAATTTCCTTTGTACATTTCACATAGTGAACAACGTGAAGAAAAATTGTCATGCAGTTATTAAACCTCCAAAGGCGGATATGAAGAAGTCAAAGAAAGAAGCTCTTGAGGAACAAGTTCGTATAAGCCAACTATCACAGGAACAACAAGAAGAAACTAGAAAAAAGATTCAAGAGGAAGTGGACAAAAAACACAAAGAAAATCATGAATGTTGGTTGAGTTTTTTAAAAGATTGGAATCCCTTGGTTTGGTCCATCACCGAGACTAGATATGAAGAAAATTTGAAGAAGTTTATTGCTCGGTGGAATGATAGGTACCCAAGCGTGGTCTCTTATTGTAAGAACAATTGGTTGGATCCATACAAAAAAAATTTGTGCGGGCATGGACGAATTGATATAGACACTATAGCAATGACGGCACTAGTATTGCGGAGTCCGCTCACGGCCGCTTGAAGAAACTCCTTGATTCCAATCATGGAAATAATGTTACGGTGACGGAGGCAATGCAGCAGTATTTCAAGAATGATATTGATATAATTAACAAAGCTTTCCAAAAAAGATCAATGGAGAGGATGACGGCATATTTGGAGGATTAAAAGTTGCCCCGAGGAATAAAGTATAATGTGTCACATTGGGTCATATTGTATATGATGAAAAAATTAAAGTGGGAGAGATACCATAGGCAACCGGATCATGTGTGTGTTTGTCCTTCGATGTCGTCTTTGGGACTTCCGTGTCTCATATGCTTGTGAAGTATAAAGAGGTGATACCCACTGAGGATATCGATCCATTTTGGAAACAACTCTCTTTTAACCCTCCTCCTACAAAAGTTGTCGGAGAATCACCATGGGAGACTAATGAAACCATAAAATTCTTCAACACTTACTCTCATGGAAACTCGGCTACCCGACAGATTTTAAGCCAACTAAGGCTAATTACTCGCCCATGGACACGTGACTTGGGTGAACCAATAAAAGAAAAACCTACCGGTAGACCTCCAACCAACTTGTCAAGGACAAAAGAAAGAAAGATCTTGAAAAAAACAAGTGAACACGAGGTGGAACGTGAAGAGAGCAAGAGAGAGATCCATGTGCTTTTGAGATTTTCGAAGCGAGATATGATGAAGCCCCGGTTCCAAAGAAGAGAGGAGGCCGAAAAAGCAAGTTTCTACATCAACACCACAAGAAGAAGTACATGAGAATTCACAAGTTATTCCCGATGTTGGTTCACAACCCAGGAATGAAGTTATTACATCAACACCACAATAAGAAGATGAGAATTCACAAGATATTCCAAATGTTGGTTCACAACCCAAGAATGAAGTTAGTACATCAACACCACATGAAAAAGAAAATGAGAATTCACAAGCTATTGCCAACGTTGGTTCACAACCGGTTCCAAAGAAGAGAGGAAAACCGAAGAAGGAACCTTGTACATCAAGTGAAGCACCGATTCCAAAGAAGAGAGGAAGGCCGGGGAAGTATAAGTATGTCGAAGTTGGACCTCTAGAGTATGCAGAAGATGGGTTGAAGATTCTTCGGGAATTTGTTGTTCTTCGTGAATTTCTTCTTCTTCGGGTTGAAATATTTCTAACATCAACTCCTCTTCAGTAAGTCCACAGATGGATAGAATACTACGATTCCTTGGGGGGTTGTCAGCACCTCGGTTGTTTGTCCTTGATCGCTTAGTGCCACCATGACGGTTTGGAAGGGACGATGGAGTGGTGTCAACATCCTTTCCTTTCAAAGCTACAAGTTCCTTTGATCCTCTATTGGCTTTATTCTTTGTCCTAAATAATAAGATATAAACATCAAAGCTCATCAATGAACTATGCATTACGACAGCAAAGTCGGCATTGTAACACCACACATTCGGCATAGGTAAATGCACAATCGACATAGCATAATTCACATAATACTTTCGGTATTGCTTGTTGAGCAATGTGCAATGCCGATTGTACTTGAAAAAGTGGTTGTACAAGTCTATTTTTCAAACAACTTTCGGCATTGCTTATTAAGCAAAGTGCAATGCCGACTATTCTAGAAAAGAGGCAGAAATAACCAAGCAACTGTCGACATTGCTTATTAACCAAAATACGATACCGACTGTTTTAAAAAAAGAGGCAAAGAAAATCAAGTTACTGTCGGCATTGCTTTAAGCAAAGCCCAATGCCGACAATTTTAAAAAAAAGGCACAGAAAATCAAGTTACCTTCTGCATTGGAATCCATCAATACATGTAATGCCGACTCCTAACATGATCTAAGTCGATATTGAATTAAACCCCAAACCAATACCGAAACTAACAATCGGTATCGCGTTCAACTTAACAAGCAATGCCGAAAGTAAAAGTCGGTATTGCATTCAACTGCTTACCACTACCGACTGTTACTCAAGACCCCAATTTAGCCCTATTTTCTGATTTAAAACCTAAAATAATCAATCATAACACTACAAAACCAAAATTAAATTGATGGGAATCACTTACCTTCTTCTCGCTGGAGCCATTTCCCTCGGTGGTTGATCGTCGGAGTTCTCTCTCTTCTTGATTTGCAATTGCATGCAATTTACCTTTCAAAACTTGTTTTGCTTTATTTTGAGAAGCAATTCCAGCTCCAGGATCAGGACATGACCTATTACATTATTTCATTGTAGGCATTTTTATAGAAAAAATTAATCGACGATGAAATTTTTAAAATCGACAATGAAATAAAAAAGTTATGGATTAAGAGTAGCAGAGGAGAAGAAAGAGAATAGTCAGGTGAAAAAAAACAATGACGGAGATACCAATCGATAGTTTTCTTTTTATTTTATTAGTGTAAGAACATTAGACATTTCATCATTAGTAAGAATATCCCTAGCTAAAATTAAGTCCCATATAATTATGAATATCTCTCAATATATAAGAGTATTTTCTAATTAACGGTTTAAAAACAAGTCAAACTATACCAGCAGTGATCTTTTTTTTTCTGAATTGTAAAAGGATAACATGACATTACAGTGTGCCAAATTGATTATTATTATACAAGTACTGGGATTACAAACTCAAATTACTCTTACAACTAGCAACATTCCTTGGAACCCTAGCTACAGTCACAATGAACATGATAAGGAAAACTTTCATTGGTGATCATCAGTTTGATCATGGAATGCGAGAGAAGGGAAGGAAGGGATAGATTGTAGCACCAATTTCCGAGTACTCTTACCGTGAGGAGGCGAGACTCTCTTGCGGTTTGGCGAAGCAGTTTTCACACCACTGTTAGGTGAGTTATTTCCGCCTTTTAAAAACTCAGGAGTTTCGTCTTCAGGAGCAGCAATCTGGAATTGCTTTTCCAACTTGAGTGGGGTGGGAAGAACTCCCGATATTTGTTGTATGTGGTTGCTTAGCAGCCTAGGAGATGATCCAACAGGGAATATAGACGGTCGTGGAGGTTTCCCAGAAGAGGACGAAAACTCCAGCTGAACTGACATCCTGGAGTACAAATTACGGGTGATTATTAATAACATAATGCGCAAAAACATGAAGAAAAGTTCTGTTTGTGTGTCTGTGGCTGATAAAGAGAAGGATAGAGAAGAATGCCCAATCTAATCGACAACTATATACCTGGAAATCTGGAAGGGTGTGATGGGTGTAACATGCTCTGGATATTGTTCTTCTTTATCCATGTGTACTTCACTGATCTGCAAACTTTTCCGCATGTTATTCTTTTCAGAGCTTTCAGATTCTTCCCCTTCTGGCTCAATTTCTTCTCCACTTGGAACATATCCTAAAAATATGGAGTATATAAGAAACATTAGAAGGTTGACAAAATTCAGTTTTCCCCAAAAGCATACAACAACGACATGATAAAACACTCACCATCTTTTGTGCCAAATGCATTCTTACAACCCTCACATCTGCAATTAATAGAGCATCCAACCCCACCCTTTTCAAGAAAACACATGAATCAGAATATGTTATAAAACAAAATTTAAAAATTAGTAGTAAGAGGAAAAAAAATCAAACTAATATTAGAGTACTGTAATGAGTTAGAAAAAACCTGAAAGCATTCACAATATTTCTTTAGGCAACTGGATTTCTTGCAGTTGCAACCTTTTTTATGGCGAGCCGAAGCTGGAGTTTTATAAGTTTCTTCCTACAAGGACAAAAATGAAACCACATTCAGTTAAAGAGAATCCAAAAGGCTAAGTCTTAAGAATACTAGTGAAACTGATTGCTTACCCCAATTTCTGCCACATGAGAAATAACTTTTGGAGCAAATGCAAGAGGGTTTCGAGACTCAATCTGCTTGCGCGTTGCTAGCACAGTATCTTCATGAATGGGCTTGTTAAAGCAATCCAAACATGAACAAGGTTCAACACAATACACTCCAGCAGCAAAGCATTCACAGTAACTGCGTTATATACGAGGAAGAAAATGAAACCTCAAATCCAATGAATAATAACCCAGACAGTTAATCCAAAATGTTAAATCAGGTGTAGATTCTTAATAATTAGCAGGATGTAACCCTCAAGCAAAGTAAAATGAAGTAAAAGTAAGAAATAGCTTACAGCTTCAAGCACTTTGACTTTTTACAGTTACAACGCTTGCAAGACTCATCTCCACCATTTTCGAATCTGCGTCTGCATTTTATAAAATCTGATTTTTCAAAACACGTGCACCAAGCCACAAACTATACAAGAAAGCGGCAAATATTGAATAGAAAATATAATCAGAAAGAAAGCTTACCTCCTCTTCCTAGGGCTGCCACTCTCAAACTCTTCACCGCCTCCAAAAACTGATGCCTGATAAGCATCTTGCATAACCTGATCTTCACTAACAGCTGGACCAATATCTCTTTCCAAAGAGTTCAGAGAGAAGGTTTTATTTAAAGGTTGTCGCTCAGATTCGACAGAATGTAAAGAAGTAATATGACTTGACATGCTTATCAGTGACTTCCCAGAAGGCAAAGTCTCATGTTTAACCACCCTATCATCCTTCCCGCTAACTGCAAGAGCATTCAAGTGCAAACCAATTCCTGGAACCATGCATGGAGATGAATTATTTCCAGCCTTAAAAGGAACCAATTGACTATCTTCTGAAGTAACTTTTCCATCAGAAGGCGAGCTTGAAGAACCACTCTTAGAATCGTCCTCCAACCTCCTTTTCTGACCTCCCCCCATCTCAAACAGTAAGCAACGCCTTCGTGTACCACGCTGCTGCTGGGACCAGTGTATACAAGAAATGTCAAACTACGCAATGTACAACAACGGAATTTGAAGTACTATCCTAATGCTTATTTGGAAATTGTATAAATGCAACATATTGACCACCCAAACAAAAGAAAATGTGCAATCTTTAGCAGTGGAGCTCAATTATCATGGGGAAAAGAACAAAAAATACACAAACAGGAACAAAAGCAAACAGTGACAATACATCAAAGAAGTATTCAATCCTTGGGTAGGCCTTTGAATAACTATAAAATGGTTGGACAAACAATCGCCAACCAAGTCATGTTTGCTAAAATATAAGAATCACTGAACTAAATTATATTGAGGAAAAATTAAGTAAACTACATATGGAGTCATGGAAAAGGGCATAACAAATCACATAAATTGAGTTCAAAACACAGGTTACTAATCACCTTGCAGTCCGTTTCGGCTTTATCATCTACTTTTTCATTGTGAAACTTAACATGTTTTTTACTCTGAGAAGCACTCTGTAGTTTGTGTGGTGTACAATTTGTATTGTTTTGCACCCTACCTTCTCCAGTGCCCAAGTTATCAGATTGAGTTTTTGGTAAACCCTTTAGATATTCTTGTGGGAGTTTCGTGTCTTGAGAATCAAGAGAATTGATGTTTGGATCTAGTTGCTCCTTTGTAGCCTCTGCAGCATTAGAAGGATCCAATACTAATAGTCCAGCAGCATCAGAAATCAAGTTCTCCCAATCAGATCCTTCTTCTTCATCATTCTTTGGCTCAAGCTGAGATATCTCCTGCACTCCTACTCCATTTTTTGGACAAGAACATCTTACCAGGGATGGTTGAACAAATTGACGTAGAGAGGAAGATGTGCCAGTTATTTCCCTAACTGAATCTGTTCCATATCTATGCTGAGGAACTGGATTACTTTCAGGGCTATCACAACCATACTTCAATTTGCGTGGAAGCTCAATAGCGAGCTCTAAACTCTCATCAGGCAGGTGAACCTCTTTAGTACCAGACCCTGAATCAGGATTTTGTGGTGGATCAGCAGAGCAATTAAATATTTCAGCAGTTTCTGCATCTGTGACACGTGTATTGCCATCATTTCCATTGTCAGAAGCCAATCCTGATTTTGATGAGTCGGTGAAGAAATGCCTGAGTACAAAAAGCAACAACGAGACCTTAATTCACAGCATGCATTTCACTATGTGTATGTAAGGAAAGAAGCAGCGCTTACCTTCTTAAGAATCTAGATTCTTTCTGGGAACTGACATGTGGAGAAGTAAATACAGATGGAGGGGATGAAAAACTAAGCGAGTTGAACGTTTGAGAAATGTTTGCAGATCTAACTGATTTGATAGGAGAAAGACTGTTGAGATAGTTGAAGACAGGAGAGTCCTGTAAATGAATTATGAATATCTTAGTAAAAGATCCCAAATCACAGATAATCCCCTAATTATATAGAGCATCAAATTTTACAACAACAAAGCTAATGACAATCTCAATGCTAAAAAAAGTACCAAGTACAGCCTAATTTCCACTGAATGTCAATTTCCCCCAAAATCAGTTTTTTTTTTTTTTTTTTTTTTTTTTTTTACAGTGCTCCATGTAGATTCAGCTCTTTGATATGGAATGAGGACATCACAAAAACGATAACCAATTTTCTGAGGAGATACCAGAGGTAGGGGAACACATATCACCACCAAGATACATGAGCATAATCATACAAAAGGATTATGCCAAGTGAAATCAGCAAAACTCACCAAATCAATCACAGAGACCAAACAGAAGGAAGAAACAGGATAACACAAGAAATCTCCTTATAAAACCTAAACTTCAAAGCCTCCGGAACCTTTAGAATCAATAATACTACTAAAATGGACACTGCTCATACAAAAATTCCAAGTTAAGTAACTTATCACTAAGAAAATGCATGAAATCTCACAGATCTAAACAATGCGAAGTCCAATTGAGTAAACTAGTAAACCAGAACATGAAATACTAACTAAAGGAGAAGATAGTGGAACCTAAAAGCCCCAAATTCATCATGAATCTCTCAAATGCACCTAACAAAACAAGTACACTTGTAGAAGAAAAATGAATCTGAGGAGCCAAATCCTAAATGCATTTTAGCCATAGAACCTCAAGTAGACTGAATTCAACAAAACATGCAGCAATCGTCAAAGAAATCCTAGAATTCTCAGATTTTAAAACAAAACAAAACAAGCAAGAGATTAAGAAATTAACTCCAAATTGAAGGGGGAATACAACAGCAGACTCAAACATGCACAGAGTTCTACGAGAATTGAACCAATTTCTCCAAGCTCATAACCCTAGAAAGCAGCAGAAGCAAAAAAAAATAAAATTAACCTGAAACAGTTCAAAGTCTTACTTACCTCAAAACAAGCACTTTTTCCCCACAAAAGATCTAAACAAAATCTCACAAAAAAAAAGTCCAACTTAATCTTCCTCAACATGCATATCTGAGAGAATGTTAATAGAAACCCCCAAATAAACAAAACAAAACGCTTGTTAACCCCAAAATAAAATTAACAAACTTACACCAAATTAATCAAAAACCCTAGCAAAAGAAAATCTCTAAAAACCAAATCCCAGACTTAAAAAATCTTCCTAAAACCCACACTTCATATCTTTAACCCTACGACTACACAGAAAAAATTTAGAAGAGTGAGAGAGGTAAAAGATGACCTCAAATTTAGACTTAGGAGTGCAGATCCGGTTTCTCTCAGGCGTATCCATTAGAGTGGTGATAACGATAAGCTCCGAGCACTTGGAGAGCTATCCAGCATCTGTTCCAACTCTTTTCCTACATTTCACTATTAACAACAGACAGTGAAGAGAGAGAAGTAGAAGAGAGAAAATTATTCAAGAAGAGCCAAAGAGCGGGAAGAGGGAGTAGTGAGTAGATTTTTCTCGTGTGATATTTATGACCCACCACCACCACTCCTACCAACACTCCAATAACAACAACAGTGACCACATTTCTTTATCTTTTTATTCTATTCTACTCTACTCTACTGTCTCTCACAGAAAACACTATTTCTCTTCTCTCCTTCTTTCTATCTTAAAACCTTCCCCATCGGTCCACCACCACCACCACCAGCTGTTCAGAACTAAATCCCAGTAATAAAATAAAAGAGGGTTTAAAAAATTTACCCCTTTTTAGTCTTTAATGTGATATCCACCGTACACCTAAACGATAAGGGCTACTATTGGTGGGCCAAATCAAAAGCTAGTGTGTACTCTTGGTGGGTTTGTCATACGGATGCCCCTTATCACCAAAGTAGTCGATACATATGAAAAGCTTGTTATTTTCTTTAGTTTTGTTTAATTGAAGTCTCCCGCTTTGGGTGTTTGCCACGTAATGATTTAGACCAACAGTCTTTCCCTCCTTTTCTTCCTTTGTCTATTTTTAAAACGTATTCCTAGACTTTCTCAATTTCTCTCTCCAATAAAAGAATTGAGTCGTCATCTCATCTCTATAGTCTCTACTGCGAGGAATGATATAATTTGAGTCCGTTTTTTTCACGTAATCTACTGCTATTACCATGGTGGATGATTTTTAAGCTGGTTCTTTTTAGTAACTCTGATTAATTATCACGTGCATTGAGTAAATTGGGTTACGGTATGGGGTTATTCCTAAAAATCTAAAAATTAGATCTAGATCCCATTGCAGTACTCATCCGGCATCCCCTATAATAAGCCCATCATCAGCCAAGGTTAATAATGATTAGAGTATGGGACTATCACTAACCTTAATTTCTATTTGTATGACTAGGTTACTTCCAGCATTTGTTACTTGTACAAACAAAATGTAGATACCATTATTCAGAATTGTGATAGCACTAGTACCCCATCCTTCACCCTTTATTATACTTCTTACGTGCAGAAGCTTTTCTGATTACATGCTTATTTCCAGTGTGTTAGTAAATAAAAGAAGCATGACACGTGGAAGAAGATCGAGATAGGAAGCAACCAAATAAAAAAGAGCGAGATTCACACAATCAATATTAAAGATATCAAATATCGAAAAGACACGAAGCCTCTGAACAATAAATTGCATGAAGGACACATATGATCGAGAAAGCTGGATTACATCGAATAAAACAAACAGCATTAAATGATGACAGATCGAGAAAGTAAAAATAATGATTACTCTAT
>JAJJMC010013841.1:10453842-10467553 GCA_023531435.1 Papaver californicum
TACTCAATTTCAACTTTTAATTGATATGTGAGAATTTGATTGGTTGTATAGTCGAAAAGATTTTTTAGCATAAACACAGTGGATTATGAAAGGTATCGGAGTAATCATCGTACTAAAAATAGTTTGCCGGCATATAGTATCAATCGTTCTACAAGTTCCGGGAGAAACCCAAAGAACAATTTTCATTTCTATTTTTAGATAATGGCTTAGTCATATACGAAAGCCGATTGATTGTAAACTCTAGCTTTTTAGCTCTACATGATTTTCCACGGTCAATTTAGAATTATTATACCAGAATATCTTGTATTTTGATGGTAGCAGTTGTTACTCTAAATTTTTCAAACAGATTAAAAATATGGATTCATGCGTATATAGCCAACAATAACATTTCTCAAAACTAACAAAGAAACAAATTTAGAATACATAAGATCAAATATGGTGAGTGTTTGCTTATAACGATGCATAGATTAAAGGTCCTCTGAGATCATCTATATACTTAATGGGATACTAAAATGACACTAGTAGTTCTATAATTATAAAACTAAAAAACTAATATAATGATACAAGCAAGTAGCGTCTATTTGTTGATTACTATTTGTCATGGCTCAAAAGACTAATTAAGTTGTTACCTAACATTCAACATTCCAATTATCAACAAACACACAACCAAATTATAAATCGGCTGGTCCCTCATTCTCTTGTCTCTGAGCTTAATTTCATTTCTCTGTACTGACTAAATGGACCTCAAAAAACTATTAAATGAAAATCTTAAATCATCAAAAATTTAACCCTAGTAATATTTTGATGGTTCTGTTGTTGTTTTTTGTCGTTTGATTGTGTGTGGTTCTAGTTCTACTAGTCTAGCCATATCCAAATTCCACCTAGTTTGTGGAGAAACACGTGTTAGTTAAAATTTTCCAGTTCATTTTTTCTGCACCTTAATGTATTTTGGTTTTGCTAGATTTTCAACTTTAGCTTTATCTTTTGCTTTAACTTTTCATCTTTAGAAGTTTTTTTTACTGTCATCTTCCTCCAGCCACTGGTCCCGATATTCTGATTTTTGGTTAAAGTCATATCACGCTTAACAGACAAAAAAAACAGCAACTACTGGACCCACATATACCTGCCTGATCGACGAAATCAACGACCAATAATCTCCCCCTTCTCTTCCTCAACCACTCCCAACCTCCTAATCATGTCTTTTTCTTTTCCTACTTCCCATGACCAAGTAGAAGTTTGTTCTTGGATTTCAGGCCCCCCCATGTGATGTTTATTTATAGAGTAGATTCTTAATACTCCTTCCACACCAAAGTTGACTCGGTTTCGGGAGACAAAATTCTCGATCTAGGTTGTCAATATGGCTACTACAATGTGTGATTCCCTCCGCTAGCTTGGTTTCGTAACTTTCTTCTGGGCTGATTACATTCAACAGTTGTTGACTCCTTAAATGTACATTAGGCTCACTGGCAAAACCATTAGATTAGACTATTAGAGGTTCTAACTTCAGGTAAAATTTGCGCCGGATTGCAGATAGAGATATTCTACGACATGGAGGTCGTGGTTTTGAAAAGCATCTAAAGGGTTGGATTCCAGACCGGTGTATACAAGTCCCGAACACACCATCAATCACGTACCATAAACGATAGATGTCTCTCTGGCTAGTTTAATTATAATCAAATGTTGGAGGGAATGCTCTAAAGAACCGAACCCCGTCATAATTTGATATCAAAGAGATGCATATATAAATTTGTAGACAGGGAATGACCAGCAATTGATTGATGTTAAATTACTATGGGAATGCAAGCAATTAATTTTGGGTACTAGAATTTTGTACTAAACCTCAATTGCTAGACAGTTAAAGCTAAAATTGGAAAGTTTTCCTAGCGAGGGAAGGTTATGCTTAGTTCAAGCAATAAAATGAATTTGTGAAAGTATTTTGATGGTTATTCCAGCAGCAGCTCTTCAATAGTCCATGTTCCCGAGGTAAAATTTTATGGACCACTTCACTTGAAGAAGGATGATCAATTCCTCCTGCCATTAGTACTGTACAGCTCTTCAATGCTAATTACTAGTAGTGTTCAACAACATGCTTGATTGCTTCCCCTGGTTTCCACCAAGGGAATATCTTCGTGTATTTTTTTTTTGCGAAATTGTTATCGGCTTTAGTTCTTGTTTGCTATCCCGAATAAAATGTCTCCGCATATCCGATATGCATGGGAATAGAAACTGCACGTTGACCATGGCTACTAAATATGAACTGAGAAGTATTTCATTTTGCACAAGTCTTCATTCCATACTTCCATTGGAAATATCTGACTGCTTGTTCAAAGGATGGACTTTGGTGTGAGATGAGATTTAAGGGTCCGTTTGACACGTTTAATTCGGTGGTAATCGAAGGGTGTAGTGCGTTAAAGGGAGTAGTCAAGTGTTGTATTCAAAGTTTGGGTGTTTATCACATACCCAATTACACGACATAGCAGTTATATGTAATTCCTACTACCTCCAAAGGATTACATTGAATACTCACTCTTTAATGTGTGCATTGAATACGATCCTCTATTACACCTCCAATTACACTATTAACAAATATTGACCCTTTATTTTATTTGCATAATCAGATATATTTCATTTATTATTTTTAAATATTATTTTTTTATTATTAAATATTATATTTTTTAACTTTCATTATTAATTCTTTACAAATTATTATTATTATTATATGATCAGATATATTTTTATTTATTCTTTTAAACATTATCTATTTATTGTTAAATACTCAAAAAAAAATTATTTATTTCATTATTAATTCTTTAAAATTATTATTTTTATCATTTTTATTATTTTTATTATTATTATTATTATTATAAAAAAGGACTTTCATTAAAGGGAGAAAAGTATTTTTTACATAGCATTGGTAGGGAGCCTAGCCACAAGCTGAGCCCCTACCCCTTTCTGAATGTAAATGCCTAATCTAAAGAAAAGGGAATCCCCAACTTTGTAATTATAGTCGTGGCTAGCCATGCAGTTCTGCAGTCTTGTCATGAAGCCAACCGTGTCATCTCCCAACTCCCCCAGAGTCGTAAAGGCAAGAACACCCAAGTCATATCCATGATCGTTACATTTGTCCAAATATTTATTACGTTTGCGCGTAACAACGTTAGAGATGGCAATCCCAGGCGTAAACGCAACCCTCTCACCTCTTGTAAAAGGGGACACCCCTGTGACGTCGAAGCACACGTCTCGACCCTCCTCCCAATTGTATACGAGTATATCCGCGGGCCTAAGGGCGCTTGTGTTGTCAGACAAGAAACTCAGCTTGACTTCCTTACGGGCAGTGACACCAGCTTTAAAACACATATCCGCCACCACGTCTCTAACTAGGTCGTGACTAAATTTGAGATCCACTTCATTATTATTATTATTATTATTATTATTATTATTATTATTATTATTATTATTAATATTATTATTTCATAACCAAATATATTTACAATTTTACTTACTTTCTTATATTTTTGTTTTTGATTTCTTTTATTATAATTATTTTATTTTATTTATCTTTTTTAATTATAATTTTGAGAAAAACTTCCTTTTTATATTTTTTTCTAAAAAAATGTTAAATACTTATAGATATATATAAATATATTCATTTATTATTTTTAAATATCATTTTCTTATTATTAAATATTCTTTTTTTGTTCTTTGTTCTTTTTTCTTTTGATTTCTTTCCTTATTAGTTCTTTAAAATTATTTTTTTTATTATTTTCAATTCATTATTGTTATTATTATTATTACGTAATCAAATATATTTTTAATTTTAATTTTAATTATTTTTCTTATTATTTTTGTTTTTGATTTCTTTTATTATTATTTTTTATCTTTTTATCTTTTTTTGTTTTAATTTTTATTATTATTTTCAGAAAAAACTTCTTTTCTTTTATTAATTTTTTTCCTAAAAAATATTAAATATCTTTTTATATATAATTTTTTTTATTATATATAACTTTTTTTTTCTTGTAATTAGATTTTAAAATTAGAATCTTATGCTTGTATTATATCTATATTATTTTCATACCAAACACTAAACATTAAACTATATATAGTTCTTATGCATGATATTAGAGCACCCACAGTGGTTGGAGTAAAAGATGGACCAAACCCAAATTTGGTCTTTGGTCCGTCCAAATCCAACCACAGTGAGGCGAGTAAATTTGAGGTTTGATCAGGATTTGTTACTGTTCGGGATACCACACCTTCCACATTTCAAATAACCTAATACAAATATTATTTTTATCTCTCATTTTCATAATTATGGCTTACGAAAAATTTAGTATTAATGCAGAGAATTTTACCATAGAGGAAGATTTATCTGTTTGTTGAAACATAGTATTATATTATCCAGCAAGGGGTCATGAACGTCGGATGAATGGTTCAATGAGCATGAAATGATTAGAACATATCCATGCTAACTTCTGTAATGAAACCGGAAACCCCAATAACCGGAATAGAGCAGACCTTTTTTTTTTCGATTTCAGGAAATAGGTAAGGAAGTACTACAATTTTCAACTTTAACCGCCAAGGTGAGTGAAAGAAGAATTAGGAATGCAACTGATGACGAAGTTTTGGCAGATCTCTGGAGGAATGGAGAAGATGGAAAGGTTCAGATTTCAAGTACCAACTTCATTTCGAGATCCCAAGGGTGATGGAAAAATACAAACCCTTTGTGTTGATTGTTCTTCGAAGATGTTTAGATCGTCATCCATGGCGTTATACTACTCGTTGAAGGTTTGATTATAGGTTTTGTCGGTATATCTCTTTGTAAACTCTCACGAGACATAACTCCTGCGAAAATGAGATATCTTAACATGTACTGATGTATTGTTGTTCTGAATAAGTGATATTGGTTATTTATGATATTTCCGTTAATTTATTCATTACAATGTAGTAAGCATATTGATAATAAAAGAGCTAAAAAGTATACATAAACTCACTTTCACAGGCATCGTGGATGCACTTAGCATGTCCAGCAATCATTTAAACCACCAGGTGCCCCTAGCGGCTGAGTGGTTTCTCGGACGGGTTTACAAGAGATATACCCACAAAACCTATCCGCGGAATTTAGAAATTGTTATTCCTCACCAAAATATGACCATAAGTGTTCGATCAAGTCATTTCGTAAATGAATATGTGTATCTTTGTTGTGTACTGCACGTCGGCGTTGCTCAACTCTCATTCTCGAAAGTTCAGCAGTATGTTGTCTCGAAATATTTATCGGTGCATGGTTGTTGCATTGATCATATTCATGTGGTCAATCACCCGGTAAACGCTCATCCTCCACTATCATATTATGTAAAATGATAACAGTTTTCGTGATATATACAAGTACGTCTTGATTCCACATTCTTGCAGGTTGCTTGACGATGGAAAATTGATTTTGCAGTACACTAAAGCCTCGCTCTACATCTTTTCGGCAACCCTCTTGCATTGCTGAAAATTTCTGTTTTTTCTGGGAATCTGGATGTTTAATAGACATCACAATAGTAGCAATCTCTGGGTATATTCCATCACCAAGATAATATCCCATATTATATTGATGTCCGTTTACAACAAATTTCACTGGGGGTGCTTTCCCGTTGATAAGCTTTTTAAAAATATAAGAACGGTTCATCACATTAATATCATCGTTAAAACCAGGCATACCAAAAAATGCATGCCAAAACCAGAGATCATATGACACCACTGCCTCCAGCACAATACTTTCACTCCCTTTGTACGCAGTGTAAGCACCTGATTCTGCCGAGCATTTATCCCATTTCCAATGCATGCAATCTACACTACCCAGCATCCCTGGAAATCCCCTATCCTTGTTCTCATTAAGAAGCAGTTCAACATCACGTTCAATTGGTGTGCGCAAATATTCTTTCTCATAAAAATGCACAATCGTCTTACAAAACCTACGAGTTGCTTCCAAAACAGTGGTTTCTCCAATACGTAAGTACTCATCTATTGCATCAGCCGCACATCCATATGTTAACATTCGTATTGCTGCAAAAACTTTTTGATGAGGGGTTAATCCAGGAACGCCACAAGCATCTTTTTTTGAACAAAATAATTATTTATAGCTATGACATCTCCCAATATATGGTTGATCAATTCTCGCCGCATTCTAAATCTTCTACGAAATACATTAGGTGAAAACGTAGGGTTTCTGCAAAAGTAATCTTTCCAGAGAAGTATTGCACCGGCCTCACGTTCTCTTGGTATTTGGATACGAGTATGTGGCCAGTTCATACTTGAAATGATCAATCCCAAAGTGACTGCTTGGTTATTTTGGATCAATGCAACTAAATCTTCGTCTGATGAGTACAAACTATTATATCATCATCACCAGAAGAAGAAGAAGAATAAGAAGAAGAAGAAGAAGGAGAAGGAGGAATAGAAGAAGAAGAAGCATAATAGGGATTGTTATTTTCATAGTATGTCATTGGTTGGTGATGTTTGCAGTTTTGGTTTGTATAATTTGAGAATCTAGTGTTCAATTTATAGGCATATTAAGATAAGTCTTTGAGTGTTGATATTACTACACACTCTTGGTATTTTAAAAATTAACTGAGTTGAGGCAAGTGGGGTGAATAGACGCATCAAACATAAGAAGTGTCGGTTGAGAAGACAAGACCAAACAAAAAAAACGACAAAGGAAAAATTAAATATCTTTTTAAAATGAGAATACAAAGCAGATATAAAGGACAAAACAAAGATTAAATATCTCTGGAGATGACAACACAAAGCAGGTAAAAGACAACACAAATGTAAGAAAAGTCTTTTGAAATGATAATTCAAATCAGATAAAAGATATATCAAAGTAAAAAAATATATGTTTGAATGACAATAAAATGCAAATGAAAGACTACCCATCCGTATCTTGATTCCCGGGCGCCGAATGCGGGGGCATAAAAAAAGGCAAAGATGATCTGGATATGTAATTAACTGATTGCGTTATTGATGATGATCCCTGACCCATGCTATTCCACATTTGTGGTGGAAAAGTTTGAGAAAAGTGTCAAACCCAATGGGTGGTTGTGAGTTTGTTGACCCCGTATTTCTTCATCTTTTTCCATGATAAACTCCATCCTCTCCTTCGTTTCATTTAACGTAAACTTACGAAACTCTTGCATAAAATCAGCATACTGTTGAACCATACCATAAGCTTCGACCTGTTATGAAAAAAATTAAATCACATTCTCACCCATTTTTATATACTAAAAAAAGGTTTGTTGTATACTTACGTATGACAATTGTTGTTGAGGCAGAATGGGTACACGTTCATCAGGTTCTTGGATGTTGTGTTTAATACGGTCACCAGCATACCCGTATGTTTCAACCTCCCAATCGACTTTGGTGGCATATTTCTGCAAGTTAGTTACATGTCGCCAATACTCCATATACAAATCATACGTAACAACATGCACTAATTGATATGCAGGGACCACTTTGTTTTCCCTCATCTCGTTAGCTTCGTCATTGTTCAGGTTGCTAATACGAGTAGGCGGGTTGCTGGGAACGCCAAAAGTAGAATGGTTTTGCCTCCAACACCGTTCTCCGAGGTACACGTTATACTATGAAAAGAAAATAACTATCAACAAATAAACCAATCGACTAACCAAAATCCCAAGAAAATAAAAAACAGTCCTATCAAAATAAATTATCAACTCACAGTGCCTAGCCAAGAGAATATAACCCTTTTATCTGAGAGCTCCGTTGCTTTCCGTCCAATATCAGTTTCAAGGACTAAGATGGCGGAATCCCACGGTTGCCAGGTCACATTGTCTGCAGTCAACTGATTAAGAAAAGTCCTAGGCCGAACAATATCAATATTCTTCTTTCTTTTACCCTTCCACCGAGAACTTCTAGGCCACACTGCTTCACTTTCACTCGTTAGGTTCTTTGGTCGACATATGCCCAGATATTCGTACCCCAAAAACTAGAATGTGAAGACAACCAACGAAATAAATAAATTAGCAACAAATAAACATTTAAAGTAAATATAAATAATACTAAGAAATTTACCTCCAATATTTGGAAGGGTCCGGCTAGTGATTTTTGTCCCCTGCCAAATGCGTGAGTCCGGAATACAATTTCGCAAAAGCACAACTACCCCAGTCATAATTGTCAACTGCATTTAGATCCTCAAAAGCAGCTAACCATCCAGCATCAATATAGTTTTTTGCATTGGAAAAGAAAAATTGTCCCAAAACATACATACAAAAGTCTCTCGCCACTCTCTCAGCAAGTATGCTATCATCGTTAGCCACAACAAACGTTCCTGGATCAAAATATGTGCTCAAAAATGCAACCGTAATTGCATCTGAAACCCACTGGGCGGGAATATGTTCTCTTTTACAAACTTCACTATCTTTAGTTTCTGGAAAAACATATGCCCGGACATATTCAAATTGGTACTTCCCCGAGTCATACAGAATACCACTACTAATACCAATACTTAATCCTGTCAACATGACCCAATCAAGCGGTGTGAACCCAATATCACCAAAGGGGAAGTGAAAAGTGTTCGTGGTATCCCAAAAACGCTCAACAATGTAGTCAATCAATGCATGTGACGAATATACTACATCCATGGTCAATAAACGGTCCCATCCTATCTTTTCAATAATGTATTTAACCCTAAGACTGTGTTTTGTAATACCTGCATATGTATGGATGACCGATTTGAGGGAACCACGATGTAAATACTTGAATTTTGAATCGGTTGAATATGTAATATTCGTCGAAGCGTGACCCTGAGCATCTTCAACGACAATATAGTTCGCCAACACGGGAACATCGACCATTTCTTCAGTAGTAGGGTCTACTTCTGGATCCTCAGCAGCTTTAGCTTTCTTGTTCCTCTTTTTTCGACCAACGAATCTCGACGTGACATTGCTCAACATCTGTGCAAACGGTACATACAAGTTTCAAAATCATGAGTAATCCTCACAATGCACAAATATAAAACTCTACATTAATCCATAAATCCACAAAAATACTAATTTCATCATTACAAAAGTAATTCTCTAATTAGATAATCAAATGTACAAACATACATAAATCATCAAAATTACAAAATTCATGATTCACAAAATAGTCCACTACTAATCAAATCATCAATTGTACCAAAATTCATCATAATTCCCTAATTCTATAATTCCATAAACATTCTTAATTCCCAAATTTTAAAGACAATTAACTCAATTAATCATAAAATTAACCACAACCCAACTCAAATTAACCAACAACTTAATCAATTCTAACTTCAATTCAACAAATTCTCATCAATTTTTTGTACCCAATTTACAACTTCCATAAACCTTAGAAATATACCCAATTTCAAAATTACAATTTGTAAAACCTATTATGTCTATTTCATAATCATATGTTTAATTTTTAAACATATATATATATATATATATATATATATACAAATTTAATTAACAAAACATTACAATAAATCATAATCTAAACCTATGAAATCCATTACAATTTATATCAAAGTTTGAGTTTATTACCTTGCTTGCTTTGAAATAATCCTAACTTAGATTAGTTGGTATCAAATCTGCCAAGCTTTTGTAAATTTGGAAAGAGGTTGAGCTTGATTTGGAGGGAGAAATGGGTTTAGTAAGTGGAGTGGTAGGCGCTTGATTGGAATGCGTCTGTCAGTGAAGTGTTCAGGAGAAAATAAAACTGTGGAGAGGAGAAGAGAGCTGTGTGGGATTATATTGCTCCGCCCCATCAGGCGTTCACCCAGTCTCCGCCTGGTGAGACGAGCGTTCGGCTAGGGAAGCGCCTGATGATTCAAACGTATGTCTAAGCGTGCGCCCGTCTTATTTGAGACACGAACCAGCTGCACGTTTAGAAAAGTGACCGGGAGTGTGGCTAGGATAACGCCCCATCAGGCGTTCGGCTAAGAGAGCGCCTGATAATCAAACGTGTCGCTAGGCATGCGTCTATCATCAGACGTTCTTTTGGGTAGCGCCTCCCATCGAGCGTTCATCAAGTGTCCTCCCCACCCCAAGCGTTTTCATAGGCGTATCCCCATAAAACTAAATTTCAACAGACGTATACCTAGTCGTGCGTCCAACGCCAGACGCTAGCTTAGACAACTGTCCGATCAAATTTTACTCCCTCTCCGTTGTGTTTCAGGCGGAGTAAAGAGTAAAATTTTTACTCCTTAGTCTTTTGGTCTTGTCGTATAATTGTGAATGCTCTTAGAACTACATGTAATTAGTAATGTCGTGCATTGTTAAAACTGGTGTGCCAAACGGACCGTAAGTCAGGTTTCCCCACATATAGACAGACTCCGTCCCATTCGTGCTTCTACGGTTGTACCTCATACAGTACCGCTGTGTGAACACCCCACTCTCCGCACTCCCTTGTTTCGGGGTCAACTATAATCCATGCTAAGTTATAAATTATAGACACATGTGTGGTTGGTACTTAGCTATGCCAAAATCGCTTCAAAAGAAAAAGAAGTTTTTGTTTCTCAGTATTTGTATGTTTCATGCACGCCATTAATCACTAATATTAAGGTTTCTGCAGAGAATCCAATGTTGTGAAATTGAATCGTCATATTGAGACTGGTTTCCACTTTCACTTATAAAATGAAGAACCATAATAGTATAATATATACCAACGTGTGAAATTCGATGGATATGTCGTGTATCCAAAAAAGTTGCCGATAGGGCACCTGCAAAGGCTTTCGCAGCCGACGTGTTTTCTGTTTTATCTACTCAAGAACATGTACACCATTTTCGGTCGAGACAAATAGATGTTGGATGATAGTCTTCTGATTTGATTCTTAGGGTGGACATCCGAAAATTACATATTCCATTATTTTAGTTTAGAGCACGTACTTACTCTAAATTACTGACAACCTGTTAATAGAGTTAATGTCGCTCGAGTCACCATTCTCTCAGATTCTTTTTAACACTACCTAAGTATTATTTGTTGTTTTTGTAACAATAGAAAAATACTAAACAGAAGAGAACTGTTAACTTAGAGAAATCACTACACTCAGATGTTGATGTACACACGAGGACAAAGCCACCTGCTAAGTAAATTGTCCTTAACACAATAGTTTTCGGGTACTCCTCAATAATGAGAGATGCTATATCCCAATAGAGAAGATGTATCCAGGATAGAACTGCCCGTTATGATTTGAATTAGCACAATACAAATCACCTTCTAGAACTTAACAGCAAGATAGGAAGAGAAATAAACAAGCAATGTTGCGCAAAACAAAGCAAGAAGAGGGGAAAAGAACTAGGGATAGTAGCCTGTTCTGGAGTAAGTTGAAATGGAGAAAAATATTTTTCTTTTATAGCCAAAACTTGAGAAGAGAATTAATTCGTATTTATTAAAATTAATTACGTGCATTAATCACGGTAATTAAGTATGAAATTTAATTTGAAATGGTAATAAAACGGTTAGAAAATATTCTCTCATTAAAACTCCATAATTATAGCCGGGTCAGACGCCCCCACATTTAAAACATAATTTAAGGAAATAATTTCAAAAACGTAAGTCTTGGTTGGACCGCAGTCTTAGCTACGCCCGTATCCGCTAGCATACTTAATCCCGCAGCACAAAAGCGCCGCAAGCTCCGCAAGCAACGCAAGCTCGCAAGCGTGCGTGCTTCGGTGCGAAGCACCACACATGTGTGAATGGTATGTGTGCACCAACTAGCCCATTGCAAGCTTGCAAGGTGAAAGGTATGTGTGCACCAACTAGCCCATTGCCTTAGTCCCCCCCATCCACAAAAGCTTCTAAACTATAAGGGCCCTCCCTTAGTTGCATTTTTTGTGGTAATAAAGGGAGAACTCATCTCTAGTCTCTCCAATGTGGGACTAAAGGTTCTTCATTCACAAATAGTGAAAAATGAGCTAGTCTCCCTTAGTGACATCTAGGTCCTAAGGTCCATTCCCACCAAGACTAAAATTCATTTTAAAGTTCATTTTTCTCATTTTTCTCCAACAATCCCCCACATGAATGAAAACCCGATAGAAATCAGAAATCAGAAAGCGAGAAATACCTCTTAGGCAATAGGTGTCCATAAGGTCTTGAACCTTTGTTTAGTGAGAAATTACCGGAACTACTTGATGGACAGTGAACGCGATGTCTTGAACTTCCATCATTTGGTGTAGTTCATCAATAACTTTCACGCGTGATATCTCTCTAGGTGCTGTTAAGTTCGTGTCGTTGTGTCCATTTTGGCCCTGGACGTGTCCGTTTCTCAGAATGCTCTGGAGAATCATCTCAGTTCTCATAGGAAGCGGCCCACTTCTTCATTCAGATAGGTGAGTTCCATCAAGATTGTTTACTGCTACACCCCACTTCAATCTTAAATTGAAACTATAAAACTCATTAAGACTTAATGAAAAGTCATCCTCCACATGCAGTCACACTATCACGTCTACACCATAGGGAATGGATAGAGAATGGATTCTCTGATAGTGTTTCCTTTAATCCACCACAGATTAGTTGTCTCATTTGAAACCTTGATCTTGGGATCTCCAGTCAGTAAGGTTGAGTATCCTTCATGAAAGTTTATTTGATGAGCTTACGCCCCATCCCCCTCGATGTATTACTAACTATCTCCTTGGACAAACCTTTCGTTAAAGGGTCCGCGATATTCTCTTTAGACCTCACAAAGTCAACATAAATAACGCCAGTTGAGATTAGTTGTTTTAGGGAATTGTGTCTTTTACGAATATGTATAGACTTCCCACTATAGTTGTTATTTCTAACATTAGCTATTGCAGCTTGACTATCACAATGTATAGATACAGCTGGCACAGGCCTATGCCAAAGAGGAATATCTTCTAAAAAGCATCTTAGCTAAGCAGCTTCCTATCCTTCTTTATCTAACGCAATAAACTCTGATTCCATAGTGGATCGAGCTATACATGTATGTTTGGAACTCTTCCATGATACAGACCGCAAGCTAGAGTGAAAACATATCTACTCGTAGACTTAGACTCATCTGAGTCCGCTATCCAGTTCGCGTCACAATATCCTTCAAGGACCGCAGGGTATCTCTCATAACTTAAACAAAAGTTTAAAGTATACTTTAAGTACCTTAATACTCTAATAAGTGCATCCCAATGCTCTTGTCCCGGATTACATGTATACCTACTTAACCTACTCACATCATAGGCAATGTCTGGTCTCGTACAGTTCATTAAATACATCAGACTTCCTATGACACGTGAATACTCAAGTTGCGAAACTCCATTACCATTGTTCTTCTTGAGTCTACAACAAGGATCATAAGGAGTACAAGCAGGTTTACAATCAAACTGGTTATATTTTCTAAGCACATATTCAACATAATGAGATTGACTAAGACTATATCCATTAGAATCTCTTCTAATCTTCATCCCTAAGATTACATCAACGGGGCCTAAGTTTTTCATGTCAGAGTTCTCATTTAGCATGTTCATTTTAGAAGTGGTAAATAAAGGTTCGATTCTCGAACTTGTAAAGGTAATGATTTTAGAAAATAATGATTTTAATTAACTCTAGAAAATTCCAGGAGTATGAAAAAGACTAAATAACCTAAAGATGATTTTTGAATAATTTTAAAAGGACCAGGAATCAGGAATCAGGTAATTCTAACAACCTATGTGATTAATCAGATAATTCTTTTTAAATTAAT
>JAJJMC010013841.1:10493865-10507880 GCA_023531435.1 Papaver californicum
AATTCATGAATAAAAACCCTCAATTTCACTACCCGTGGATGTAAGCCATTAAGGGCTGAACCACGTTAAATCCTGTGTGCAATTTCTCCTTTTCTTTTGTTAATTTGAGTGATGATTTTGGTTGTTTTGGGTGTGACAATTTCTGCCCAAACAGAGTGCATGTTGATGCTGAAAGGATTTTAAGAAAGTTTTAAGTTAGTAATAAAGGAAATGGGTCAACACTTTCAAGATCATTCCTTATTATATATGTTGCGATATAGAATACTCGTATGTTCTTTTGTTATGATTATTTGGGCTAGCAAAGATTTTCTCTAAATGTGACGGTGTATCATCGAGGGGTTCTGTAATTACTAATTTTTTTATAGTTTACGTGGAATATAATATGATAAATATCCTGAGTAGAACGTGCGATCGTAAGACTTTTAAGTAAAGTGCTTAAGTAAGTCAAAGAGGAAGCGTTCATCAAATAATATAAATAAATATAAAGTAAGCAGAGCAAAAATCAAATCACACACTTAACACAAGAGATTACACATGGTTCGGTTATGCCCAAATCCACGGGGCAATAAGTTTAAGAATTTATTAAGTGTTTGTGTATGGTTTATAAGTGAGAATAAAAAGGCTATGATTACAATGAAATGACTTGACTAAACTTATGACTTTCTTCTCTCTCTTAGCTCTAAAATTGTTCGACCCCTTCTCTTGAGATGAAGTCTAGTTTTTATAGACTTTCTCCTTGCCAGCTACCATTAGTTGCGCAGCTGATTGATAAATTCCCTTTTTATTCCCGTTACCATCCCATTAAGGATCTTGATCCGTTGAGAAGCTGATAGACACATTTTTGTGTTTGATTTGTTCTCAATTATTTATATTGATAGTGCTCAATTTTATGCTTATTGTGTGATTTTATGTGTTGTATGTATTTTTGGAAAGTAAAATTTTACGGAAAAAAATAGCTCAAAAAGTGATAAAGGCACCCAGAAGATTACTAAAGGCACACACCTTCTTTAGTTCAAAATTGAAAATGGCGGAAAAATTCTTCTCTACGCGTGAAAGTGATCTGGTTGATTTGGGAGCGAGATTTTGGGATTTAAAAGAGTTTGAACTACATCTATATGAAGAAACTATCAAAAGAAGTTGAAACACGTCAATCATAAGTGTTTAAAGCCGTAAAACAAGCTGAGAAAGTCGAATTGTCACTGTAAAAGGGTTTACTCTCTGATTTGGATAAAAAACAAATCTGAGTTTATTTTGGATAGCGATTTGAGTCCTTATCGACTTAGGATTGGTTGTTAGGGTTTGCAGAGCCTATATAAAGCAAAGAGAAGGAAGAAAAAAGAGGTCATAGGAAGAGAAAAATTCAGGGAGAAAAAGATTTCCGCTCGTGAAGGGAGAAGAAGAACAGACCACACCTAAGGATAGTCGCAAATACTGTTACCTTTACTTTCTTCTTTACAATGCCTAGAATTAGTCTTTTATTCACTATGTCAATTCCTTTTTTTAGCAACACAAAAAACACAATTTCCAACATTTATTTTCGTATCAGATTTACTGTGTCAATTTATTTTCTTGTTTTTTCTTCTTGTAAACTCTTTGAGCTATGAATTATTATTTTAAGAGAGTGTTTGACATGACAAGCTAAACCCTATTGCTGAGGCGATAGAGAAAACCATTTTTCCAATAATAAAGTGGTATATTTCTATTTAATTAATTGTGATTAATTTTTTTTATGATTTTTGCATTGAATTAAAAATTGAATTGAATAGTTTTTATTGAATTATTGTGACTTCTTTTGATGGTTCATGCTTAGTCTAGGGATCTTAATGAGTTATGCTTTCGATTTACAATTATTACTTTGAAAATCTACTTATCTAGGCAATATATTAGAATCAATTTGAATGTACGAGTTGCACAATTGTTAAATTGAATCACTTAAAAATTGGTGAATGGTGGAATCTTTAGTCTCAGTATTCTTTAAAGCTTGATATCATCTTTTTCAATTGAGTTTGCTATTTTAGTACTATAATTTAGGTCTAAAACAAATCTTCACAAGTCTCAGTGAACGAACTATTTATTATCACTTTCGTCTTGGGAAGTTAAGGAAGGACAAAGAGTGGTCATGATTATAGATTTGTTTCATAAGGGGCTATATAAAGAGTGGTTCTGATTTGTTTTTGGATGTAGAGAATATATAGAGGGTCAATATTTGTTTATGGATTAGTAGATAAATATCTGTGATTCAATTCATGTTTCTCCAAGCAGTGCATAATAGATTCATTTATGTTTACCCCGTTCTTTATCAACCACAATTTTTCTGAGTCATAGAAACCTCAAACCTCAATTATTTCACATTGGTTCATTTCTTTCTCAATCAATGAAGAAATTAAGTTCGTTGCTTGTTGTAACGAAACCGCCCAAATCACACCACCATCCGTCTTCCCTTCCATTCTTTGAATTAACAATTACTACTTCATTTCAATCAATCGGTTTCATATTCGTTTCATATCTTTCACCTCACCTCTTTGTACTTCCAAATACTGTTTTTCTACGTATGTGAGCATTGTGTTGATCAAGCAAAACCATTTGGTAGTCAATTTTTTCTTATTCTTAGCTATAATTTCAATCTGTACTCTTTGAGAAAAATAGGGTATTGATTTCTTTCAACTGATATAATTTTGTACAGACCCAAAAACTAATTTTAGTTGCATTTTTTTTGCAGAAAATAATATACAAAATTAATTTCATTTCAGGTGTATGTCTCAATTTCATTCATGATGGTTGTTTGTTGTCTAATCTTAAATTTCTATTTTTCATTATTGAATCTTAATAATTCACAGGAATATTCCTTTTTTTGGG
This sequence comes from Papaver californicum, assembly GCA_023531435.1. NCBI lineage: Eukaryota > Viridiplantae > Streptophyta > Magnoliopsida > Ranunculales > Papaveraceae > Papaver > Papaver californicum. The sequence goes on from JAJJMC010013841.1 coordinate 10,496,722, forward strand.
GGGGTGGGGTGGGTGGGTGTTCTCTAAAGTTTTTTTGATTTATTGATATGTTGATCACAGAAGATGGATATCAAATTCAATACGGAAGTAACAAAGAATCTAACTTTTTTATATAAAGTTGATGACAACTTTCTATATCCATATTTTTGTTATTATTAATTTAATTTTGATATCATGATACCTGGGATAATTATTTGAGGGTTTTGTAAGTGGATGGAGTTAAACTATGTTTTTTTGTGTTCCTTTTAGATTCTGTGACATGTTATCCACCAAGTTTTTCTGTGTTTCTTTTAGATTTGAGGGTTTCCATTATATTTGTATCATCCTGCTCAGTCCAATAACTGATGTTTTCTGATCAAATATAACTTTGATTATGATTTTTACATACCTGTAAGCTGGGTTTTGAACAAATATTTGTGTTTGTATAACTCTTGATTCCACACCTTCTATAAGGAACTCATACTTGGTTTAGATTGATATTTTTAAAGTTTTGGTATTGGCAGATTTGCAGTGAAGTTTGGGACCGAGAATATGATCCTGGGAGATACTTTGTTTGATCCTTTGAAACTGTTGAATGGTGAGTGTTTCAGGATTATATGACCTCAACTCTTGATTTTGTTTTATTCACTCCTTGATACTTTGTTTTCCTTGAAGCATCAGGGAAACAAATTCCTAATTTTCTACGAGGTTTAGATTTCATTTTTCTGTGTGTAACATAGTTTTTCAAATACTAAACATTTTATTTTTTAATACAAATGAGGCAGATTCGTGCAGAGCTTGGTGTTATTGCCAAAGCAGACGGGTATAATACTTCCTATTCTTTAAACACTTTGTTGACTTGGATTACTATATATATATAAAAATAGATAGATTTTGACGTCTTAAACGTCTTTCTAATATATGATATTTTTGTATATGGTCTTGGAATTAAATCGATAATAGTTTATTTGCGCTTCCATCGTTCAGGCCTGTTGTTTTCGAAATGGGAAACACTAAGGTTATAGCTGCAGTATATGGTCCTAGAGAGGTAAAGATCAAGCATTTTATTTTCAGAGTTAGTATCTTCGCAATCTTAGTCATTTAAAAAAAAACTAAACTTATTAATGGTAAAAAGAAGGCCATATAAAAATTAATATAAATTTTAGTAGTCAAATGAACTAGACTCTCAGTAATTCATCTAATTTACCTATATTAGACTCTTTTGACAAGACATGTTCACAAGTGGGGAGGTGAAATAGTTAAAATTGTATGTAATTGAGTTCTATATGTTGACCTTGATTTTACTTATGTACTGTAATCATATTATCTTCTAGCTTTAACCCTTGGGCATTCACAAATGGTTTATGTTCCAACTGGGTCAGCAAAAGATCTGTATGGAAAAGCTTAATAAGTAGTACAACTAGAAGGTCGTTTAAAAAGATATAGTATATCACCGAATCTTAAACCAATGATTTATACTTAATAGAAGTTTCATTTTTCTTAGGTCAAAAATATGAGCCAACAAATGAATGTCCAGGTTTTAGTATGTATTATAATATCAATCTCTTTAGTGCTTTACATTTTATTTTTATTTTGGTTGTCCTCTTATTTTCGGTCGTCGTTTTTTTCACGTTGTATTCTAAAATTTTATACAAGTTAGGTGCGAGTATAACATGGCTAACTTTAGTACTGGAGATCGAATGAGAAAACCAAAGGGTGACAGGTAATCGTTTTCGTTGTCAACCCCTTAAAAGTTATTGAAGCTCTTAGCATGACTTTTAACTGGCAACCTCTAAGTCCTTTTTAACTTTACAAGAACAATTTTATAAGAATCTTGGTTAGCTCTACTAAGAATGTCATTTGATTCTTCATTTGTCACATGTTTCTTTTATATTCTCAAAAAGAGTACAAGAATGTCCAGATGGTTTTAACCAAGATTGGATCACAGGTCATAAACATAGATACATTTTCTATTTAGAAATCTGCTTGGTGCATGTATAGAAAGTCCATCTGTTTGAGAGAATAACAACTAATGTACCTTATGAAGTTCATCATTGAGATGTTAGATATATCCGAATTTCATATTATTACCAATGTTCAAACAATTTTTCTTTTTAATCATGTACATTGGTTTGTTTTAAATCATGCTTAACTTGGTCTGATCACTCATGTTTTGCTTGATATGTTATTTGTGTAGTGGCTTCTGAAAATCTGAAGATGAATCTGGAGCGATGGATGGTCTAGGGGGAGATGCAGATACTCATCCGTACATTTCCTTCACAATCAGTTTCATATAATTTAAAATGAGTTGCAACGTCTCAACATTTATTCAAATCCCTTACTAGAGCATTATTTATTACCCTGCAATAAAATTTGATGGGGGATTGAAACATTATATTAGACTAAATTGTTACACAATTCTTTGTTTGTTATATTTTTTTGAGTTTGTATGCTATTTGTATCTGGAGACCCTTTTGAGGTGTTTCTTAACCATCTTGACCTATTTATGTTACCTGAGTTTTTCTAAACTTAAATGCAGTCTATGGTAAACATAACCTTTATACTATTTGAATTGTAGAAGGCATGAAGCCATCTATTGTTGGTCAATCATTATATGTATGTTTTTATGACGAGAATTCTTGCTAAATTATTAATGTTGTGTTATCACTTTCAACTTATTTTTAAAAATGTAAAAATTATGATCTTTTGCAGTGAGGGAACTATTTTTTTTAATCATGGAACTGTATCTGCCAATATTTATTAATTTGTATCATATTATATAGAATAATGTAGGCTTATTTAAAAAAAAACTCTCATAAAGTTGTTCCTAATGTAAATAAAGGGATCACTAAAATGTAGGCTCACATTTTGAACTGCTAAGTTTCTGATTGGATGCTCAATTCTCAACTCCCTGTTCTTTGTTCCTCATGTTTTCAGAGCCCAAGTATTCCATCCTCGACTCAAGTGGCTGATCATTTCCAGCGTGGTGTTTCATCTTCTACTTTTACTCAACAAAAGTTGTTGTATCTGTGAATGGATTACCAGACTTCGGATCAAATGCACGCGGATGAAGTGTAGTGGATAATTTCAAGTCATGGTTTCATTATGGTAGGGATTTGAAATATGGAAATGGAAACACTGATGGGTGAACCTAATAGGGTCCTAGAACAAATAGGTAAAAAAACCAAGGGGTGTCATCCATTTCACATGGTGACATAATTATTAGTGCATACAATTATAACCGAGAAGATTTCTCTGTTAACTACGTCGATGCCAAGTACTTTGTTATTAAATATTATAGTGAAGATGATGTGCGTAAGGTATAAAATTTAATGTGTGGTCAAGCACTCCAAATGGAAACAAGAGGCTGGAGAACGCCTATGAAGATGCACAAAAAATATCAGCTGGAAAGCCAAGTGGATGCCTAATATTCCAATTTTTCTCTTTGAGTTTTCTGTTATAGACTTATAGTGTTATCCATCTGGGATATTCCGTTTACCATCAAAAGTTTTCTGTTATATTGTTTCTTTCTATTTCTACATTTGGCGATCAAACAAACAACGCATCTTGACATTTTATGTTTTACTTCGTAGTTGTATTTCAAGTAGTGCATGAGGAAAGGATCCCCGGATTGAGAACGCTACAATGATATTTTTTCTCGAGATTTTAAAACCAATTTATACTATAATATAGAGGGAAGCATTGGAAAATAAATTGCTCTGACTATTGCTAAGCCTATTTCTTTTCAACAGAAAGTGCTTGGTTGAGCACAAAAATGGTGTTGTCCTACTGCTGCACTCTCGGTCAGTAAGAATCTTGATAATGTTGATGCGTGTCGTAAGTGCATAAATTAATACTTTAATGTGCACACTACCTTTTATCACCGGGAATAAATAGTAATGAAGAAGAAACATACCAATAAATGGGGTATCTAAGGTGACTATATGGAGAGTTTTAGCGGGATATATAAATCTAATATTCAACAAATTGAATCTTACTAAAATAAATTTATATTGTCATCTTTCGCACATATTGAGAAGTGGGGGGGGATTCAATTTTCACATAACAAAAAAAAAGCGTGAGATTCAACTAGATACTTTTAATTGCTTTTAAGATATTCGAGTGATTGAAGGGTGAAAAGTTTACGACTAAGGCCAATAAGATACCAGAGGTTGACATGCAGTTTGTTAATTCGTTTGTTATATTACGTACATTGTTGGATACTTAATTTTAAAAATAAATTAAATCAATTCAACAATACTAAATTATTTGTTGCAGAAGGACTCGATATATATTACTTTTGTGACTAAAAATACACAGGTAAAATGGTTTAACAAAATTAAGGATATAGGAGGTTCGGGATTTACATTTCGACAAGTTAAGCCCTGGTATTACATAAACGAAACTAGTTAAAATGAAATAACAATCAAATTAAACTTTACATACTCCCACCTCTGGCTCCAAAATCAGCCAAAACATGCGCAGTAAGATCAACTTTTAATCTCGTGTACAAATTTTGATTTTAAATTCTCTGACTTGTATCCCTATATTGTCTCGCAGGTATCCAAGGTATTTAGACTCGTACGAGCCGACTCGACTCGTACCTCTAAATTTAAATTCTGAGTCGCATCTCCAAATTGAATCGAATATACACATATTCAAAGATTTTTATATTGGTCACTGGGTCGTGGACCTAGTCAAATGATATTAACCTATTAAAAATCAATGTTAATTAAAATTAGGTTTTGTATTTAACTTAAGCCAAAGTTTATCCATTAAAAGAAAATTATTATAAAAAATTCATATATTACATAAACGAAACTAGTTAAAATGAAATAACAATCAAATTAAACTTTACATACTCCCGCTTTTGACTTCAAAATCAGCCGAAAAATGCACAGTTAGATCAACTTTTAATCTCATATATAAATTTTGGTCTTGAATTCTTTTACTTGCATCCATATATTCTCTTGTAGGTACCCAAGGTATTTAGACTCTTATGAGTAGACTCGATCCATGTCTCTAAATTTAGATTCGAGTCGCATCTCCAAATTGAATGGAATATACACATATTCAGAAATTTCTATAATTGTCTCTGGGTCATGAAGTCAGTCAAATGACATTATTCTATTGAAAATCAATGTTAATTAAAAAGGTTGGTTGTAAGGAATCGAATCTACGACCCAATCTATATAAGAGAACCCCCTTAAACATTGTACCACAACGTTAATTGTTGAGATGACCTAGCAGGTTTGTTTTTATGTCATGACCTAGCAGATTGTGTCTATATACACATGAGATGAAAACTTTTTTTCTAACTTCTCTTTTATGTGCTGAATGTAACTCCTTTCTTATTCATTCACTAAATAACTTGAAAGCTCTCACAAAACTCAAAAATAACCAAAATTGTAGAATAATAACATAATAATTAGCATCAAAGAATAGAATTAAGGAATTAAATAGTGTGAATAATAGTCGATTAAAGAAATATACATTGCCAATAATAACTACGCTTAGGGAAAGTCCTATGGAGTTGTCAAATTTTCCCAATTTCACTATATTAAGGACTTTCTAAGCAAGCAAAATCGCTTACCATACTAGCAAATTTGCTAGCTTGTGATTACGGTAAAGACTTTACTTAGCGGTAGTCTTTTAGCCACTAATGACTCTGATTCAAACTCATATATATATATATGATTTAAACTTATTTTAAATCACACCTTTTTACTCCTCATCAATACTCACACAAGTTTATTCCAATTTTACCAATTTCACACTAATTTCTTGTAATACAGCTTCTCGTTCTCAGGTAGAGTTTGTGGTTTAAAATATAAAATATATGAAGATGAATCAATCGGTAGAAATTACGTACATTTTACACAAGATTCTATCAATGGTGCAAAACAATAAGGACTCAAATTTTGGGATAATTTTTTTGAGAAATTTTGCGAAGAAATACTAAACCTTACAAGACGTGATCCTACATAATTATTAGGTCGTTTCCATAAGATCAACAAAGAAGTGGCTTCATATGTTGTTGCAATCATGTAAAGCAATTGAGCCAAAATGAGATGCGAAACTTAATTGATGTAATAAGAGTAATTAGAAGTTCTGTCAATTTTTAAAACTTTAATTTGTAATTTGAAGTGATTTTTAATAAAAAAAACAATTTTTGTAAATTACAGAAACGAAAGTGGAGAGAGGATTGGCACAAAAAACATGACAAACAATTCGCATACAAAAATTGTTACCACATCCTTAAGGCATTGAACAAGTATAATCCAGCTTTATTGGACCAACTGCATCAAGTGTCAGCCATATTCTTCAACAAACTCAACTCACCAAGTGCATATTGGCATACCTATTGGTAATCAACTTTCAAATGAAAATTCAAATTTTGATTCTATTTAATCCAAAAAATTCAAAGGTGTAAGCTAAAAATACGCAAATTAAAAGACTGGGAAAAGAAGCCTAAAAAGGGTCTTCAGGTGATTTAAACACGGTTGAGTTCATGTTGAACCAACTTGCAAATGAAAAGCAAATATTAGTTCATCATAAATTTCTAAGAAGGAGCTTCGAAAGTCGTCTTTCGCAAGAGAAATATTTCTCTAACTGAGTCAAGCATAAGATTGTTTCAGTAGACACTGTAAAAGTTATGAGCAACAAAAAACTTTATGGCAAATGAATTTTAACAAGTTACATAATTCTATGATAGAAAAATCAACAATTTGTTAACGTATATGAAGGTTATGAAGATGGTGGTGTTGATGATGGTAACTTTAAGGAAGTTCTAGATCTAGATGATGAGTAGATGGAACAATTAGTTTCAGCTATGTTTACTTTGTGAGTTTAAGCTAGATGTATTAGTTATTTGAAACTAGATTTAGTAGTTTGTTTAAAAGTTATATTGTAAAAAGGTCGTAAATTTAGCACCTAATTAGGGTGTGGTCATAAAATATGCATTCGATGCATCTGGATCGTAGACTAACCAAAGACTAGTTTGATCACTAGTATTTTTTTACATATATGCCCTTATGAAATAAAAATTTGACATTTTGTCCTAACACCAACAAAATCTTTAAGGGAATTTTTTGATATACGCTCGTTTTAATACTCCCATTGCAAATATGTCCCATTTTTTTCAAACATTATAAATCTGTCCCGTTTTATTCTTTTTCGTCCTGTTTTTTTGAAAAGTTACCGACTGGAGAGTTAACTGCCGCATGGAAATCTTTTTCTCCTTCAAAAAATACTGAATTACCCCTAACTACTTGATCCAACTCCAAATTAACCATCGTTACTCTCTTCTGGTTACACAACCAGAGGGCATTCATATAGGCAACATTTGTTGAACGATTACAAATAACTTAATACAGTATCTTCCCCTTTCAACTTCTTCGTCCGTATAAGAAACATAACACAACCACTTTCTTCCAACATTAAGATTGCTGCTCTTTATAAAATGCTTGAGAAAAATATAAGCCTTCCATAGTAAAAATAGTACAAGCAAATAAAACAAAAATTTAATTTTAATAGTAATATTTAACCTCATATAGCATATGTTAAGCCTTGATTCAACAAATGCCGCCAGGAAGGAAAACTATCTTATTCAAAGCAGAATATAACTCTGGTTTCCTAACTTGTTATACACTAAAATGAAATATTTGTATTATTACCACACCAATTACAGTATATATACCAAGCACTACTGCTTTAGGTTTTCCTGGTGTAGCAAATTGTCATATCAGGGTGAAAATGATGGATATGAGTGAGAAACTTAGTAAGAAAGGTAATGTATGAAATGGATAGATATGTTCCGTCTGTAAATGACATCATTAGCTACCATGTAAAAAACGAACAGTATACCGATACATACAAGGTTCAATAAAACCTCAAGGTTTGTGAACCGACTTATCGCAGTCATGAAAATTCTTGTCGGAAAAAAATTTCACAATAGATAACTGGTCTTGAACCGTTCTCCTGAAATTTGAATCCAAATTACGTCTACTTACCGAGAAACACAGAAGCATTGACAGGCGTAGACATTCTCGGATTCAGCTTTACGGACCCAGCGGGAACAACATTAGACCGTTCGATTACGCAGAGATATCGTGCCTGACCCAGCACCGAAACCAATAGGGATGTCAATATTCCGAAACTGGCCCCTACGCCAATCAGATTCGAAACCCATCCCCATCCATCGGATAATCCTCGGAATGCTGCTGAAAATGACGCGCCTCTATATCAATCTGAAATCATTTTGTGGATCAAATTAGTATACATTATTGGATCATTAGGATTTTTTTTTGTTTATTTAAGATTTTCCATTAATAGTCAATTAAGTTGGGTAATTAGTATCGATTTTGGAAACGCAAAAAAAAAAGGCAATGTAAAGTTTTAAAGTCTGTTGTATCCTAGGTTCATATAGCAGACTTCATCGTATGTATCCTAGGTTCATATAGAAGACTTCATCGTATGGAATTCTTTACATGGCTACAACTCTTCACTTGTTTCAGGATAACTCTAAGACTTTCTTTTTCGGAATAAAGCAACAATACATAAATTATCAACAACACATTCTTATCATAGTTGAACTACAAATAATAAAGAAATTTTAGTTTATCAAAATTAAACTACAAATAATAAAAGGAATTTAGCACACAGAACATGGAACTTGATACATAAATTAAATTTTTTATTATCAAAGACACATAACAAATAGTAAAGAAAGTAAACAGCAAGAGAAGCAAATAGACACACTTTGATTGAAATTCATATGGGTGTAAATTGAGTTATGAACTTGCAGATCTATTAAGCTTAATGAGTTGTTGTGAGCACCAGGAAAAATGGTACTGCAGTTCCAAGGAATTAGTATGCAACACTTTAGAATTAATTAAAGTGTGTTCTTTGAAATTTTGCTAATTTCAAATAAAAAGGTACATTAATGCTTTCTTTGAAAGTGTAGAATATGATGCTAATCGTGGTCGTATAACTTATATTGTTCCCTTCATCACTGTTTTTTTAGGCCAAACTGCATTAATTTATTTGCAACAAAAAAGTCATTTATATGTACAAAACTAATATAAGTTTCCCTACCGTTTACGTTGTAAATGATTTTCTTCCATTCGTTTTGGAAAATATCAATGTTCTTTATAATACAAGAAAGATTGTTACATCATTATAAAACATTAATAAACCAACAGAATTTTCATAAAAATAGTGCAAAAATGTTTACAGAAAAAAAGATTGGTTTCATTTTAATTCTTTTTAATCATTTACTACTTATTTTATCTTCATTCGGAAAATAATGGTATCGACGAAGGTTTCTAAGTTGACCGAAAATGAGATAGTAAAACCAGAATACCTCAAAGTGTTGCAACAAAGCTAGTACGAAGTTTTTCCGTCAGTCACTAATTGACTAATAAGACTAGTCTTATATTTTTAAATTGTTTTAGCTCCTAAACATACTATACAACACCTAATCAAAAAAAAAAAAAACAAGTAAAATGAACTTACGTAAAAACACAATCAAACCCAAGTTTACGTGAATTAGAGATTAGACACAAATTGAGGAAAAAATCCCCAATTTTAGTTCAAAACCCTAATTTGAAATTCACAAAACCCAATTGTTAATCATGAATTCATGATGATTTCTAGTTGTGCCTTTCAAAGTTTCAAAGAATGATGTTATCATTCGCATGTTTATTCAACAAAACTTTAATTCAGTAAAGCAGTTGTAATTCAATTCAAAAGTGGAATTGAAAACAAAACTTACCTCTTTAGGCTAAACATCCAATGATCTACATCAACAAATGGTTTTCAATTTAGTTTTTCCAATTTCTCATGCTTAATCCTAGTTTCCTTGATTCGCCAAAGAAAAACCAGTTGAGAGAACCACAAAAACGAAAATAAGAAGCGAACAGATTTTCGGAATTATTTAATTAAGGTAAATGGGTAAAGTGGGAAAAGAAAAATAAATTTTGCTAGGTGTTACACATTGCTATTGCCACCACGTCAGCAAATTCCCATGTATAAAGGGAGTTAACAAAATCTTGGATGTTTAGTTAACAAGGGGCTATGTGTGTAATTTAAAAAAAATCGGGGTCATAGGTGTACGTCGGCCCATTAAATAGGGATCTACAAGCATAATTCCCAATCTTTGATCGGGCTTTAACCAATCTGTCCCACTTCTTCTATTATTCCTCCTCATCGAACCTTAGATTCTGAAATCGGATTTTATAAGTTAGTAAAAGGAGCAAGTGAAGAACAACAATGGCTTATATGTCTCCAATTGCTTTAGCAAGTATTCTTAATTTATTTTTCTTTTAATGCATTTCGAATCCTAATTATCTTATATTTTTAAGTAGTTTAACAAGTATTCTTATGGTTTGTACTTTTAAAGTTGCACAATCTAAGGTAGCCTGCAACTTTCTCAATTTCAATTACGTTTTTTATAAACGATAATCAATTGCTCTTCTTTATTCCGATCAATATCCATTTCCATCTCCTTATCATAAGAATCAAAATTAAGATATATTGATCAGAAATTAAATTAAAAGAATTGAGAATTTTATTCTAGAAAAAGGTAGAAACTTGTAAAAATTGATTTGTATAAGAGAGGTACAAGATAATCGAGGGTGTGAGGTGAAGAGTATATACAATGTTTATATGGAAAAATGGTCGTTAGAATGTGACCGTTAGGGAGTTAGCCATTGTCAACCGTCTCTGCTGCACAACTATCTTTCTGTCGCCGTATGAATTTTCCTAAAGTGACAAATCCTATTTTCTATGCCACATGGCTCATAAAAATGGGTTTTTTTATGGCAAGTCTCATAGGACTTTCCCTTATCAAGGATATTTGTCCAAAGCCCTCCAAAATAGAGAGTTTTTATCTAATGACCGTGTCCCTATTTTAGACTATTAGGTAGGGGTGATTATTTATCATCTAATATGCATATTCGACCCAGCCCACCCGACTTTTTACGGGTGGATGCTCAACCCGTGGATTAATGGATTGGATGCAAGTGTATTTATTTGAAGTCTAATGAACTTAGGATTGGATCAAAGTGTGAGCTTAAAAATCCATTGATTATCCATACCCACTAATTTAAGATTATGTTTGGAACTTTTAGAATATATATATATATATATATATATATATATATATATATATATATATA
>JAJJMC010013841.1:10507890-10601583 GCA_023531435.1 Papaver californicum
TATATATATATATATATATATATATATATATATATATATATATATATTCATCTTATGTGTTTTATATTTACTTCCATCAAGTGTTTCTACGGTCGAAACATGAGAGGTAAATATTTCTCCTGGTAATAGTTGCACTTTATAACAATAATTGATATTGTGTTAATACTTAGTGGTATAAGTTATTTTTCTTTCATATTCGGTGTTTTGATGTCTTCCATTACTATTGAATTTGGAGTTTTTTCATTTTTATAACTTGAGGGTTTTGTGAATATTGTCAGTTTATTTGGTCTTAGTTTCTTGTTGAATTAATATTATTTACTAACATTTATACTTTTTGGATTTGTTTTCATAAATTTTTGTGGTTGCAGAAAATTATATAGTTGAATATTGTTTATGTTTTGTTGTACGTATTTTATTTGTTTTGAATTGACCTTAGTCACGTTTTTGCAAATTACGTAGTTAGTTTTGTGTTTTGTATCATATACATCATCCATGATTCATGGTGCTCTTGTAAATAAAGTTGTACATGGTACAGTCTGGCTCGGTTATTGAGACAACCAGAACCGAAACCGGAGACCTCAGTTTATTGATTTCGATGAACGGATTTTATCATTAACAAAATCGGTTCGGTTTGGTTTTATACAGCCACAGATTGATTCTAAACTGGCTGGTTATGGTAAACCGGTTTTCAGACTTCAAAGAGAAAACAAATCAAACATAGATACTAATAAAATCAGACGTTAGAGCAGCTGTAATCCTCACTGTAACTAAAGCCACATCAGATCTTTGATCTTGCACATGAAATTATAGACATTAGAAATTTACTAAGATGATGAATAAATCTTAACTCTAAAATAACAACCAAGACCTAAAGAGTTGCAAAAATACATAGGCATGAATGTGATCATAAGACAAATGGTTTACAATGACACCCAAAAACAAAGCAGACCCAAACATTCAGAACATTAAACAACATAAACTATCAAAATATCTTGCAGTTCTTTATACGTTTCTGAATTTCATCAATAAATTTCTTTCCTCCAAGAACATCTAGTCTCGATTCCGCGACATCATCTCGAGCGACCCTTAATAAAGACAAAACTACTCTGGGAATTTGAAATATATATCAATTAATGTTTCAGTAAATTATTTAAGAATAACATCAATTCTTAAATTTTTATCTCAATCAGGACTACATGTGTGTACCAAAGGGAAAGAAATACCTTCCGGTTTCATGAGGAAGAGACAATACCCTGAGACATTTCTAAATCGATAAGAACGAACTGTAAATGAAAATAGTAATAAACCTTCAAAGCGAACCACCAATTTACAGAGATGTCGAATTAGTAATTTTAGTTTCACCAAATATCAACAAATTTACAAAAAGAGAAGATCTGAAGATGAATAAAAAATCTAGTACTTCATGAAATTGTTAATTAATAAACAAAATCAGTCATGCTCTGATAAAAAGAAATCAAGTTTACCTTATGATGTGAATTGAGATGGGTTGGCAAGATGAAAACATAAATCAAAGTTAATATTTTGTAATTTTCTAAGAAACGAATAAAATTAAATTAGAGTTTTGTAAAATGGTTGTGAAATGGTGATTTGAGAGTTGTCGCCTCTTACTTGTTCGAGAATAAGAAGAAGAATATGGTGGCGCTGGATTTAGGTTTTAATAACAGGGTATGGTGGTGGTAGAGAAGATGAAACAGTTATTGAAGATGTTAATTTGTTGAAAACTCCAGTGAAGAGAAGAAATTGGGAAAACTAGTACTAGTAATGTTAATGTGCTACTATACATGTTAGGTTAAATTGGTTTTTATCGATGATTTCTGTTCGGTTTTTGAAGTAAACCAAAACCGAATTCAGATAAGACGGTTATCTAAAATATAAAACCATTAATTACAATTGGATGGATGATTCAGTTTAGTTTTAAGTATATTTAGTTTGGTTCGGTCTGGTTTTTTCAGATTATCGGTTTTTTATGCATCCCTACTTCTAGGTTAATGTACAAGCTTGAATTTTTATAGTGTGTTTAAATACCACTTTATTATTAACATGTGAATTTAAGCCACTTTCTTAACTTGTTTCTATCCATCTAAAATATTTATTATCAAAAAAATCCTTTGGATTCATCTGCATCTAATCCGTCTATCCGTGCATTCATTTGTGTTGAATTGGATATGGATACCAAACTTAAAATCCCATTGTTTATGGGAAAAAACAAATTAAGAGGGTGCTTTAGGGAAAATGGGGTGAGCAAGTGATAATTCGTCTAATCCTTAAATATTTTTATTGTTGGAGTACTTTGTTTAGACTCGAGAGATCAATCTGTACAATCCTGGCCTAAACCAAGCAATAGTTGTTCCAGTATTGCTTCAGTCACAAATGAGAAGGAGAAGAGTTGGTCTTAGAGAGGGAAGCGAGAGAAGGATTGAGGACAGATATTTAATTGGTGTGAATAGCTATGAACAATTTATCTGTATGTGAGAAAATTGATGATCGAGTTGTTCGATTTGTATTTTTTTGTGTTAGAATTGTCTTTATCAGACTTCAAAAATTATTATCCATTATTCAATAAATTGAAAATCTATTTATATCATATCTATTGTAACCGTTCACCTGACCTCTTCTATGGAAGAAAGTGTCGATGGTTGAGTAGTGGTGGAGTGGAGAAGGTGAAGAAAGTCTTAGAAATTTTTCCCACTTCGATTAAGGTTGAATAGACAGTTGCTCAACCCACTACTCCTCTACTCAACTGCTGATCGAATTTTCCAGAGTTTCTCTTTTGTAGATGCGCTGCTGCATCACATGTCGTAGACCACCATACTAATACCTTAGTGAATATCCCCATATTTGTGACATCTTTGATGTCTCTTGTAAATTTTATAGTATTAAGCACTACTAATGTGAAGTCGAATGAGACATGATTAGTCATTTAACTAAAGACTTATCTTTCTTGACTAACCTGATGAATCTAACAGACTACACTTAAAATAAAATATGTAGTTATTTTATTTTATTATGTTAATGAGGAACAATATGAGTTCAAATAGGTCAATTAACATTGACGTATTTTGTAGAATCATAAGTGTATCATGCTGAGTATAAGCATATATGTAGCATGCTGAGCATAAGAATATGTATGTGAGGCCACACAAGAAAATATATGTTTGTGAGGCCACATATAAAAAATATATGAGCGAGGCCTAGTATGGTCTTTGATAGATAAGGTGAGGTTTAAAAACTTGGACAGAAAAGTTAGGGTTTGGATGAACATGCTTAGATAGGTAGCTAAGGAGAATAAGCTTAGCTAGATGCTAAGGCATACAAGCAAGTATTTCTAAGTAAGATGGACAATCAAGCTAGCATAAACGGACAAGCTTTGGTAGCTTGGACATACATGGTATAGGGTTAAGTGATAAGTGCATAATTCACATGATTCAAGTGTCAAATCCATAATTGTTTTAGTTATAATTCTTTCATATTACTTGTTATTACTCTTATTTTCTATCTTCTGTGTCATATTAGGTGAATCATCCAAAAAGGAGTTACAAAGTGCTTAAATGCACAATGAAGTTGAAGTCTACCAATGAAGAAGAGCTAAATACCAAATTCAACTCGTTCAAATACATGATTTCTTATCATCATCTTAAAGATAATTGAAAGACGAAGCCAACGCCAAAAGAATGAGATCATTCCAAATTCGTATGAAGAAGTTACAGGAAAAACATCCGAAAGAAAAAAGCGAAACACACAGCAAAATAATCGGAAGATAACAGGGAAATTTAACTACCGATTATAGGCAGTTTCAGACTGAAAAATCATATTTGAAGCTCTAACAATCGGTAAATAAGGAGGGTGTCGTGACTACGATTATGGATGATTTTGGCATCAGAAAACTCTTGTTTTTGGACACCAACAATCGGTAGAAAGAAGACCATTGACTCTACCGATTATAACTCGACGTAGGCCACTTATAAGACACGTTTTGGACTTCTAAATCAAGGAAACATGGCCACGGTAGGATTCTAAACCTTAGAATGAGAGGATATTTGAGGTCCAAGCATTGAAAGCTATAAAAGAAGACACATAAGGCTCAAACAAGATATACCTAGATCTCTACATAAATTCTACCTCTCATACTACAATTCTACATCAAAAACCTAGGGTTTACCCCTTTAGGGGGAAACCACCATTCTTCTTCACCTTATTTTTCTTCCTTGTAGTATGAGTAACTAACTATTTTGTTGCTTAAGGATGAATTGAATGTTCTAGACATAAATCTTTATTAGTAATACAAGTTTATTTGGAGTTTTAATCATTGTCGCTTGTCTTTACCGTATTGAAGGTTTATGAGCGATTCCTAGATTGTTTGGAGTGCACGCTAAATTAATCTATTGATTATTATATTATTAGTAGAGAGTTAGGATACCTGTGTAATTGTTGAATAACTCGCTACACAAGTAGAGAACGTGAGACCATGCAGAGGAATTCTATGGAGCAATCACGTGTGAAGACAACACTAGTAAGCAGGACCTTGCGTTAAGAGTTCTGATGCTAGGATCAACCTAAATTCACAAACCCTAAAGTATTTGATTGCGTTACACCTTAAGTGCGCTACTACTTGGTGGCTCAGTTGGATAGAATCTGGTGTTCGAGCGCTTTGGCATTCAATGATACAAGGAGTTTTGGGGATATCACTGTGCTAGCTGCTATTCTACGGTTGGTGATGAATGATTCTAACGAAAGATAGATAAGTATACTAATTTAGTCAACGTTTGATAACGGCGAAGGACTCCCTAATCATGTCTTTCTTTTATTATCTTTTTATTTAGTTAATTAATCTATAAAACGCCCTTTTTAGTATTTATTCTAGTTTTGCTAATCTAAATAACATCTCAATTACACAACTCTATGTGGGACGATCCTTACTACCGCTATATTACTAGTTAATTAATGGGAAATATCTTGAGAAATTTGTTGCACTTACGACACGCATGAACTATGGCCATAGGATTTGAAACGCTTATAAGCGTTATAAACCAGTGTTGAGCCATCGCCTTTACCAATTAGGGTTTGAAATTTTTATTAAAGTTCAAAATACTTATAAGTGTTGTGCACTCGTTTTTAGTGCTTCAAAAGCCTCAAATTGGATTCTTTCCTTTACACCATTCATATTAGTTGTCTTCCTAAGCAAGGATTAATTTGATTAGAGTTAAATTTAGCTAGTAAAAGCTTATGAGATTGTGCTTGGCACAATTTTGACTTGGCATCTAAGTGCAGATGTGGCAGTTTAGTCAAGTAAAATTCGTATCTATATAAAGCTATATAGTTAGTTTAGTGAGTCAATATTGTTCAGGTGAGCATAGACATTGACATAAGGTAATTTTTTTGGGAATTCAGCTGCGGAATATATACCCAAATAATACTCAAATTGCTCTGTACTAGTGGGCAATCCCTCTAGGAGATTGAGATTTTATGTAAAAATCATATAATATCCGGGAAAGTCGTAGTAAGCACCAGTGTTGTTTTGATAATTTCGTACAATAATGAATGTTGATTCATTCAGTAATTTTGATCGTATGTGTAGCTGGCCATACATATAGAAAGGGGACATGGATGAGCATCTGATAGAGGACAGGGATAAGCACCTGCCTAAAAACTATTTGCAGAACTTTGAAGTTTAATATTTCTCAGACTCGGGTCTTGAGAGATAATTTTATTATTTTACCCTTGATAAAAAACCACCATCTACATTAAGTCCACTGCTTAGCACGGGAACGAGTAATGTTGCGCGGTAAACACTAGATGGTGACTTGTCATATGAAATAAAACAAAATATAACTATATAGTTTAACGGTTAAATTTTACTAGAAGAGTAGCAGTCGGCTTGAACTTTCGAATAAGCAAGCTAGAAGTCCATCTTGGATGTATAAGTAGAGATCCATGGCTAAGCAAGACTTGGAATTGGTCAGACAAGTACATCTTATTGGTAGGTGGATGAGCATGGATTAAAGTTTAGGTGGGTAAGCCTGATAGTATCTAAGATGGATAAGCCTGGATGGGTAGTAGGGAAAGCGCTGCTAGAAGTTGTTGGACGTACATGCCTAGGTATGAGCTGGATGAACGAGCTTTGATTGAAACTGGATGAAAAAGCTTTGATTCAAGCTGGACAAGCCAGGAAATGGAGATGATCTAAACAAGCTGGAGCTATTGGATAAGCTTGGATAGAGATGACTAGCAAGCTTAGGGTTTAGAAGCAAAACGATTAATTATTGAGAAAAACTGGACGGATAAGCAGGAATAAAGCTAGGGCGTACAAGGTCTTGAACATAGTTGGTGGAAAAGAGGGAGTCCTCATATGGTCGTACGGATAAGAGGGAATCCATATGTGGTCGTACAAGAGGGAGTCCTCCTTATGTTATTCGGAAATCGGTTTGATATAAAAAGAAGATTCGCTCTTCCCTACTTCAGATCGAGCAAAGCAGTTCTCCTATGTTTGTGGAGAAAAATAAATTAAGAGGGTAAACTTGGAAAAGTGGGATGAGCATGTGATAATTCGTCAAATCCTTAAATATTTGTATTGTTGAAATACTTTATTTAGATTCGAGAGATCAATCTGTACAATCCTGGCCTAAACCAAGAAATGGTCGTTCCAGTCTTGCTTCAGTCACAAAGGAGAAGGAGAAGTGTTGGTCTTAGAGAGGAAGCGACAGAAAGATTGATGTCAGAGTATCAGAATCTGTAGGATGTAATAGGTGTGTATAGCTATGAACAATTCTATGTATATGAGAATATTGAATGATCGAGTTGTTCTATGTTGTTATGTGTTAGACTTCTCTCAGACTTGGACTTATAATTGTCCTTTTTCAATTCAGACTTGTTATTTTTAATAGATTAAGAAATCTATTTTATAATCATAGTTATTGTAACCGTTCACCTGAACTCATCATGTAGGAAGTGTCGATGGTTGAGTAGTGGTCAAGTGGAGATGGTGGATGGTGTGTAGACAACTGCTTCCTGTCTTGTTTGAGGTTTAATTGTTCAGCATACCACTTCTCTACCCAACTGCTAATCGAACTTTTCGGATTCTCTGAAGTGGGTGGATTGTTGCACCACATGTCATAGTCCGCCAGACCAATACCCTAGTGAATATCCCCCATTTATGACATCTTTGATGTCTCATGTAATCTTTGTAGTATTAGGTACTACTAATATTAAGTCGAATGAAACTTGCTTAGTATTTTGACTAAAAACTTGTCTTGCTTGACTAGCCTGGCGAGTCTAGCAAAATTAAACTTAAAATAAAAATAAAACATATATTTATTTTATTTATAAGGTTCAACTTGGTCAATTTGCATTGACATGCTTGGTTTGCAGAAACAAGTGTAACATGATGGGCATGACAATATGTACGTGAATCCACACATGAAAAATATATGTATGAGAGGCCACATATAAAATATACGAGTGAGGCCTAGTATAGCCTTTGATAGGCAAGTTAAGGTTTTGTATATGTGAAATAAATCTAGACAAACATTAGGAGTTAATGCCTAAGACATATTAGCTTAGGAGATAATGCTAAGATGCGTTAGTTATTGATACTAATGCTAAGATGCATTAGGTTTATTATTAATTCTATGATGCATTAAGTTTAGTATTAAAGGGTAAGACGCACAAGTTCTGTGCTAAAGGACGCACGAGTATTGAAGCCAATACTAAGATGCACGTGATTTGTGCTTATATTAAGATGTATTAGTATTGAGGCTATACTAAGACGGATTAGTACTGAGGTTGTGCTAAGACGCACAAGAACTGAAGCCCATACTAAGACGCACATGTATTGAAACTAATATTAAAACACATTAGTATTGAGTTATTATTAAGACGCACAAGTATTGTGCTTACCTAAGCCGGATTAGTCTTGTGGATCAAACTAAGACGGACGAGGTCCATGTCTTAACCAAGACAGACAAGGTACATATTTATACTAAGGCACACAAGATTCGTTGTTAGACTAAGACGCACAAGATTTGTGCTTGAGACTAAGACACACATGATTTGTGCTTGAGACTAAGACACACAAGATTTGTGCTTAAGACTAAGATACACATGATTTTTGCTATAGCCTTTGTAACACTTCAAATTCAGCGTCTTTTCTGCCACTTAGGGTTAGAAAGTGTTCTTTGATCGTTTGAGGTTTAACTAGTAGAAGCTATGAAATTGTACTTGGCATAATTTTGACTTGGTATCTAAGCATAATTGTGGTACTTTAATCAAGTAGATTCGTGTGTAACTTCTATATATATATATATATATATATATATATATATATATATATATGTATTTTAATGAGTTAATATTGTTCAATTGAGCGTGAATATTGACATGAGTTAATTTTTGAAATCTAGCTGCAGGATATAACATAAAATGATACTCAAATTGCTTTATACTAGTGGACAATCCATTTAGGATCTTGAGATTTTGAGAGACATGTACTTAAGCCTCTATTTTGTCAGGTACTAGCATCAAATAATACTCAAATTACTCTATACTAGTGGAAAATCCATGTAGGAGCTTGAGATTTTGAGAGACAGGCACTTAAGCCTTTTTCTTGGTAGGTACTTTAGCCTTTGTCCTGAAATTTTCTGCATAATTCTGAAGTTTAATGTCTTTGAGACTCGGTTCAGAGACATAATGTTTTACTATTTTACCCTTGATAAAAACCCACCATATGCATCCTCTTCTCTTTCAGTGTTGCTATCTTCTGCACAACCATCATAGTTATTGGTCATTAATAGTGAGTTTTCCTTGTCTCTTTTGTGTGAGTTTACAGCTCCAGATTGAGTTTATTATGGTTTCAACTTTTCTTGTGTTTATTCAAACTAATAATCTCTTTGGAACCCTAGATTTTGCAAGCTTTGTTAATCCTCTATATTTGCACAAGAACATCAGCTTTACAAAACCAACTATTATTCCCCGGTAAGTAGGGCTGCACAAAAAACCGAAAAACCGGCAAAACCGCACCAAACCGAGCCGAAAAAAAAAAGGAACCGAACCGAACATCTAATGGTGATGCACGGTTATGAAAAAAAAACCCGGTTAATCTCGGTTCGTTTTTGGTTCTACCCTTAAACCGAACCAAAAAAACCGATTAGTTATGATCGTTGGATTCAGGATTATTTTAACCATTGATCTTTTAACCCTAGTATATAAAAGAAAATGTTCCTCTCTAACTATCATCTCTCCGCCTCCCTCTCTTATCTTCTCTTCCCCTCTTCTCTTCACCATCATAATCATTGTTAAGGAAACAGATTACCATGGTAATGGATTCAGCTGAAACAGTTCGTCAGTTGAAGAAGAGTATTATAGTTGCATCCCCCGAGCTACCAGATGTTTTCGCAATAGTTACCTCATCAGTTTTTGAACTACTTGACGAAAATTGTTGTTTGACCGAGTATCAATCGATTATCGATGTTTCTAGAGTCAGTGTGATATTCGATCCTCGTAAATCAAAGCCGTTTAGACAATGTCTTAGACCTCTTGTGCACGGTTTTGAAATATTTATTTGAATGTTGTAATGAATATGGAGAAAATCTTTAAAACAATTTAAGCATTATTTTTGCTGGTTAATGAAGATTCTTTTTTGTTGTCTTTTATCTGTCATTTAGTTTAGACTTGAGAACAGAACAATTACAATGGTTAAGATTGATATGTCAGACAAAATGAGAACTTTTCTATGTAGAAACCGGAAGTCATTACTTCAGAACAGGTAACCCTATTACAGTGCTGAAACCCGTTTTATTTGTTTCAATAAACTTTTGAGATCTTTGCAGATTGTTAGAGAGAAAAGGATGTGATTATTAAGTTCCCGAAGCCTAATGGGAAAATATTGAAAATTCAAGCATGGTATGTTGATACAATTTACTAGATCGAAAATTGCTGTGAATTTCCAATCATCAATCATAATCATCCTTTCAGACCTAACAATGTAATGCTAAACCATGTTTTTTTTTTTTTGATAATAATCGGTTAAAACCGAAACCGGACCGAAAAAACCGAAACCGAGACGGTTTAAAACCGTACCGAACCGAAAAGCTTAATGGTGACACTCGGTTTTCAAAAACGAAAAACCGAGACTCTCGGTTTTGGTAATGGTTAGGGCAAAAACCGAACCGAACCGAGCCATGTGCAGCCCTACCGGTAAGCTAGGGTTTGGACCGAAACCGTTTTTTTTTACATGAATAAATATTCACTTGATTTTTTTTTTCTTTATGTGAACTGTTCACGTGATTTTTTTTTCTTCGTGAGTAAGTACTGACATTCCCTTTCATGTTAGCAGTGTTACTTGCTTCTTGTGAAAGCAAGCTTAATCTAGTCGTTGCCTCTATTTCGTTTGTGAAGCTGCTGAAGACTCAACATCTACTAGTTAGATTTAGCACCATGTGTGTATACTTTTAATTTTTCTTTGTTCCCTATTTGTTTTATTGAAACATAGATGAACATCTATTAGGGACATCATGGCCTTGAACCGTATGATTTTATGTTTTTGTTGTTGTACATTAAATCATTACTTCTACTTTCTGGTTTTCTTATATAGTTAAAATAAATAGAAGCATTCTTGTTAGATCTATTGAGATAGCACATGACGATAATGATGATTCTGTCTCTATCAATGGAGGAAGCAATACTTCTGGTTCTGCGCATGTTAAAGATATGCCAAATGTGGATGATGACTTCTTCATGTTTTCTTATTCTCATGCTAAGGTCCATCCTGGTTATATTATGCGTTCCCTTGGAAACTTGGGTGAAGCTGTGAACACTCCGTTAGTTGCTCCTGAATGCGTGATGCGGTTTTATCTTCAAAAGAGAGAGTATATATGTTGCTTCACCTATTGATTTTAAATTCTCCAGTCTCCTTTGCATGGTTGGGATGATGGTTGAGGAATATGCATGGTAAGGATCATGTGGTGGCTTTGTTGAAGAAGGTACAAATTTATGAGGCTATCGAAATATCTAGTACCCATTGGCTCAAGAAGGATATGCGTAGCATGGTTTCTTTTCTTTCGCGGTGGTGCATTCCAACTCACACTTTATATGCAGATGCGGAGAATTAACAGTCCCCCTAGATGATGTAGCTATCTTGTTGCATCTTCCAGTCTTCGGAAATCTTGACCTTCGTTTGATTGAGAGGGATAAAAAATTTCGTTTGACCTCGGTAGAGAAGACAAAAGAGTATGACCCAAAGCATAATGCTGAGAAGTGTTTTTATACTTGGTAGATAGCAATATGGTGGCCGAAGAAGGCGAAACCAGGTCAGGTTCTGGATGATACATTGGGTGGTGCTGCATTTTTATGCTTGTGGCTATCAAGATATGTATTTGATGATGGTTCTCGCCTTAAAATGAAGCCGATAGTAGTTCCCGTTCCACTAACATAACACACGGCGTGGCTTTGCCTATAGGTAGCTTATTCCTTGGTTCTTTGTACTCTCATCTTGACTCTCTGGTGTGAGATATGCGTGTTTCCAATGGTTTTATGAAAGTGGAGACGTTCGTGCATGTTAATTTCCTTCAAGCATGGGCGTGGGAACATTGTAGGGCTTATGCTCATGACCTGCATGCTACATCTATTGACGAATAGGGTGTAGAAAAAGTATTTCGTTGGTTACACAAGCGTCCAAGGCCTGGTAAGGAGATTATTACATTTTTAGACAACATGTCATCACTAACTTTACGTCCTTGGTTTCCACTCCATCATATAGCTCAGTTGAAATTTTTTGCTACTCGCCCTGGTACTTTCTTGTCGTCTGGTGGTCACACTGCTGATGCTGGGGAAATTACTTTTATGCTGAGTTGCACACCTGCTTACTTTTTTAAAATATTTATGGGGTCCTATAGGTCAGAATCTTATAATATTGACAGGGATGCTCGTCATATGGGGTTCGACCAGGATGTCCCTTCTTGCCGTACCGCTTCTCCTTCTGTGGATGAGTTGAGTCTTACTTTAGATCAACGCTTTCGTATTGAAAGGAAGAGTTTTCCGTTCTTAATGTCTGAAAGAAAACCAGTAATAACTCTATAGTATAGAAGATTTTGGCAAAATGAGCATGCTCGCTTCATTGAATTTGTTCAAGCAGTTTTTCCATAGTCACGTGATTCCCCCTCTACCGGTGTCTTGCTGAACCATCATATGTTAAAGCTTTTTCCTGCTAGTAAACTCGTAGCACAGTCTGAGCCAACTCAAGTAAGTATTAGTAACTCTGTTTTTCTCTCTCTCTCTCTCTATATATATATATATATATTCAATCCTTATATGACCCTTTTGACTAGAGAGGACGTCAAGTAAATCCTCGAGATAGGAAAAAAAATGCAAAAATAATATAACAGTCCCAAAGAGTACAAATCAGATCAAAGAACCGTGTTGATAGAATCTGTACTGGAACTATTATTGCTCCTGTCACAAGGGTATGAATCTTTTACCATACAACTATTATGACCAAGTTTATCCTACTTGACTGATTGTGTTCTTTTTTCAGAGCTCATCTATTGTTAGATGGTTTTCAACACATGCTCCCGGGGAGTTAAATCCATTTGCTAGAGTGCAAGCAGAAGCGAGGACCAAAATTAGTGATTCTGAAGTGAGTGGCTTGCCATGTGTTGCTTTTATATCTTGAATGAACACATCTATCAACATTGATGATTGTTTTGTTGTTCTTTCAGAAGGGAGATTCTTCTCATAATGAAGACAACGATGGTTTCAGGTCTCCTTCATAAGATGATGAGGGAGTCGTCCTGTCTCAGAAGAAGAACAAAATGATAGCTCCAAATGTTAATGTTCCAAATAGCCCAGAATATGGCCGGGTAAGTCTTCATCTTGTATTAACCTTATAATTGCTTATAAATATTGCTTGAATGAATTAACCAGGGGGTTGTCAAATGTGACTTATAAAGACTTGTAGAGAATTTTCAAATATGTTGTTAGTCAATTGAGATTATGAGAGAGTCTCCCAAACTCTCTTGTTATTGGATGAAGACTTTTTCTAAGTCTTTTAAATTCTCTAAAAACACCATGTTATTGAATTAAGATTTGTTAAGAGTCACTCAAACACTCTTGTTATTAGATATAGACTTCAAAATCATTGATTGTTACTTATTGGGATTTTGGGAGACTTTTTTGATGAAAATAGGCATAAGCAAAATCTCTCCCTTAAAGGTGATATTTTGAGAGACTTGAAAATTTGGGTAGAACAGATATAATCCAAAGGTCCTCACTCCTCAGCCTTATCAAATGACCAAAATCCATCCATGATTATTCGTTAACTCCCTCCTGCCTTATCTTCTCATTCTTCCTCATTCCCCAGCCTTTATCTTCTTCTTCCTCCCCCCACTGTCTTCTTCTGCCATTCCCTACAATTAATTGATTTTATATGGAAAAATCAAAAAATCACAATCATCCCAAATAAAATGATTACATCGACAATTAATTTTAGGAATCATTAACCATTTTTTTACCAGAATCAAGTAGTAAACATCTACTCATAATACATCAATGTGATTATCTGTAAAAGAACAAAAGTGTGATAAAAGGAAAAAAAAAACAGAGGGAGGGAGGGAACTTACCAGCTAGTAGACCGATTTGTTGATGAATAAGGTTTGTTAAAAACAAAATTAGAATTAAAAACAAAAAAATGGTCTGACGTCACCTCGATTTCCAACCGCAGTAGACGGACTTGCCATTCTGCAAGGTAACTATACATAATTTATTTGTTCATTATGCATATAATGATTAAGTTAATATTAAGTTAATCATAAAAAATAAGGTAAATTTTATTTGGTGGATTGTGGATTTGCAAACCGACGCCAGTTATTAGCTCCATACCATGGTGTTCGTTATCATATCCAAGAATATTCAGGTTCCGAACGCCAACCAGTAAAAGCTGATGAATTGTTCAATCTTCTACATGGATCTATAAGGAATGTAGTTGAGAGAACATTTGGTGTATTCAAATCACGCTTCTTAATATTTAAGAGTGCACCCTGGTTTCCATACAAAACATAAGCGGAAATAGTTTTGGCATGTGCAGGACTACATAACTTTTTGCGCAAAGAATGTTGTTCCGATGAATTTCCAGTTGATGAAAGTGAAGAGGAACCAGATTCTTCCACTGAACAAATAGATCTTGAAGACAATGTTTCCCAAAATCAAACTCAGAGACAATAACGAGAAGATGCTAATCAGTGGCGAGATAACATAGCAAACAAAATATGGGATGAGTGGAATAAAGAGAATGAAAACTTAGGCACATGTCAACAATGATCTTTTAATTTTGACAAATGACACAAATTTTACTAGGTATTCATGTTACTTGTGTTAATTATGTAACGTGCATAATAAAAAAGTTGGTAGATGTTTTGAATTTATGATTAGATATTTTACATCTTTTTATCTCTATAAATCACAAAGACTCTCTAGAAATCTACTAGATTTGTATCTACAAGTCGCAGAGACTCTCTATAACACTCTTTTAAAATCACTAAAAATCTCTATATTTCCAGGGAGTCTCTGGGAGTCACTAAAAATAAAAACCTATGAAAGTATATATAAATATCATTTGACTATCCCTTGTAATTGTATGAAAACATGAGCAATTTCGTGAAACTTCGTTGCTAGAAAAATTCAGATATAATGTCTGTACTGAAAACGTTGTAAAATCCTCACACAATGTCCGTTTTCGATAATCTACCCTAAAATTTTTCATGCCCAAGAGATGAGCTATCTCCTACCGAAGAAGAATTTTGGTTTATAGGTCATTTAGGGCCTCAAAAAGACGAAACAATAAAAAGTCAGGAGGAATTCGAGAACTTTTCAGCTGTGAGATAGTTTGTGTTTTAATCATATCTCTAGCTCGTTTGTCCGATTGACGTAATTTTTTAGTATGTTATAGAGGAAATCTATAAAAAAAAAATTGGTATATAACTCATCCATAGATTCATTACCAATTGCTCCCAGCTTGTGACTTTGTACATGGTAGTGTAAAATTTCTTCTGATGAGCTTGATGTGAAAACGTGTTTTTAGGCCTTTGGGCCATTTGCTTGTGTTTTGGGCACTTGATAAAGTATACTCACATAACTAGTTTACTTATACTCTGAAAATTCTAGTTGGAGCTTGAATCTCATGTTTGTCATCAACTGATGATTTTACAGGGCAAAAGTAGAAAGAAACGTAACAACACTGTAGAGGTAGTGATCGTGGACCAAGTTAATAAAGACAGTATTCCTTCATATCAAATTCATGAAGAAGTCATCTCTGACATGATTGTTGATATAGAAAATCAAAGTGAAGATGCCACAGAAACTGAAAAGGCCATGTTGTGTCTGAATGCCCTGGTGAAGGTCTTGTTTTTCATCCTCTATTTCGTGTGCCTCTTGAAAAACATGTGCTTATTGGAGGATTTAGCGTTCCTACATAGTATGATGAGTTCCATGATCAAATATGGCAGAAGTATGTCCACATTGTTACCACCAAGGATTATGGAGGCACCACCTTTCTTGCCTTTCGTGTGAGTGAAGTACTGGCTTCCATGTACGAAATGTGTACTGTGACTAATGCTACTATTACTGAGTGGATGTTCGTGAACTAAAAGTATCATTTAGAGGTATGTGACCGGCTCAAGTTCAGTACAACTTGGTTTGGTCGTGGAATTGTTGTCGTTAAGGAGTCACAGGTTGCAGTAGGTGTGATCCCTTCATATGATCTTATCAAGTAAGAAGAGGTAGAGGTTGAAGATTGACCCAAGAGTTGGAATTGAAGAAAGCCTCTCTCCAAAATATGAAGGAGGTCTTTTATAAAAAAAGAGGCCATTGTTGTCCGGCCTCCCTTAGATTTTTTTCTGTATTTTTTTATTTTTATTCTAGAGAGATGATAGACTTCTTTGGATTTGTTTCTTTTGTTTGGATTTGAATGATTGGATATTTGGTAGGTATGATTGCAAGGATTTTGTTTTGGATCAACATGGATTTTGATTTAATAAAATTAAAATTTGATTATTGAAAAAAAAATTGATACTGAATGCAAATGTCTTGCATACGTTTTGAAGGAATTAAAATTACAAATGAACTAAAGAAATATCACTGGATGCTTCAGGCGTCAAATGCTTTGAGCCACTTCTCATGTATTGCAGCTTCTACCAATTTTCCATCTACAACAATTAACTTGTAGTATCCACCAATGGTAGCTCTAGCGATCATGAATGACCCCTCCCAATCAGAGGTTTCCTTAGATGGCGATTGAGTATTGTTGTTTTCATATACCAAGTCTCCTTCTTGAAAAGCATTAACCCTCATTGGCTTGGCTCTAAATATGTGTTGTTTACAAGGATTTTCTTTTATCTTTGTGCCAACACTAGCATTCCACGCATATGGTGTATTGAATTCTCTTGGGGTAGTTTTGTGGCACACGTGGACACTCTTGTAGTGTCACAAGGAAATATCCATGATGTTCATTGCCATGGTTAGACATCAGATAAGTGATGAATGGATCAATACGATGTTGGATTTGAAGGGGAGTCTGGTTCATCCACTTGGAAAAATACTGAATAAGTGAGGCTATCCATTCATTCATAGAGTTTGATTAAACTAGAGTTGAGTTTTCTAGCAGACTCAAGTCCCCAAACATAATAGGCATGAAGGAGGTTGAGTGGTAAAGAGATGACTTCAGTAAAATTTACTTGAGCATGATACCTCTCTACATATGATGTTGCACTTTCTCCCGGTTCCTGCTTCATAGCCCCCAAGTCTTGAGATTCCTCCAGGTACAAAGGAGATCATCTGACATGACTTTCTTGTGAGGTGCAGAAATGTTTGTTTGAAGTGAGCATGGCAATGACGATGTCTTGGGGGTTGCATTCATCTCCGTTTGAAATATGGCAAGGGTTTCCTGTGTCTGCATTAAATCGACAATGGTATGAGGATTCCGTTTATCCCTTGCTTCTTCAGTGTGCTGCTCAGATGGAGGAGAAATGATACTGTCGACATTGGTAATCCAAGGAGTGTTACCTGGAGTAATAGTACTTCTACTAGCAGAATTCATGTTGGGAGTAGTTTCTGATCTCGACCTGAGATCAACCATTTTGAGACTGATCAAATTTGTAAAATTGTAAAATTGAAGAATTACAACTGAGAGATTAATCTCTCAGTATGGTCGCCAAAATGTTTGGGTGGAAAAACGAATTAAAAGGGTAATTTAGGGAAAATGGGGTGAGCATGTGATAATTCTTCTAACCGTTAAGCATATGTAATGTTGAAGTACTTTGTTTAAATTCGAGAGATTAATTTGTACAATCCTGGCCTAAACCAAGCAATTTCTAGTCTTGTTTCAGTCACAAATGAGAAGTAAAAGGGTTGGTCTTAGGGAAGGAAGTGAGAGAAGGATTGAGGTCAGAGTATCAGACTTTGTAGGATGTTGTAAATAGTTATGAACAATTTCTCTGTGTGTGAGAAAATTGAATGATCGAGTTGTTCGATTTGTGTTGTTCTGTGTTAGACTTATTTGTCTCAGACTTCGAAAATTATTTTCCATTGTTCAATAGATTGAGAATCCATTTATATCATAGCTATTGTAACCGTTCACCTGACCTCTTCTCTAGAAAAAAGTGTCGACGGTTGAGTAGTGGTGGAGTGGAGAAGGTGGAGAAAATTTTAACAATTTTTCCTACTTCGACTAAGGTTGAATGGACCGTTTCTCAACCCACAACTCTCTACTCAACTGCTGATCAAACTTTCCAGAGTTTTCTTTTTTGTGGATGTACTGGTGCATCACATGTCGTAGACCGCCATACCAATATCCTAGTGAATATCCCCCCATTTGTGACATCTTTAATATCTCGTATATATTTTGTAGTATTAAGCACTGTTAATGTGAAGTCAAATGAGACTTGCTTGGTCTTTTGACTAAATACTTGTCTTGCCTGATTAACCTAATGAGTCTAGCAGATTGAACTTAAAATAAAATATGTAGTTATTTTATTTTATTATGTTTATGAGGAACAATGTGAGTTCAAATAGGTTAGCATTGACGTGCTTTGTAGAAATATAAGTGTATCATACTGAGTATAAACATATACGTAGCATGCTGCCCACACGAATATGTATATGAGGCCACGTGTGAGGCCACATATAAAAAATATATGAGTGAGACCTAGTATGGCTTTTGATAGATAAAGTGAGGTCTGAAAACTTGGTTGGACAATTTAGGGTTTTGAAAAACAAGCTTAGCTAGGTAGCTGAGGCAAATAAGCTTAGCTAGGTGCTAAGGAAGACAAGCAAGTAGTGCTAAGTAAGACGGACAAGCAAGCTAGCATAGATGGACAAGCCTTGGTAGCTTGGACGGACAAGCTTTTCCCGTGAAGCTAAGGAGGACAAGGTAGAGGGTTAAGCTAAGCCGCACATGAACTATGAGCATACATTAAGGTACACGCGAACTGTGACCATAGGCTAAGCCGCTCATGAACTGTGAAATGAGCTAAGCCTCTCATGAACTGTAGCCATAGGCTAAGCCGCACATGAACTGTGGCCATAGATTTTGAAACGCTTATAAGCGTTATAAACCAGTGTTAGGCCATCACCTTTACCGATTAGGGTTTGAGAATTTCATTGAAGTTCGAAACACTTATAAGTGTTGTGCACTCGTCTTTAGTGTTTCCAAAGCCTCAAATTGGATTCTTCCCTTTACACCATTCACATTAGATGTCTCCCTAAGCAAGGATTAATGTGATCAAGACTAAATTTAGCTAATAAAAGCTTATGAAATTGTTTGGCACAATTTCTACTTGGCATCTAAGTGCATATGTGGCACTTTAGTCAAGTAAATTTGTGTGTAACTTCTATATAAAGCTATATATGTAGTTTAGTGAGTCAATATTATTCAGTTGAGCATACACATTGACATAATGTAATTATTTTGGGAATTCATTTGCGGAATGTACACCCAAATAATCCTCAAATTGCTTTATACTAGTGGGAAATCCATCTAGGAGCTTGAGATTTTATGTAAAA
This sequence comes from Papaver californicum, assembly GCA_023531435.1. Classification (NCBI taxonomy): domain Eukaryota; kingdom Viridiplantae; phylum Streptophyta; class Magnoliopsida; order Ranunculales; family Papaveraceae; genus Papaver; species Papaver californicum. The sequence goes on from JAJJMC010013841.1 coordinate 10,526,953, forward strand.
ATCATAGAATATCCGGGAAAGTTGTAGGAACCAGTGTTTTTCTGATGATTTCGTACAATAATGAATGTTGATTCATTCAGTAATTTTGATCGTATATGTAGATGTGCATACATATAGAGAGGGGACAGGGATGAGCACCTGAGAGAGGACAGGGATAACCACCTGCCTAAAAAATCTTTACAGAATTTTAAGGTTGAATATTTCCCAGACTCGAGTCTTGAGAGATAATTTTACTATTTAACCCCTTGACAAAAAACCATCATCTACACGCTGCGTTAAGTGTTGTGTTGGATTGAATACGGATAAAACTAAAACCAAACCAAACCAAACCAAACCAATCCATACCATGCTCACCCTTACTATTGGGTACTTCCAAATTGAAACACGGTGGTAATCAAACGTGGGATGGATGAGCCCAAAAAGAGACGAGAACCTAACAACACCAACGAACTACCCAACAATGACGGGTAACAGTAACAATAACACCACACAAAAGTCTAAACCATGATGCTCCATGCACCACAACTACAAAGTACAAACTCAAAGGGGCTCAAATGTAACTTTTTTTAGATGAGCCTTGCATATAGCATACGTGTCTTGAGAGTCAATTGATCTAGTTCAAGATGGGACCCAAAAATGGCCATTAGGCCCATTACACATAATAAGGATAGATGTTGAATTTGTTTCTTTGTGATATCATTCATCTATAAATACAAGCATGCCTTAGTGCCTTTTACTGTCAAGTTGTATGATCAAGGGGTCATATCTACTCTTTGGCAAAGGAAAGACATAGGTTTTTCAAAAGGTCAAGTAAACCTTTCGTTTTCATATAGTTGGCTACTTTTTTTATACACGTAAGAAACAATCAAAGATTGTGATGCAACCTATAACAACCAAGCATATATGATGCATTCATAGCTGTATATTTGCCAATGCAAAATAATCAATTAAACAGTTTAAATCCAAATTTAAATGTTTATTTATTAATGTTGTGAAAGGAACAAACAGCTTTTCTTGGTAAGATCAAATTAGAGGTACACATGATTAGGATTAGGTGTTCCTAATCTTTTATTGATCAAGGAGATTTTGTAAGTGAGGGGTTTATGATGAAAGCATCTAATCGATAAGACAACTTACCTATAAGTCTTTGGCTCATTGAGTGTTGGAAGCCACGATTAATCATATCTAAAGAGGTTAGAATGTCATTAGAGCCCTCCAAGTGAATAACTGCCTTACATTAGACTATATGACGGCTTATTTCCATGTTTTGTGCAAAATGCAAATTTTCAACTAATACCATAGCTCAATCAATTAACGTAAGATGCAGACAGAAAAACTGTAACTAGTGATGCATAGTAAATGAATGTCGATGAATATTTGTTGGATGCTGGTGAGGCATGCGAAAGTGACAAATAGGAAGTCTAGTTGAAGTCGACTATTGGGACATGATATCCATTTTACTCCACCAGTTTGTTGGGTTTGATCAAATTATACACGGATCTATTTTTACTGATTTTTCTGGCTGCCCAGAGATTTTTCATCCAAAGTCCGAACCTTGCTCTAACATTTTTATTTTTATTTTTTTTGTTAAGTTTTTTTAAAAGACAATTAACACGAAAATTTTCCGAGAGAACATCCATCTTAATATTATTTTCGTCTAAACATGTTTTAACTGTAAAATATAAATTCTACCTAATATGAAATCAAATCATGCTTTAACAACAACTCCCATAAGCGTCCCAGAGTTCAGAGGTGTAAGTTGGAACTTGGAAGGAAACTACGTAAACTTTAGATCCACTGCATATATGAGTCTCTATACGGAGCCCATGGTGCCCATAGGATTGAGACAACCATGTTTTTCTAGGGTTAAAATTCAACACGACTCAATTTCCTGTTTCCTTTTGCAATCAAACACCTCCCTCAAAACCGGGTTAATAAATAACTCCAAATTTGACTCAAAACAAAAACAACTTATTTAGTTTCAAGGTTTGGAACTTTTAACTTTACGTGTCTTACTCTTATTGACCAACTCATAATGATTAAGTCTAATCCGATTTTCTTATTAAACCTTCCCCTATTCACCCGCCATATTTCTCTTCTTCATCACCATCATCTCCAACAAACAATCTCTGCAAAATCATCATCTTAATCTCATCATACCTACCCCTAATAAATCGAATCCTGATTTTTTTTCTGTTATTTCTATTCTCGTCCACAGAAAAAAAACCCTTACTTTTCGCCGCAATATAAATTTGAATAAAAATTTGAAAGTGATGTCATCATCATCTTAATACAAGACTTCTCTATCTCTCTAAAAATTCTACAGTCAAACGCGCAAAGTCTCCGTTGTTTTATGTTTATATTTACAGTACCCTTTATTCAATTTTTCTTCCTGGAGTTTTGAGGGGCGTTTGTTTTTTCGGAAGAGGTGGGTGATTGTTCATTTTTATGTTCAATTTAATTTAATATAATTCTTATTCTGCTGATGTTTTATTGCCGTCTATTGGTGTGAATCTGTTTTTTTTTTCTTTTTTTTTGGTTTTTTTATTCAGTTAATTGATTAGCAAACAAGTTGTTGTTGATGGAGAATTTAGGCTTCTTTTATTGCTAGAGGTCAAATATTGCTGTTTTGGTATGGATTTAAGTTTCAATTTAGGGTTCTTTTAATTGCTAACTCAATTTTTATTTTTATTTTTATTTTGGTGTGTAGGGGTTTGATTGAATTTTGATTTGGTGTTGTGATTAGGATTCACAAAGATGGATCCAATAACAACTCCAACGAAAGCTGATAAGAAAGTTGAGAAATTTGATGTGGGAAAAGTGAAGGGTGTGGGAAGTATAAGTAACAAAGATATGATTGTGAGAGCTGATAAGATTGATTTGAAGAGTTTGGATATCGAACTGGAGAAGCGCCTTAGTAGGGTTTGGTCTAGGGATAGAGACCTTAATAAACCAAAGGAAGAATGGGAGATTGATTTGTCAAAATTGGAGATAAAGAGTGTTATAGCTCATGGAACTTACGGTACCGTGTATAAAGGTGGCTACGATGGCCAGGATGTTGCAGGTAATTTTTCGATCTTGCAACATACTACATGTATTTTTGAGTAGCTTTTGAGTGACCTATTATAGTGAATTACTGGATGGCCTGTTTCATTTTCGCGTTTTTATTATTGACCTTAGTGATTTACATGTTAGATTAGTATTATGTATTTTTTGTTATTTTTATGTCATAATTTTCAGTATGGAATATATGTTGATCACTTGATTACTTCTGTTGCATTTGTCATTCTGGATACAGTGTTGTACTATAATATTCTGATTGGCTATCCTATACCAATCTGAATTACTGAAATATTGCCATCATACTTTACTTGTTGAAATATGGTAAAAAGTAAGTGTCATGCTATTTTCAAAACTAGATTGCTCTTAGTGGCATATCATTTTTCTGCACCGAAATCATGTGGTACCCTAGTTGATAATTGCTCTACTGGGTTGAACCAAGGGTAATGGATTACATGTTTTGGATTTTTAGATCTCTTCATTTAAGACTTATTCTGCAAATTAGTTATCACTTCACTTCATGCAAACTGTAGTTATTGGTTTTCTACTTCATACTTCTATTGAGCCATCAATCTAGTTGACTAGTTCTTGGGGGTTTGACACTGCTTATATTAACATCTGTCACTGAAGGACCTATAATTCTTTTTGTTTGACTATGCCGTTCTGGGTACCTTGCCACCCCAGTTAAAGGCTCTTAATGATGTTTTCTCCTAATGCTAAGTACTTTAATGGAGCTAGGAAGGTCCGGTGGTGAAACATATTAATTGTAACCTTTCTTAATGCTGTTGTAAAGGAGGTTTGCAAATTGTTGAGTTAAGGAGACACGAACTATTTAACAATTTCATCAAAAGTGCGTCTTTCCTATATTGTGATTTTTAATCCTCTTCTTCCCCAAAAATATTTCAAGGGATGGCCAAGATATGTATGCAAGTACGTAGTAATATTATAACGAATATATATGAAACATGTAGTGATGTTGGCAACATTTTTCTGGTGGTACCATGTCCAAATCTGTTGGTACATTAGTAGTAATAGGTCCACTGAATTATTAATGAACCATATACTATGCTACCAGTGGAACTCTCACAACAGTGTTGTTTCAATATTATAGTGAAGCTTTTGGATTGGGGTGAGGATGGTGTTGCCACAACTGCTGAAACTGCTGCGCTTCGGACATCATTTCGGCAAGAGGTTGCTGTCTGGCATAAGCTTGACCATCCTAATGTTACAAAGGTAACCCTTATTTGATCATGTAAAGATTGTTTCCACTCGTTGCTTTGTTACTCAAACACCCCACGGGTTATATACATTTGATTCAGTTTATTTTAAGATGTGTTTGTATCTTTTGTTGGCAATTAATTGATGTGAAAATCCATCACTGCTAAGTAATATTTTGTTATCTTTGAGGTTTATGATGTGTAAGATTTATATTTGGTTTCTTTTTATGTTCACTGTGGCTCGCGATAACACCTTGGAAATTAAGTATTTTCATTTTCTTGGTTACAGTTTATCGGGGCTTCTATGGGAACTTCCAATCTTAAGATTCCTCCCGGGAACTCAGACGGTCGCAGTGCTCTTCCTGCAAGAGCATGTTGTGTTGTTGTGGAGTATCTTCAAGGAACACTGAAGAGTTATCTGTTTAGAAATCGACGCAAGAAACTTCCATATAAGACTGTGGTACAACTTGCGTTGGACCTTTCTAGAGGGTGAGTAGAATTACTTAAAGTTCTTGAATTAAAAGCTGAAATGCTAGTTATTTCGGTATTTTTAAATGGATTATACTGCTGTTTTCTGAATTTCGCAGTTTGAGTTATTTGCATTCTAAGAAGATTGTACATCGTGATGTCAAGACCGAAAACATGTTATTGGATAGTAAATTAACCGTGAAAATTGCTGATTTTGGTGTTGCTCGCGTGGAAGCTCAAAACCCGAGTGATATGACTGGTGAAACTGGTACCCTCGGTTACATGGCCCCCGAGGTATTTTTAGTTTGCACTTTAGTAATTTCGAGAAAATTGATTTATAATGATATATAAAACCATACTATCTGAAAGCTTAAACAAGTGGGCACCTTAGATAGTAAATCAAGTGATATACCATGTTAAAATGTGTAAAGAATTGCACCTTCCTTTATATTCATTTTCCCTGAATGTTAAGTTTTGGTTTGTAGGTTCTTGATGGTAAACCTTACAATAGAAGGTGTGACGTATACAGCTTCGGTATTTGCTTATGGGAAATCTACTGCTGTGCTATGCCATATCCTGATCTTAGCTTTGCTGAAGTCTCATCTGCAGTTGTGCAACAGGTTAGTGTACTGTCATTTGTAATTCTTACTTTTAGGTGTTTCTGAAAGTTGTGCGGAAGACCAGAACCTCGTAATATAGGTTTCTGGTTAATTTAGCGTCTCTCATAGTCTCATGCTACCATCTAGTATTTATGATTAAGCTGACATGTTGTAGAGTCTAAACTTTTAGCATGTGCTAGCCTACTTGTTATTTTGTTCTTTGCATGCACCCTGCTTCTTGTTATTTATAGTCTTGCTACATTTAAGACCGGCATATGACCAAATAAGCACTAGTAGTCTAGGATCTAGGAGGCAGTTAAAAAGAAAAGTATGTGTTTTTCTGTCACTTGGACACAGAGGCAAGACTTCATGGGTAGTATGATGACAGATAAAGAACATAAAAAGAAAGGCTGAAGTCTCCCGCATCATAATAGCAGAAGGAGAGTTCTTATTTATTTTAGAACTGAGATCAGTGACGACGTAGGGTTATCATTGGCCTTTGTGGGCTTCTCTGAGACTTAAAGACCTCAAAAGTTTTGAGTCAAAATTTGGTGAAAATCAACTCTGTCTAATAGAGGACGCACACCCTTAAGCTCATATATCTGGACCAGTGTATTCTTTGTTATAATTTTGTATGCTCCCTTTTTTTTCTTTTATGCCTACTCCTTGAACACTACAAGATAGAGAAAACCTAGTCCTTGATTGGGATTAGGAAAGTGATGCTACTTTTCTAGGTCACATTCTGTTTATGATCAGCTAAGGATAGGCAACATGTCACTGCTCCAAAACAACCAAATTAGTAGAATATATCACATTGAATTTCCAGATGCTGCCCTTTCAGCATTGGACTTCCATTTCAAATGGTCTATTGAAATCATGAAATGCATGTACTATGTTCCATAATATTTATAACAGTTAAATTTTATTTGAAAACTCCATTATCTTGACAATTTCGTGGTTTGTTTTTGTTTATAATAGCATTTGCGACCAGAAATGCCGAGATGTTGTCCGAGCCCATTAGCAAACATCATGCGAAAGTGTTGGGATGCAAACCCTGAAAAACGACCAGACATGGATGAGGTGGTAAGGTTGTTAGAGGCTCTTGATACCAGTAAAGGAGGAGGCATGATACCAGAAGACCAGAAAAGTGGATGCTTTTGTTTCGGTGTTGCTCGGGGTCCATGATTTTTCCTTTCTTTTTCTACCTGTTTCTTATGTTGCAGTGGTATTAGTGTTGTAGAGGGTTTTAGTTTCATTTTCTTTTTTTTTATATGGTTTTCTTTTGTATACAGCCGTGTTTTTTTAATTGCGGAGGATGTTTGAAATAATCTGGGAAACCTATAATCACATTAGCTCATTGTTTTCCCCCATAACTATATACTCAAGTGATATATTGCTCGAGTTTGTTGTGTATGTTAACACATCCTTAAACACTTGTACCTTATCCGGAAAGCTGGGTAAGACAGGTGTAGAATAATCCAAATCTAGCTCTCTTATCTTGAGAAAGAATAACATTTGCAGGGCATAGAAAAGGAAGAATATGGACATATTTTGGGCTGTCTGTGTGTAAGCTATGTTTTCATTTTTGTAAAAAGAAAAAAAAGAAATAACATGGCAGACAAACCATAGGCAAAGTAGTGAAATGGTACCACCCTGGCTATGTGTATATACATATATCTATCTATGTTATAAGGGATAATAGTGGTTTTGTCAACTGATGGTCATCCATAGATTGATATATAAAGGACGGTCTAGATTAAGCCACTGATATGTGTTTACACTCTCCTTTTCGGTTATACATATTGGACGGAGATCTACAGTTTGGATATATAAAGGACGGCAGAGATCATACCAGATACTTATAACGCTCTAATCATATTCAACATAATCTGGGTAGACACCGGAAACAAAGGACGGTTGTGATTCACCTACTAAATATACTCCTTTCACGCTCGCCCTCAAGATTCTCGTTCCATTCTTCTTCTTCTTCCGTTAACTCTTCTGATTCATTTCAATTTTCCTTACGGGAGTGCATGTCTAATTAAAATTCATTTTGTGAATATAGACAAGGATGGTTAATGCTATTTTCAAAGAAAAGGTGTTTTTCACTCTGATTTTTGTTCATTCAGGGTTAGGGTTCTTCTTTCCCAACAATTTAACTTCATTTTTTTGTTCATCATAGAGTTTCTCCCTGATCGTCGACAACTCCAGGTATGAAGTGCACAAGATTTGGGTTTGTGTGTAATTATTTATCAAGATCAGGGAGATTTTTCTTTGGTTAATCATAGGGTTTCCATTCACTGTTATCTTTGTTTATCATTTTTAATCAGCGTTGATGCGAACACATTTAGGTGTTATGTTTATAGGTTCAAGTTCTTTGCATTCGAAGTTTGCCCTGTTTTGCTTGATAGAGTTGAGGAACAACTTAATGGGTGTTGCATCAGACTCCTGTATTGCAAGGTATTATGATACTCTATTTGTCTCTCCAGCTCTCTTAAACTGAAGTGTCTAGATAGATTATTTGCTGCATAGATTTATGGTATTGGTTTGTTTGTAATGGGATATAATTTTAGCTGGAAGGTTCACTTATTGTGGTTGCGCAAAATGAAAATTTGCAATTTATAAAGATTTGAAAACATTTTTGAAAATTCAAGTCCAACTCTAAATTTACAACGCAATGCCTCTCCAGGAGTGGTTTGACACTGATTTGGTATGGCAAATGCAGCTTCAATGGTGAATCACATATCGTGCGGGAATGGTCGGGCAATTCATCTTCGCAGCAACTCTGTTTAGATGCTGTCGGGTTGCAGGTTCATGCTGGGTCTAGCGGAATTAGCACATTTGTTATGCATATGGCAAAATCCAGTGGAGCAAAAGTATTTATTACAACAGGTCTGCTAAGCACATTTTTGTTGGATGCTTAACATGTTTGTTTAGACTGCCATGATTCTCATTTAGTTAATACTTCACTTTCTAGGAAACGAGGAATTATTAGTTGTCTGCAAGAATCTTGGAGCTGATGTTTGCATCACTAACAAGGCTTTTGTGCCCCAGGCGTGGAAGAAACAAAAGGAAAAGGTTTCATTTTTGATACCTTTGTGTTTCTTTAAGTGTTTTGACAACCATTTTTTTTGAGGAGATATGCTTTCTATTTTTTCATTTTTTGAGCGAATTTCGTGTTTCTTGTCACTCTTTTCTCATTAATAAATCTTGCTAGCTTAAACATCGATGGTCGAATCTTTATCACTGGGTTCCAGGGTGGTACAATTACACACGTAATCTCATCTCTATTTATGTTTCAGGTAGTTCCTTTCTTTTTCGTTCTTCATCTTCTATATTTTGTGTTGCGAACAATTATTTATGTAATGATATTTCCATCTAATAAGGCCTTAAACGACATCAAGTTCTTCTGAAAAAATATAATGCAGGTCTTCAAAGATGTGGAAAGAGTTGCAGATTAAGATGGATTCTTTTAATTATCTTACACTAGACTTAAAATGTAGTAGTTTCTCTTATCTTGAAGCATCTCTCATCCTTGAACTTCATAGGATTTTTGGCGACAGGTATGCTTAATTTCATTTTTTAAAAATTAACAGTTGTGGCATTTTTACTTTGAGTCGATAATAGTGTGTGGCTGATCAGAAAATGCACTAATATTATAGTTAAATGGATTGGTGATAAGAATTCCTTTCATCTACATTAAATTATGACTGATTCTTATTTTATTGTGATCAGTTTGCAGAACCATGGGATCTTTGCCGTAACTATGAAGAGTTTCCTTTAGAGTCTTGGTATTCCTATTCACCTCTACTTTTGCAACAGACTACTACCAGCCACACCTTCAGGAATCGTATTCTCCATTATCTTTGGCGATATAAATTTGAAGTCTGACACCGAAACTCCAGCAGATTTATATTCTGGATTCGCCTCTAGAAATTTCTCTACATCAGCCGGTGATCGTACTTTCTTTCCACCTGGTGCTCTATAATAGACATGCAATCTACAGTGATCACTTCTTATAGTCGTACCTCTATTAACCTGGTATGTTCATAATCAAGAATCATTTCAAGTTTATATTTGCATGCGTGCCTGGCTCCAATCTTTTAAGAAAATCAAAGTTGATAAATAAAGCTTTTTTACTGATTGGTGCAAAGGTTTGATACATTTTCCTTAAAAAATGTTATTGATGGGGCTGTTTGGTAACCATTATTATAATGGATTATGAGTCCATAGTCAATTTTCCGGCCCATAATCCATTATATAAGTGTTTGTTAAAATTTATAATAACTGATTATTTTAATCATAATTAAAAAAACTTATTATTTTCATAAGTTGAAAAAAGTTATTTATAAAAATTATCATAACCGATTATTTTTTATAACAAAATTGAATTAGCTTTTTTTCCTTATTTTCTCTAAACTATCAAGAGAGATACAAAAAAACAGTAGTGGACTAAAAAAAATAATCTTAGATCATCATTCTTTCCTCTCCTCTTTGAAAGCATTTTTCTAAGATAATCAATTATTCCAAAAATATGTTTGTTAAAATTTATTAAAAAAATGATTAATAGCATAATCATAAATGATAATTATAAATGATAATCATAATTTTTACCAAACAAGGCCGATGCTTGCCATTTTCTTTCTGTGCCATTAATTATTAGATATCTTCACCTAATTTAATGGTCTTGAGAATATCTTATTAAAATTCTTTTTTACTGTAATAGGCAAGAGTCTTGAGCAATGATGCCAGACGAAAAAGTAATATCAATATCAACAAAGAACTGCCGAGTCATGGTCTCTAGCAAAGGCTGAAGCAGCTAAGGATATAATCATTGTCGTCTAAGGTAATCTTTTCGAGTTTGAAATTTATTTTCTATGTTCTTTTGTGACAGAATATATTTGTAAACCAAGGGGTTAAAGTTGCAAAGTAACCTCAAGTGAGCGCTTTCTCTCTTTTATTAATGTAGTAGCTAAATTAAGGATTTCTTTTTATGCAAATCGTGGCTGAGAATTACCCAATGAATTTAACAATCTTTTATCCCCTTTGTTTTGTTGAGTAATGAAGAATTTTGTGTTAGATAAACTAGTACAGTTTCTTTAGATGAAATGGTTTTATGTACTATCTTATTTCAACAACTTGAGACGTGGTTTAAATGTGATTCAGGTCTGGCTTGGTTGCTTTTGTTTGTGGAGATTGGTCTGTGCCATTGCCGAAGGTAGTTAACATCAACCCAAACAAGGTTAGCTTGGTTGCTGATGTTATGGCACTGTGACTTTCAGGTGAGATGTTGCTTAAAAACAGAAAAAAGTATAACATATGTTTCATTCTGGATGTGAAAGACCAATAATAGACCACCTGTTTATCCAAGATTACAGTTCCCAATTTACCAGGCTTCCCTTATAGTCCTGACGTAGATGAGGAATACTTGGTGTTTGAAAGCTTTAGATTTCTCAAGTAAATTAAACTGACCAAACAGTGTATATGAGCACGGTTGTTCATTAATTTTGGAATTCTTAGCTCTGCTGTCCCACTCTTTTTGAACTGTAGGCAAGCCACAGTTGTATCTTTTACATTTCGTAATCTTCCTGTTACACAGAATCACAACGATCCACTATCAGCCTATAACATCTTGAATCGTATTTGAACATTTAACTAATTGATTACATTGTGTGTTGTAGGAGTAAAAAGTTCAAACTATTATTCGCAGTGCTATCTTTCTATGGTGTTGTTATGCTACTGATTGGTTTCTATGTAAGGCTACGGTGTTTTGTAACTAGAAGAATTAGATTTAAAACAATCGGTAGTTTAAATTCAATTAAAAAGCTTATGTTATTCAAGTTTATGCATGCCGTTATATGAGTAAAATAGTTCGTTACAACAACAGTGAATTTGATTCAAGGGAAGTTATAAAGTGTTTAATGGATTTCTAACCTTGGTATATATATTTTTATAACTGCAGAGAGGTGGAAACAGGTTTGATTGAATGAAAACCAGATGTCATCATTAATGCGTGCATCCCCTTATGCAACACCTTCGTTTATGGGTGCGTAAAAGTAGGGCCTTCAGAAGAAGGTTGTCTTTGTTACTGTCATTACAGACCTCAACACCTACCATCGCACATGGTGAGCTCATTTATTCTTATCAATGTGAATTAGTGATTCGCAGCTTGCACATTACTTGCAATTATAAGATTTCAAATGAGTGTTTCGTGCTTCATATACAGTAAGGACCAGTTATTCATGATATGAATAACTCATGCTTTGCTTGAAGATGATCTTTTGGCTTATACAATTTAATTGATAAAGTTGATCTCTATCAAAATTTTAGTGTATTTTTCTTTAAAAGGGATCATCACTTTACTACCTAATTTCACAAGATGAGGATTCCCCGTTAAGGAACAACAATAATCAACTTGAAATCTATCAAAATGGTCACTGTTATCCTCATTTACATTAACTGTCTTAATGCTTGGACTGATCATTATACTGCAGTGGTATGAGCCTGTATCTCTGAGTTTTTATGATTAAAAATAGTGTGCAGCCATTGGTCAGAACCTTTCTTAATGCTTGGACTTGATTTGCCACCAAACCTTTTCAAAGATGTAACTTAGAAAAACATAATACTACATGTGTGTGACTAAATAACACTACGTCAAGGTTCGTCTGCTCTCATTTTTAACTGTCATGTCCTCATTCCAAGATTCATACTCTAGAGAGGGATAATCCTCTGAAATAATAGCACATATACCTGTAACATTTCGTGTCGAGAACACATGCAAGAAATTTGACTGTTCTTCAGATGAATATGGCCTTCGCGCCTTGATCTCCATATTAGAGAATGTCATTGTAAAGGATTATATTCATAACATTGTGATTAAGGTGCTTACGGCATGCATGCTGTTATCGAAGAAAATGGATAAATCTGAACTACCTGATTCAGGTACCTTGATGTCAACATTGAAACTTAACTTTTCCAGAGTTTTCTTTGACTAAAAGTCGAAGAATGCAACTATTTCATCCTTAGGACATTGGCTTTGATTGAACTGTTAAAATGACTTTTGTGCATTGAACCAAATCTGGAAAAGAAAAATACTCTGTATCCATTACTAATTGATATATTGTTCTGTCACAATACTCAGGATGCTGGGCCAAACAAGTGTACATTGTTGTTGATAAGAATTATCCGTGTGAGCTGCGGGGAGCTGTTAGAAAGTTCCTGGAGGTCTGTTTGCTGACAAGAGGTTTTCATACTTCTGCATTATTTCTACATTTTCAAATTGTTAACTGTGCTTTCATCTGTTGTAGGACTTAAATGTCAAAACTAAGAAAGGGGACTCGATTTTTGAGGTTTTGTGTGTGATGTTTGATGGCAGTTTCGATGCTTCAGTACCTATAACTGATTCAAAACTGTGGTTCTCTATTGAACATTCAAAGGTATGCACTCTAAAGAAAATACATGTTCATCAGAAAATAGAGTTTAGTACTTGCTGTTATCCTTGCTGATCATTTTTTAAGCTATCTAATGGTTCCAACCTTTTTGGATGTGGAAGGAGGAGATTCGTAAAACTACCCTATACAGTAAGGCCAAATTAAAGATACTGAAAGCTGAAGCTGTTGATTCTCAAGTTCGGTGCTTTATCTCATATGATGCAAGAAGTTTTAGAATCTTAATCAGTTCATGAGAAGAAGTACAACTTTGAATTCTAGCTTTACGTTTTTATTAGTTTTAGGTTTCCTTCGAAATTTTGAATGCAGGTTTTTAATATAGATGATTTAATGGAGACGAAATTTCGAATGCAGGTTTGTTCACTGGAAATGGTTACACTGGAATACATATATATGAACCCACTGGAAGTTTGTTCACTGGAAATGGTTACACTGGAATACATATATATGAACCCACTGGAAGTGAGCAGACTGAGGAGGTAAGAGAGAGAGAGAGAGAGTAGAAGAGAGTGAGTATCTTGAGCCAGCACAGAAAAAACAGAGGTCGCAAGAGGTGGGTTTCTGATGGAGAACAGAATTTGTAAGAAAATATTACTGGGTCTGTGCTAAGTACTTTTAAACTCCGTAAGAAGACGCCCCATTTAGGATTTATTAACAGTATGGATGACGACGAAGAGGTTTATGTTTTCTTTGAGATGAAACTTTTACTTTGTAAATGAATATCCTGTGAGACGGATGTCTTGGTGAGATGGGGTGAGTGCAGTGGTCTGAGCATGTTTCTTTGAGTTTTTGGGATTCAAAAATAGTGTGCGGGATAGATTAAGCGAAGGATAGATGGTGAACTAATACAATTTTTGCTCCTGGATGACAACCTACATGTGACTCTTATCTTAGTAGTGATGGGACTGATCTTTAAAACATAGAAGAAGATCAGCAAAAAAAACAACTAACTTTTAACAGTGTACTCTGTCTTTTTCTTAGAGTGGGCTATGAATTTACTCTTTTACATTTTTTAATTTTTAATCCTTATCAATTGTTGAATAAGTTACTTATCTACATACATATGTAGACATATCGCGAATATTTGGAATCACAATTGCATTGGGCTTTTACTGATTCTACTGAACATGAAATCATTTGAACAAATCTTAACGTAATTATAATATCCTTTTTTATTCGTATATAAACAATTCAAAACATTGTGGATCATTAGCGCGTTTCCGTAACTCAAACAATTATGGAATAACGCTGTGCTTAATGCTGCTGTTGGTACTCCATATCCGACTATATAGATTTACACAACCACAATCCTCCTGTTTTAGAAACCAATAGATTTTCTTTTTAGTAATTTTATGTTTTGGAAGATAAAATTGAGCAATTTCAGAGGCGGGTTTGTGATTTTAGTACATATCAATGGTACCAATGAAAAACCAAACAATCAATTCATATCTCAGTCTATATTATAAGGGACAATGATGTTTTTACCAATCGACGATCATCCATAGTTTTGATATATTTGAACATCTGGATTTAAAAGACATTATGGTGTTTTGTCAATCGACGGTCATCCACGTTTTGAAAACATAAAACACGTTCCAGATTAAACGTTGGATTTAAAAGATACAATGATGTTTTTCCAATCGACAGTCATCCATATTTTAGAGTCCTAAAGGACGGCTTATATTATATTGGTTTTGATGTCAAAAAGTGTTTTTACCAATTGACGGTTATCCATATTTTGTAGACATAAAGGACGACTGAGATTAAAACTTTGATTTGATGCCTTGATTTATTATACAAAATTCGGTCCCACAATCCCACCCGATTTATAGGCGCGGACATTATTAGCCCATGTTTTAAGCCTTAATCCTACGGCCCATATCTATTCTCCCCTTTGATAACCTCCCGTATTAAATCTCTCGAATTAAATCACATAACACTATTTATCGAATCTCCTCTTCCGTTACCAAACTTCATCTCCTCCCACTGCAGTATGAGTCTCCATTATTGAGATTTTCATTTTGTTGATTGGATTAGGGAAGAAGAGATAGAGAGAAAGAGAGAGATTATAAGTTGGAGAGATTGGAAATGGACGATAGAGGAGGATCATTTGTTTCTGTTAGAAGGATTTCACAAGGACTTGAGAAGTACTGCTCATGGTTATCATTCTCCTTCTGGTATTCTCTTCGTCCCTCTATATGCCCTACTTTCTTCATTTATTTATTCGAATTCTTCACTGTTTAGGATTCTTCTGTTGATTTTTGTTAGTTTTTTTTAATTGATTTCTTTTGAAGTGTTGATGGGATTATAGATAAATTGACTTCTGTTGGGGATATTGTGGAATTTGGTTTTCATATTGTGATTAATGGTGTTGGTATATGGATATGGGAATTTTTGTTTAGGGGATTATCTTTCTCCCAATATTGGGTTTAGATTTTTCGCTATCTTAAACCCTAGAATTCCAATTTTTATTTTAAATTTTGCTATTGATTCTCAAATCATTGTTGTTATTTTTGATGCTTAAGAAGGGAAATTAGGGTTTGCGAATTTGGTGTGTTTGCTTTTGTTCCAGTGTTGCTTCACCATGCAAGGTAATTTCGTTCAAGCTTTTCTACATTCATTGTTAGAGTTTGGCGCATTGATATTCCCCTTTTCACGATAATTATTCTAGATTTCGGAATTCGTTACTATAAGAGTGCTAACCTTTCCAACAACTGTATATAGGGATCTGTTACTTCGCAAAAGTGATGTCTCTGTGGTTTCTGATAGTGGTATTGCGACACAGGGACAAAGCTTTGACACTTGGTGCATCTACTTTCATGATTGTGATTTTCTTGGCTGGTAACACTGAGGCTCTTGGTGCCTACAAAGTTCAAGTATACATGAACTATTACAAAAATTTGTCGTATATTGAAGTCTTCTCAGTTGTGAATATAAGAGTTTGATGCATGATTGTAAGGGTCATTGGTTCATAGTTGTTATATTCCTTTGAACTGTCAGAGTCTATCTCCCTTTTGGAGGTTGGTTGTTTGTCAATTCTGATAGGTTTTCCTTTCACATGCTTCTTCACAATTGATGTTGCTTTAGTCGATTTCTTCGGGCCTTTCTTTGTCTCACTGGTGATAGACATTAGTAATGTACTGATGTCAACTGTAAAGGTAACTGTTTTACCTTTGTAATGTACTGGCAGCCACTGTTGATTTGGTTAGTAGATTTTTATGAGTACCAAGCATGTCTTTGTGGAAATAGACTGAAAAGCGTATGAGAATCTCCGGATTATACATAGTACAGAGAATTGATATCAGTAGACAATGTGAAAGAACTAAAAAATTGGTTTGCGTGGTATATAGAACTAGGGATGCACATCGTGTGGGTCGGGTCGGGTTTGGCCTCACCCGCACCGGCAAAAGGCGGGTTAATTTTTTTTCACCCGCACTCGACCCGCCTGGTCCTCGGGTCGGGTCGGGTCTGACCCGCTCACATGGCGGGTCGATTCGGGCGGGTGCGGGTCACCCGCTCAGAAATGATGCAAATTTTTTTCATGAACTTGGCTGTTTTTTGGATCCTCACGCGCGCCACCTGATAAACCATCTTAACCAACAATCGATAATCTTAAAATCTAAGTCCCAACATTCAAAACTATACAATAAAATTAAAGTTTTAATATGCAATTCTACGATATTTCCCAACTAGCAACAAAAACAAGTTCATCTTAGACATTAGCAGCACCAGCCAGGTCACCGAATAGGAATCAATCGTCATCTATGATGATGGAAGAAGCAGCAAGGTTACCAAATAGCTCTGCAACAAAAGAAGTGAACAATTAGAATGAAAAAGATTAAAAATACCAATAGTAATAATAGTATAAGAAGTTAAGAACCTTGATCCATGAAGTACAAATTATACCCCACTCAAGAACATCAACCTCCTCCTCCTCGACTCCAAGGCTAGAAGAATCTTTGTCAATTGGTGTACATAACCAATTTTGCAATAAAATTAATGCCTCAAGTGTTCTAGGCTTTAAGGAACTTCGAAAAGGATCCAAAATTCGTTTTCTGATACTAAAAGCTGATTCAGAAGCAACAGAAGAAACAAGTATAACAAATATATCTTTGGCTATGAGTGGCAAAATATCAAACATCGCATAGTTGATCTTCCACCAAAGTAATATATCAAAAGAAGAATCCTCATTGGTCGGAGAATAGATAGGCTCAGCCAAGTATCTTTCCACCTCAGATCTTCTATGATCCTCCACAGTACACAATTGGTTTTTGGTTTATTTCTTCCTTCCATATACTTAGCCTTGCTAGAAACAGAAGAACCTTGAGCAGAAGTAGAACTAGAGTTACCTACAGACTCGGATGAAGATATCACATTTTCAGTTGTGTATTCTAATTTATAAGCTGCGAACAATTCATCAAAATCCTTCTTAACTTTATCAACCCAAGCTTTTACCCTTCTTTGTTTTGTCACAGGGTCGTAATGCACAACTAAATCTTCAACAGTCACATATAATCCTTGTTCTTTCTCTCGTGGATCCAGAAGTACAACAATAAACATCAACGAATTCATTTTTTCATATTCTCCCCAATACTTGTTGTACTTGAGCAACATTACATCGCCCATGTGACTTAAGAAAGGATCCTCGTATCTATTTTTCCAATTGTCTAATTCTTGAAGAACAGTACCGAGTTCCAATAAGAATGAGTGGGAAGTAACATATGTAGAAGCTGAAAAAACAACAGTTGATTCGTAGAATACCTTTAGAAACTGAATCAGAACTCTAGCATTACACCAATCATATCTTTCAGGAGCATGCACTGGAGGCCTTTTCTTCTTCTTGGATTTTCTAAGAGCAACATCTACTTCTTCTGGAGTATCGACTTCTTCTTCTTCATCGTCAGAATCTAGATCAAAATCAGCATCTAGATCAACATTGTCATCACCGTCACCCATATGAAAAGATGGTACTGGAATATCATAACAAAACTTCTCACGGAATGCCCTATCTGACTCATGTAGCCTTTCAAAAGCTTTTTCATACCTCTCTGCAGCAACCAACATCAAATAAGTAGAATTCCATCGCGTTTTCACATCCAAAATCAAACCTTTTTTACAATCTATCCTTGCCATCTCAGCAGCATCCATAAACTTTCAATCTTGCTGGAGATTTCGTGACATACTTTACCACTGCCCTGATTCTGAGAATTGATGTATGATACTTTTTTAAACCATCCTTAACGACAAGAGCAAGTATGTGAGCCGCACATCTAATATGTAAAAATTTAGCTCCAAGTAATGAAAAACACCAACTAACAACTCTTTTACTCAAATACTCAATAACAGTTTTATTTGCAGATGCATTATCAAGAGGGACAGTGAATACCCTCTCAAGCCCCCACTCCAGCAAACATTTCTCTAAAGCCTTACCAATTTGTTTACCTTCATGACTCTCAATCAAACAAAAACAGATGATTTTTTTATGTAGCTTCCATTCCCGATCAATAAAATATGCCGTTACAACCATGTAATTGTAGTTCTGCATCGATGTCCAAGTATCAGTAGTAAGACATACCCTTGTCTTATGTGTCTTGAAATAATTTATCAATGAGGCCTTTTTATTCAAAAACAACGTGCAGATATCACGATACACTGTCATACGACTTGGAATCTTAAATCTCGGCTCAAGATACTTACTGTAAGCCCTAAAACCTTCGACTTCAATAATTCTAAAAGCCATTTCATCTGTAATAATAAACCTAATCAGCGCTCTCCTACATCCTTCTTGAGAAAAAGTGACCCCCATCAACTGTGGTTCCTCTCCCGGCTTGCACGGCTGAAAACCAAGTGTCTGTTGTCCTCCCTGTTCCTTATTAACTGATTTCTTATACTCAATACACTTCTCTAAATGATGAGAAAGATTGGTAGTCCCATGTGTTTTACCACCAATCTTGTAACTACCCCGACCCTTTGGACAATGCTTACACTTTGCTTTAGCACCATCTTCTATAATATCGAAGTGATTCCATACCCAAGATTTCTTCACACCAACTCTAGGCTTCTTATTTGATGATGAAGGTTGAGAAGATGGTGTCGCGGATGATGAAGGTTGAGAAGATGGTGACGCGGATGACCCAGCTGTACTCCTTGTCCCTGCTAAGGATGCCGGTGGATGTTGAGGTGGAGGTCCCATTTGCGATTGGGATGGAATTCCTTGTACAAGTGGAAGATCTGAACTAACGTCATTTTCTGAGATTTCAACCATGGTGATAACCTACAAAGCAGAGAGATGGCAGAAGGGGTGAGTTATCATATATAAAGAAATGATGTATAAACTATATGTAAAAATGAATATTTCTTTAATAAAAATTATGTAATCTGAATCCATAAGTTTCACATACATGCACATTACACATTTGATATTCTATTACAGAATTGATAACTTAGATATCGGACTTCAAAAAACTTCACCAAGAAATGAACATCCAACACCAATTTATTTAGACATAGATAGATATAGATGCCAGAATAGGTTTAAGTCTTGAGTCTACAATAGCATGGAATGGTTGGGGAGAACAAGTCTCGATCCTTGAGTATAACTACCAATAATTAGTTCACATATACACAATGTCACCTAAAACATGGACCAGACATTTCTACAATAGTCATTCAAATAGCACCACGAGATAAATAATGAGGTAAACAAAGGCAGAGAATCCAGAGATCCAATAAATAAATCCAAAGCTGATCTCAAGATGTTACATCTCAACAATCCGCAGATACATTTCATGCTTATAGTTGGAAAAATATGACTCTAAGTTACTAGATTCAATAACACATAATGTTAGCTCAAATACATGGTGAAGGTATAACCAACTTCATACTCATGTTTACTGATTTTCCAAGTCTAATGTTTCTCATACCCAATACCTGAGGGAGGAAATTCTACAAACTGATTGGCAAGTGGCATATATTAAACTGACAATAAACAAGCCAAATGCCAACTACTGCAATGAATTTAGGAACACTGAGGCATTATAAAGAGTGTAGATCTCTTCTTATTATTGACATGAAGAACAGAAGTATACAAAATCAGAATTTAACCCATCCATCCTTATGTGTATAGTCTATAGGATTCTTGATGCATAATCAACTTAACCAAATTTGCATATACAGGCTCCAATCTATCACTAATGAACCCCATCACTGAAATTTCCATATTTGAGGAAAAGTTACAAGGAAATAGATGGATGCAGTAGGAAATTCTTGAAATACAAGACAGGAAAAAAAGTTTGGAATCAAACACAATTCCACATTTCAGATGATTATATAGAGACACAAAGCAAAAAAAAGTATGGGATTTAGCTACTCAATTCAGCTGAATACTAGAAACCATACCTAATTTTAAAAAACCCTAAATCTCTAATAATCGAAATATAATAAATACCATATCTACTGTCAATTATAAACCCTAAATTAGACAAGGAACAACTTAAATAACTTAATTATAGAAAACCCTAAATTCAATTATGAACCCTAATTTTCAAAATCAAATCCCAAAAATTCGGAGATTTTGGAATAAATACAATCAATCATGTGATTTAAGTGAAATAAAAAAGTGGGTATGAATTTACTTACCTTATGTGCAGCAAAAACACCTTCGTCTTCAAATGTGTGCCTGTGTGTTCTTCAACAAAACTCGGCTATGGTTCGACGACGCTCTTCTCTGTGAGCTTCTTCAATCTCGTGTTTCTCCAAACAAGAATCTGGTGTTTTTCATAACAAGGTTCTTCGTCTTCTCTATTTCTCTTTCACTCTAGTTCTCTATTTTCTCTCTGATTTTTTTTCCTGTTTTGGTTTCAGTTGGACGTTGTTTGAGAAGAAGAAGCTCTTTCACTCGATCATCAAGTACTGTTAGTGTGTTTTCTCACGTGCCAATTCTCACGTGTGTTTTCTGGCGGGTGGATCGGGTCGATTTTGATCTCACCTGTACCCGACTCGTTCGACGACGGGTCGGGGGCGAATCGGATTAAATTGGACGGATGCGGGCCGGGTTGGCGGGTTGGACCGGGTTTGTGCAGCCCTATATGGAACTAAAAGGACATGTGAAATTATGGATATAGATGCTATACCAGTGAGCTATCATATTTAGGGAAGGCTCTAAAGGGAGGGATATTCATGAATACCAAATCTAAATAGAGTGAATATAGAGTTAACCGGTTGGTGGAAAACCTCAGTTTATGGAGTTCGTGAAACATTGTTATTGCATGTGGAAGAAGTCCCAAATTTAGGCGTATTAAACCGGTAGACCTCCGAGGGGTGCTGTTGTAGCAACTTTATTCGACAACACTTACCTTTCTCTAAAAATTGGTTTTACACTTTTTCTTTGTAGCAAAATAATATATTAATGTGGAATGCCTCTAAATATATGTTTTTTGTTGGGGTACTGCTTACCAGAACCTTGAGAATTTGGGCATTTTTCTCTAAAATTCTCTTTAGTGTTCACACATTGGATATTTGGATGCTAGCTTAGGACAGAAACTTCTTAGAAAATTGTATCTGCATTAGTTATAGGGTTAATTATATTCTTGGACGAGCTTGCTTTGCACTTTTTATGGTTTATATTTGCCCTTTTATGCATTTCCAATTTATATTTATATGTTACCTGCAGGATTATTCATGCTGTTGAAAACAATGATAATGGAAGTTCGAAGTACGGTAAAGATGAAGAATTCCTCGAATATAAGGACGTGACAGTGAATGGACGGGTAATAAGAACCATGGATAGTGGTTTAGTTATTGAGGAATGGAATTAGGCCCTGACCGCAGCAACAGAACCATTGCCTATGATAGATGTTGGGTACTCTTTCTCTCTCTCTATCTCATAAAGATGATTTACATCTGAGTTTTGGAAATAATGTTTTCCTGAATCATACAAACTCCATTACAGTCAGTGGTGTGAAGGCTTAAAGTTTAACTGATTGAATTAAAATTTACTTTACATCAGGTGCATATATATTACATTGGCCGTGTGAAGAGAAGCGCCCATGTGATCAAATCCAGTTTTGGGAAACCTACTTCTACAAGATACAAGTTAGGTTCTGTATTATACCCAATTCATTCATGCATTTTTATTTTTTTCATTCATGCTTATTCAAATTCCTTCTTTGTTACTCCACAAAGTTATTTGCTCTTATTTGTAAACTTCTTGCAGGAGTAGGAAAACTTATATAAGGGGTGGATATCGGGATCAATGGTATTTGTTGACATGAAAATATGTAGATTCAAACTAAACATTGTTATAATTAATTTTAACTGATTTCATTTTTTTATAACACGTACTACTAATGTTGTACATAATACACTTGATAGATCTTAAACCACAAGTATGCACATTGGCGACAGAAGAAGAATCACAATTTCACCATCTATTGGGTATGTATTTTGTAAGACAAACAATTTTTATATTTGTTTAACCCTTTACTGTTATCTCTTTCCTTTTTTTTAATTATGTTTTTAAACGTTGTAGTTTTCCGTAGCTATGTATAAATAGATGTGTGACACTATTTTTATTCTTTTCAGATGTAAATCACGCCATGGTGTAACTCATGACACATGGCCAGAATTTGAGGTTTAGTTAGAGAACACTGCCCATTCACCTTGAGCTTGATCAGTGCATCCACTATCGTTCTTCCTATAGAGCCCATGTGGAGTTTGTTGACCATCTTTGATACTTCTACTCCACCATAATTTGAGATGGTGAATTTGAATCTACTGGTGTCGTTGTTGATGTTGCTATAATTTGAGAGAGTAGGAACAACACCTAAGACTATTAACTCAGCTTGATTGCAGCGTATTAAATCTGGGATTGGATGCTTTAAGTGTGAAATTATCAGGTCTGTAACAAAGTTGAGCTTTTCTGAGCTTTCCTGAAGTCATTCTAACCAGATTCACAGGACCAACGAGGATCATAATAGAGTTCCTACTGCTGTTGAAGCTTAAACCTGGGCTACAACCTCAACGCGACTGTCCAAGAGTGTTAGTCTAACCATTATCACTGCTTCTTTCAAAAATTTCCATAAGTAATTTTTTCAACTTTCTGATTGCAATATGGAGAAGTCGTTCGCACATTTGTTACAGGGATGGGAATAAATCGAAACTAACAAGAAACAAAGGTTTTTTGTTTTGCTTTTTTTTTTCCTGCCCTTTTCCCCTTTTGGCCACCTGAAAAATCCACAGTACTTTGCTTTCCTGTAGGGGGAATAGTTACATTTTGTATTTGGCGACAGTCATCTTCTCCTCTGGCTCCCTACCCAATCTGAATTGCTTCCCAGGTTGGCATCTCGGCAGGGTTTGTATGGACGAGGGTAGTTAGTAACGAATTTGTACAGGGTAGCCATTTTGCATCTATCCATGCCTACAAAACGTACATTTAGAATTTCATGTTTCTTTCTGGAAATTTTGAAGAGAGGTTGACGACTGCATAGAAATGTTGAAATTGTAGAGCCAAAAAAAAGTAACTGACATTTGCAGGTTAAAGAACAACGTTGTAAGATCAGATATGCTTGACCTGCAGATTTCTTTATTTCACTCATGTTCTCTATTTTGTAGCCACTAAATTTTACAGACAGCATTGCAGACTGGTTGTGCATAAAACCCACCGCAAAGAGACCCTTACTAAGCATTTGTGACCCTTACTAGGCATTTTTGTGCTACCTCATTCGTTTGTCGGCTATGAGATGCCTACATTGTCTATCGATTTTACTAAGATGATATTATTACCCGAGCTACATTAAGACGTGGATTCACCCAACAGTCAAAGCACCCACACTTGCTCATGTTTGCTGACTAATTTTTATGTTACCAATCGAAAAAAAAACGCATATTGCTGAGGTTCTCAGTGCTGCCAGTTAATTCATCATAAAAGAAAAATCATCTTGCAAATGTTCCTCTACGGTTGTATTTAGCAGTTCAACTTACTGTATCAAAATTATCTTGCAACCAAAATTTTTCTTAATTTTCTTTGATGATCGGTGGTTTTCGAAATATTAATTTGGGATTTATAGGAAATGGTACAAGCACCCACATTGAAGTACATGGCGCCCAAAAATTGAAAACAGTAAAATTGTATATTCCAACAGTGTTGAGGTAAAAACTTTTCAAAAGATTAGCTACTTTTGGTTAATCTCTTTTAAAGAAAAAAAAAAATCTGATTCCAATTCCATACTAAAAACATGGATTCTCTTCATCATTATGCTTTGTTGCACAAAAAAACAAAAAAACAAACCAAAAGGGTAGAAGTATTCCAGAAGCTTTGATGATTGACCAAGTGATACAACAAACTCACATTACCGAATATTTAGTACAATGAATAAGACTTTAAATTGAATATGGGTTATAAGTATTTTTTTTGTTCTTTGGATGTTTTATGGGTTATAAGTATTTCTTTGTTCTTTGGATTTTTTTTTGTTTTTGTTTGTGTTTGTTTCTATAATTTCAAAAAGTATGTACCATAAGTGAAACTATTACCCATATATATGGAATAAAAGGTTGTACTCCGTCATTTTTCTTAACTCAATGCAAATTGAGCAGCTGAACAAGAAATTATATTTTTATAAAAAAATATAAAAATAAATATTAATGTAAAATTATATTAAAAAAATAATTTTATAAAATTATATTGTTTCGGTAATAAAAATCTAGGAGTTGTATCACAAAGAATGAAATTTATAGATTTAGTATTACGAAAAATATAACACCGGCACTATATAAAGAATAAAATATAACGAAAAAAACTTTTAATGAGTTAGTAAAGTGACATTACATAGTAACAGAAATCAGCAACAAGTAAAAGCATATGCCGTTACGAGACATACCCTAGTATAATATATAATTGGCATATACCCATGGGCAAAGTTATTTGTCTGTAGAAAAAGGTAGATGGGAGACCAACGCCAAGATGGGAGCAAAATAGAGCTACAAAAAGAGAAGCATATATTGAGAATTCATTAAAGGAGGCTGTAAGCATATATACAAAGCAGGACGATGAAGATGAATACTATCACTGTGAGTCATGGCCGCTGGTCCGTCGGCCCATTACCATAGACCCAACTTTTCCGGATAATTGGCTTATTCCGACGTATCAGAGTTATGAGTCTTATGACCTACTCCTTAATCCGTTAGGGAAAGTTCTGGAGATTCTAGACTAGACTACTTATATCAGAGAAAATTTGGGACAAACAAGCCACACGGGCTGTGATTACCAAAAATCTGGCGTTTTTGGATCACAACCAAAAGCATTTAGATCGTTATACAGTACGATGTCTTATCGTGAGATCGACTCCCATGATCATTTAATCAATAAAAATTATCCAATTGACTGAAAATAAATTGACTCAAAACATCTTACGTGGTTCAACAATCAGATTGTCTACATCCACGAATAAAAATTTATATTTCTTTTATTAAATACCATCATAAGATACAACAAATAATTGATAGATCAAAAAATCATCGACATAATAGCCATAGTAAAATTGAACTTAAAGTTTTACATAAATTCATACCTAAACTCTTTGCTATCACTTCAACGTCTTCAGTCTAATTTTTCTCCAGATTTTCCAGCCCATTTTCCTGTTTATGAGCTTGATATTTATAGCCAATTTGATGGGTCCCACCAATCTACCTTTCCACCTATTTATTCTTATCCATTCTTGGTGCGATATGTAGTCCCGCAAAGCTTATTTGCAATTTCCGCAAGGCTTGATCGTTCTTCCAGCAAGTCTTAGCATGCGTTCTGTTTGCTTTTCGTAATTTCTCATTGGTTATCTCGCAGCTCTTCTGCGATCTTGTAGTTAAGTTATTGTTTTTTGGATTGGGATGATTGTTGCGGCTTTATTTGAATCATGGCATATTTGACACATAGTTCTTTAAAGTGAATCGTCATGCTTTAGTTCTTTTTGTTCCGCAGCTTATAAAGTGTGTACGTGTCAGTCATGCATCAATACTCATTATTACTCTCTATTGAGTCATGCTTTCCCGCAACCTGTTGTCAGTCGAGCAGTGAATGCTGTCTGTCTTGATCAGTATACTTTATTTTCCCGCAACCCATGTGTCGGTCATATGCATCAATACTCATTATTACTCTTTATTGAGTCATGCTTTCCCGCAACCTGTTGTCAGTCGAGCAGTTAATGCTGTCAGGTTCGAACTTTATCGAGTTTGAAGCTGTCAATTCAATGCTTTAACGGGCTTTGTTCCAGTGTTTCACATCTCATCATAGCTCGTTACTTCTCCAATAGTTTTTGGACATGCGTACCTCAGATTTTATTCTCTCACAATTTGCCGCATTTTTCCTTTTTTGACAGTTGGTAAAAATTTTGAAAAAAGGAAAAACAATAATTACTCTTTCAATTCCCACGCCTATAATAACTTCATTTCCCACGTTACACTTTTATCCGCTTTTTCGCTAGCATTTACTTTTTTTTGTACGTTTTTGTCGGTTGGCGTTCTTCGAGGAAATCAAATTTCTGAAAAAGTTTATTTCTTTTCAGTTTTCGACGGTTCGCCAGTTTCAGTTTTCTCCTATTTAATGCCAATTATTTTTTTCATTCCATTATTTACATCACTTGTCTTCTTTTGCTTAAAGTTTAGTGCTTCTTATTCCTTTGAACTTCCCAAAGATTCTTCAATACTTTATCATTATCCTGAACTTTTATGATCTAAGATTCTTGCATTGGGGTCAATTTTTTATCTTTTCAATCAATCAGATTTTTCTTCTATCTTTTTCTTCACTGTAAGTAACTCTTTTGCTTTTTATTTTTCACATTTGCTTGTTTATCAGTCTCTATCTCTGCACCTTAATCATTGTAGAGGATGTTAATGATGTCTTTATCTATCTATTTGTTTGAGTGAATGATAATTCTAATGTTGTTGATCTCTCCTTTATTTCTCCTGATCTGAGAACGATTGGATGATTTGTATTTTGATGTAATGATCATCTTGTTATTCTTTTGTTTTGCAACTTTTCTGCTCTGTTCTAGATTTTGATCTTAATAAGCTTATTTTTTCTCGCTTTCCTGTGTAGATAAAATTTTATCATGGCTAGAAAAGGTAATGCTCAAGTTACTGATGACGCTTCTCAGGATGATCAATCTTTAGTCAGGAAATCATCTCGTTATCCTGTATCAAGGAGTCATCCTTCGGAATCTACAAGGCCCGCAAGTGTCTGTGCTGTGGTCAAGAATCCTGCTCCTAGGGACAAACGTGCTCATGAAAGTTGTAGTTTTAAATCTGTAAATCTTGAGGAATTCAAGAGGAGTCATGGTCTTCGCCAATTCAAAGTCTCCTTTTATGAGTGTGCTGAAGATGAAATTACCTTGGAAATGATGGAAGGTTTTGAATACACCAACCACAGACTATTAACCCCTGCGGGATCTCTAGATGCGGGTCTACAACTTCCTTTATACCAAAGTGAAAATCCTTTTCAGTTCGAAGTTTTAGCCAGCCGTAATCAATCCCATCAAGGTTTAGTTCGATCCATCGCGCAATATAATGAAAATTGGTGGCATGTGCTTGATGAATGTAGTATGCGCAGCCAAGGAAGAACCAACTTTACGTGTTACGTTCCAGACCCTGCGGAGCGTAAATATTATACAGTAAGAAATTTCCATGCTACTTATGCGGACTATGTGGCCGCAAAGAATTTCAAGAGATGGAGCGTTGACCTAAATCGTAAAGGTGGCGAGGGATTTCGTTTGCTTGCGGAAATTGACAACGCCAATTTGAAGTATACTCCAGGGACAACGCGTCCTCTCAAGGAAAGAATCCGTGAAAATCACGAATACAAATGGTACCGCACCCCTTTAATCATTGAGGGTCCATGGGTATTCGGGTCTGTCCTGGATAATGTTGTTTGCAGTCTTCTTACTCGTTTCAACGGTTACTGCCCTTGGCAGTTAAATTTTATTGATTTCAAGTTTCCACTTGTCACTGTGGTACGTAGAGTTTCTCTTTGTTTTTTTGTATTTTATATATATTGCTTAATAGCTAAATTTTTCGTCTAATGATAAAATTTTCCTCTCCTTTTTATAGCCGCAATCTGAGCCGCAAGTTGACGAGGAAACTGATTCGGAAACTGAGCTACAGGCTGTCGTGGGTGCAAAAAATGATGCGGGATTGAAACGCAAGGCCGCAATCCCTGCACAAAAGGTATTGTTCTTTCCTGAAGAATTTTAATACTCCTTATGAATTTCATTTAACGGGTTATTGTGATTTACTAACAGAGTCGGAAGAAAATGAGGAATGCTCCCCGGGTTTCTATAGATCGGGAAGAAGGAGAAATTTAAGAATCTCCTCTTCAACATCCACTTTTGATAGGCGAAGGAAGCTCCCCTCCAGAGAATCAAGAAGTGCAGAATGTACATCTTCAACTAACCAACTTTGTGTCTATGAAAGAAATTCCAGAAGCTATTGTTGCGGAAGATGCTCCAGAAGTCAGGGTTAATTCTTCACTTGAAGCTACGGTTCCTGATTCTTCCTTCTACCTTCAATTTTCTCCTTTAGATGCTAATGAGCCGCTTGAAGTTATCCCGAATGAGGATGGCTCAGCTGATGGAGAGGAGCACTTTGTACAAGATATTGGTGCACCGTAAATTGCTCCGGAGGTAGAAGAAGATGGTGGTGCACATGCTGCGGTTTGGGATGGGTATGCGGATACCAATGCTGCGGAAAATATGGCAGAAACTTCTCATACGCTTGTTTCAAACGCAACGGTTGTTGCTGAAACATCTCAACCGAATAGAGAAGTTTCGGAAGCGGATAAAGGCAAGGGGATTGTTGAAGATTTAAGCCTCCTAGGAAAAGAAGAAGAAGCCTTCCAATGGTTCTTGTCTAGAGAGCTTTTATCTGTCCCAAGAAATTCCTCACCAGTAAAGTCTGATAGTGGATTAGTTTCACGCTTGCGACAACGTATGAGAGATGTGCCATATGATGCGGTTAGAAATGCATGTCTTCAAGATCAAGATGAAACTATTGATCCCACTTTTCCCATGAACCAACCTCTTTCTTTCGAGGAAACAATTGCGCGTGCAGAGGGACAAGTATATTCTTTCCCGCAACAAGCTCTTGTACAGGTATTCTTATCATTCTTATACCCCTTGATTCTTTTTAGTTTTAGTCCTGCTTATAACTTTTAATTTTGCAGCTTGCTGAGGGTCAGAACGATGCATTCACCGCATACAAATTCTACAAAGCACGATCTATCATGATGGAGTCGCAAGTTATGGATGCTTTAAGCTTGCAGCGGGAAAATGACATGCTTCGCCAACAATTACTTGACCTTCAGAATCAAGGTTTTATTCTGTCTTTTTTATCAAATTTTCTTTAGGTTTTTTACTTGTCTTCTAAATTACTTCATGAAATCAGCGAGGGATGCAGAACTCATATCTAGGATGCGGCATAGAAATACACAACTGAAAGATCATGTAGTGAAAGTTAACAATGAAAACGTGGAAGTCAAGAGAAGGTTTAACGATCTGGTTGATAGTCATAATTTGGTCAAATGGAGGTACAATAAATTAAGATCACAGTATGAACTTTTATTGGATGAGATGGTTCACAAGAAAGCAGAATTTAATGCTTCTTTAGTGTGGACTAAAGATAGCGTTTTCGAAGCATGTGCAAGATCTGATAAATTGGAAAAAGAGAACCGCAGGCTTTGTGTAGAACGCAAGAGTATCCTTGTGGAATTTTCCCGTTCCAGTTCATATCACAATTCATAACTTTCTTCGTATATAGTTCAGTTGATTAAGGATAGGGACAATTTTGCTTCAGAAGCTCATGCTAAAGGAAATGCCCTTGCAAATGCTCAATTCAAAATCCGTGATTTATCTGACTCCATTCTTCACCGTGAGAGTAATATTCTCCGTTTGCACAAATAAGTAGCAAGATGTACATCTAGGTTCAATCAATTGCGGGATAATGACGCAGAATTAATTCAATATCACCAAAATCTTCAAGAACTCACTGTCAAGTACAACAATCTTTCGGGGGATTATGATTTTCTTGAAGTTACAAAGGATGCAATGGGTCGTGAATTAGCAGAGTTTGAATCCCTCGCAAGAGGTATCTTATTTTATGTACATTTAAAATTTGCTATTGTTCCCACTTTGACTAATCCGTTGCTTTTCTTCCATATTTTGAAGAAAAATTCAATGAAGCGGCCGCAAGGGCTGCCAAGGATGAGGGAGAACTTGGTGCGGCCACTAATATGGTGGATGACCTCAACAAGCAACTAGAGCTGGCTTCTACCAAGGCTACCAAAGCGCAAGCTCACCTTGATCTAGCCTCTACCAAGGCTAGTGAAGCGCAAACCCAACTTAAGCTTTTATCTTTTAAAGTTAAAGAAGCCAAAGATAAATTAAAGCTAGAAGTTACGAAGAATGAAAGTCTTGTTGAAGACTTAAATGTTGAAAGAGGAAGAATAAACTTTTGGAAAAAAAAGGTCCGGAACTGTAAAACTCAAGTAAATGAATTCAAATTGGAGATTGAAAATAGAAAGGCTTATATTAAATGGTTAAGAGTCGAAGCTAAAGCTAAAATTGCACAAGCGGTCAATAACACTCTTGACCAAGTACAAGCTGATGGATTTACAAAAGTTTACAAACGCAGAGATGTACCAGAAAATCCTCCTTTTAAAGGCGTTCTTCCCGCACCTTAGCCTTATTTATTGTTGTGTCGTTCTTTTTCATCTTTAGATTATAATTGTGTTTTCATTTTTCCTTGTGATTTTGTCCCTGCAAAACAGATTTTGAGTATATATATTAATTTGTTAGCTCATTGTATGAGTGTGATTTATTTAACCGCAAGGAAATTTTGTACCTTGAGTTATATTGTGGGTGTAACACATGTCTAACTTCTCTCGGGCCAGGAAGAAATTAGGATGCGGTCCCGAAAGTCTCCTAAAACGGAGAAAGATACAACAAATAATATCACGTTAGGCACCCCTGTTGGCGAAAAATCCAATAGTCATACACTCATAGACATTCACATGGGCTTTCTTAGAGAGTTTACTTTTTTAGCTTTACCTAATATGAAACCAAATTGTTGTATAATTGTATTGCTGATTGAGAGCACTTCCGGAAGTGAAGAGTACCTGGTACAATAATCAATGTCATGTTAGGCATCTGTATGGCAAAAAATCCTATAGTCATAGACATTTATTTGGATCTTTTAAAGAGATTGCATTTGATATGCTTTACCTATTATGAGTGCCAACTATTGCACTATTGCGTTATTGATCATGGATAATATGGTTTGAGATATTGTGCGTTCCAAGGATGCTGTAAAATTCCTCCATCCATATTCCGCAAGTGATATGATCCTTGTCCCGTAATGCCTTGTATAATATAAGGTCCTCCCCATGTAGGTG
This sequence comes from Papaver californicum, assembly GCA_023531435.1. NCBI lineage: Eukaryota > Viridiplantae > Streptophyta > Magnoliopsida > Ranunculales > Papaveraceae > Papaver > Papaver californicum. The sequence continues at coordinate 10,558,175 of JAJJMC010013841.1, forward strand.
CAAATTTTCCTTCTTTTTAGTCTCTTTGATATTCCGGGATTTGCCGCAGGACTTACTGTCCTTCCACAAAATTCCGTAACTTTACTTTTTTACTGTACTCTCTGGCCAATCTTCTTTGATAATTTTCCATTTTTTGAAGCGTAACTTCTCTTCTTTCTTCTAAGTCGTCCAACTTTTCAAGCATTAAGTCTGAATTTTAATTTTTTCTCCCATGCTTCTGTTCTTGTTGTAGGTAGAATGACTTCTGTTGGAATAACCGCTTCAGTTCCGTAGGTAAGAAGAAATGGTGATTCTCCAGTGGATTCCCTTCTTGTTGTGCGGTATGCTCATAATGCATTATGAAGCTGTTCACACCACCTTTTATGATGGCCATCAAGAATTTTCTTTAAATTCACAGCAATTGTTTTATTTGTCGCTTCAGCTTGCCCATTACTTTACGGATAAAGCGGAGTAGACTTATTCTTTTGAATATTAAATGCTTCAAAAATCATATCAATATTTTCCCTTGTAATTGATGTCCATTATCCGAGAATATGGCCACCGGAATTCCAAATCTACAGATTATATTCTCAAATAAGAATTTAAAAACATCGGTATCTCTAATGTGTGCAAGAGGTTTGGCCTCAACCCATTTGGTGAAATAATCTATAGCCACAATCAAGTATTTTCTTTTTTGAGTACCTTCCACTAATGGTCCAACAATGTCTATTCCCCATTTTGAAAATGGCCAGGGGCTCAGTACGGAATTAAGTTTTGTTGTGGGAGCCTTTAATCTTTTCGCATAGCGCTGACATTCTTCACATCTTTTTACCATATTTTCCGCATCTTTATGCATAAACGGCCAGTAATATCCTTGCGTTTTTGCTTTTAAAGCCAGCGACGTCTTCCACTATGATTTCCCGCATCTCCATAATATATGTCTTTAAGAATTCGCATCCCTTCCTCTCGTGACATACATCGAAGTAAAGGCCCCAAAAAAGGATTTACGATACAAAATTTTATCCCGCAACTGATAATTCACAGTTTTGATTGCACCTTCCTTGTCTCTTTTGTGCTTGCGGGTAATATCCCATCTTGCAAATATTGATGTATTGGAATTCTCCAATCTTCTCTGGTTAAATCATCTTCCGTTTTTTGTGGGAAACTTACATTATCTTGTTCAGCTGCATCTTCAATATCTTCCTCCACTTCTTCTTCCAGATTTTCAATGGCCCGTAACTTAATTGATGGTTCAAAATACGCCCAATTTTTACTGTTATGTATTCTGATCCCTTATCATTAAATAAATAAATGCTAACGCATCAGCATGACGATTCTTATCTCTAGACAGATGCCGAAAGGTTATATTTGGGACCTGAAGCGCCAGTTTTTGTACAAGATTTTTATATTCTACCAAGTCTTCATCAAGCGCTTGATATTTTAACTCAATCTGTCGAATTATTAATTGTGAATCACTTCTGATTCAGACATCGCTTATCCCCAATTCAATGACGAGCCTGAGGGCATGAACCACAACTTCGTACTCTACTATATTATTTGTATGTTCATCGAATTCGAGTCGGAATGAATGTACCATTCGATCCCCAGTAGAAGTCGTAACTACAATTCTGATTCCCGCACCTTCTTTGTTCCTGTCCCCATCAAAAAATACTTCTCATCTTCGGGAATTTACAGAACTTAGGATATCCTGAGGATCATCCTCCTCGATCCCGGGCAAACCTTGAATTTCAAAATCATCATCTAACGGAAAATCCGCAAGGAAATCATCCAGGACTTGCGACTTCTATGCAGTTTGTAACTCAAATAATATGTGGTATTATTCGAGTTGTGCGTTCCATTTTGCTATCCTCCCAACTTTTCCTACATTCTTCAGTACAGATTCTAACGGAGCTTTGCTTGGTACCCGCACATAATGTGTCAGAAAATACGTGCGTAATTTCTGGGTAGCAAAAACCAGTGCTAAGATTAACTGTTCAATTTTCGTGTAATTTCTTTCTGTGAGGTTCAAAGTTTTCCTGATGTAATATACATGTTTTTCTACCTTTTCATTTGTTCGCACCATTACCGCACCTACATCATCTTATGTTGCGGCTATGTACAAGGCAAATACTTATTCAGGTTCTGGCTTTTGTAATACGGGCAATGTGGCGGGATAAGCTTTAATACTTGAAAAGGCTTGCTCACAAATCTCGTTCCATTCAAATTTATTCTTTTTTTTCAATGCGTCAAAAAAGGGTTTACATTTGTCCAATGATCTGGCAATAAATCTTCCGAGTGCGGCCAAACAACCATTTAATTTTTGTACTTCTTTGATATTCCTCGGAGATGACATATCGACAATGGCCTTAATCTTTGCCGGATCAACTTCAATTCCTCTTTTAGTAACCAAGTACCCCAAAAATTTCCCTGACGTAACCCCAAAAATGCATTTACAGGATTATCTTTCATTCTGAATTTCCGCAAGGCTTCAAATATCTCTTTTAAATCTTGTAAATGATCCTTTGAAAATTTACTTTTTACTAGCATGTCATCCACATAAACTTCGAGTGTGCGGCCTATCCAGGGTTTAAAAATTGCGTCTACTAGCCGTTGATAAGTTGCTCCTGCATTTCTCAGCCCAAATGGCATTCTGGTATAACAGTATAATCCATGCGGGGTGAAGAACGCGGTGTGTTCTTGATCTTCTTCAGCTAGAGCAATCTGATTGTACCCTGATTGTCTGTCCATAAAATATAAGGCTTCATGACCTTCAACGGCGTCCACCAACACATCAATGCTGGGAAGCAGATAACTATTTTTGGGACATGCCTTATTTAAATTGGTGAAGTCTATGTAAATTCTTACTCCGCCATTGTTTTTTAGTATTATTACCATATTTGAAATCCAATTGGATACCGCGCTTCTCGAATGAATCCCGCATCCATGAGCTTTTTTAACTCTCTTTCAACTGGCAAATGATGTCCAGGCGCAACTTTACGTATGTGTTTCCGAAAAGGTGTAGCTTCTGGATGTATGTGTAACTCATGCCGTACAATATTTGGATCGATGCCCAACATGTCCTCCATCTTCCAAGCAAAAATGTCCACAAAATCTTTAAGTAGAATAACCAAATTATGCTCCCTTTCCGCTTCCATCCTATGTTGATATTTTTAGTTTCTTCGATTGATGTAAAGGTGGGTTTGGGAGCTCCTAAAAATGTGGGAGCCCCCTTTGATTGCTATGCGGGAAGACTACCTTCATCAATTTTTGGCATACTTTCCTTTATTGTAATACCTTCATTTGCTTCATTTATTGCTTTATTTCCCACAGTCTTAATCATGTATTGGTTCAAGGCTTCTTCTTTAGCCCTCATCTTGCGCTCTTTCTTGTTATTTTGTTGCTGTTGTTGTCGCTCTTTATTCATGGGAACTTCTGCTAGAATGCAAGATTTGCTTCATTTTGATCCCCTTTTATCTCCATCTCCCATTGTGGTATTGGAAACCGCAAGTATTGGTGATACGTTGAAGTTACCCCTTTCAATTGATGGATCCATTGTCTACCAATGATGGCGTTGTACGGAGATGGAGCCTCCACTACGCTGAACTTAGTCAGAATACTAATCGGTCCAGCCGCAACATCAAGCAGAATTTCCCCTTTCGGTTTTGAAGCTGAACCATTAAACCTATAAATTGTATAACAAGAAGGCATTAGCTGATCATCTTTTATCCCCATCCTCTGTAAGGTATCATAAACAAAACATTAAGAGAGCTGCCCCCATCCATAAGAATTTTCCTTACGTTCCATCCCGATACTGGCAGTGTAAGTACCAATAGATCATTGTGCATTTCAATCTCTTGGTCAACCTCGTCCGCAGAAAAATTTAGCGGGGATGCCATCCATTCCTCCCATGCTTCAGTAACTCTTCCCGCAACCTTAAAGACTTTGTGACTGCGGATTCTTTTGTTCAATCTTTTATCAATGGTTGCACTTATGAACGATTGATCGGATTCAGAATAAGAGATCATGTTAATAGTTTGATTATTTTGAGGAATATTAACAGCTTTTCCTTTATTAAACTTTGGTGTAGGGTCAAGTAGTTGAATAAATTCTTTTAACTCCCCCGCATTAATCATCCTTTGTACTTGCATTATTAGGTTCCTGCATCGGTTTGTGTGATGACCTCGATAGCAATGGTATTCACAATAATCCTTGGATTTCTGTGTGTGTTCGGGTTGTCCCTCTTTTGATTGCGGCCATTGAAAATCTTGTCTGTTTTTTATTACATTTAAAATTTCTGAATAAGAAGTGTTGAGTTTAGTAAAAATTCTCTCCTCAAATTGTTGGACAAATTTTCTTCTTTCCTCTATCTTTGCTCGCTTTGATTCAATATTTGGAATTTTTCCCGTAAACTTTTTCCCGGATCCGGATGACGGTTCTATAGAATTGGCTCTTTTTACATTTCCTTGTTGCTGAGATATTATTCTCGGATGCTGCCTATGAATGTCCTGTAATCTGGCACATTTTTCAATAATATCTCTGAGATCTCCTTTACTCTTTGGATTTATATTATGGATATCAACAAAGAGTTGGCTTTCTCGATTAGTTATTCCCCATTTGTAACTATTGATAGCGACTTCTGGGCTTACATCCCCAATTGCGTGAAGATCGATTGCCATCGATCTGTATAATCACGGATGGTTTCTTCTGTCGATGAGGCAAGTGAGTACAACTTGTCCATCCCCGTATCTGCAGGCCTGTTGTACATGTATGCTTCTAAAAACTTGCAGGCTAACTGCATGTAGGAATTCACCGACCCTTCGGGTAGATTGTCATAGCACGCCAAAGCTATACCTTTCAAACTCAAAGGAAAATGTCGGAACATAACAACATCATCTTGCTCCAACGCGTCATGATACGACTGTAATATTTCAGGTGGTTGTTGGGTCTTTGTCCCATCGTAGCATTCAAAAATGGGAATACTACATTCATGGGGCATTGGTGCATACGCCAAATGCAGTGCCAACGTCGTTCGCCTAGCTTCTTTTAACACTTATTTTAATTGTCCACCCTCTTTATTTTTCAAATTCTTAATTTCTTCCCGCATCAGCTCCATGTCCTCATAGCATTTTTGCCACCTGTCATTTTGCAACCTCGATCCATCGAAATTCAATCTATCCGGATCATTCCGCTGGCGCGCGGGCTCCACTACCATTACTCTTTGATCCTTATTGTTTCACACTTTTCTCCATGTGGGTGCGCTGGAGCTTACTTCTTGCCCCCGTGTTCTTATTGTAGATGGTTCCGTACCATGCTGGGCCTTTTCTCTGAGTATCTGATTTTCTCTGGTCAAAAGTGCAATTTGTTCCGCACAAGTCTGTTGTACCTTGCGCATCTCATCCATTTCTTCCATTAATTGTTGAATGTGATCAATACTATTTTGAGAATTTTCTTCAAATGAACGACTATTTGATTGATCTTCAGAATTGTTTATGTGATCATTAATGGGTTGTTGTTCTTGTGACTCTCTCACCATTTCCCTTTGTTGAGGATCCCCTATTGCATTACTCCCCTGATTTCCTGAATTGGCGTCTTGATCTTGCATGCTTCTATGTGACACTGTCCTCATTTATGTGAATCCTTTTAAGATGTTGTGATTTCTTCCAAGCTCAGTCTTGTGTTGCTGTAGGGATTTCTTTTCCAGTAGTCTAAAAGAGCTCAGATAATAAGTTATATGTTTTAAATAGTTTTATCATTCTCAATAGATTTGCAATACAATTTAATTGAAAGAAAATGTTACACTTAATTTTAACATATCACAAACAAAACAATTAACTTTCTAGTTTACCATAGATTTTGTAAGTTCATGCGGAAGCTGATTAATACCATGCTCGATCACTCAATTGAAAGCTTATTTCGCTGCTCCTTGCAGGAATTAAAAATTTTGTTGAACGTGAAAAAATCAAGAACTTGATAAACTAAATATATTGTTTAGTAAAAATTAATGAACTAAATTTTTAAATCCACGATTTGAAGAATATCCTTTGCAATTTTACATTTATGAAGAGTATAAGATAATAAAAATAAAGAATATGATCATAACGACCAAATTTATATATATATATATATATCAACTGATTTATTTAGAGTAAAAACATATATACAAATTTTCATATGAATCTTAACCATTGTATTTTAAAGAGAAGAATTTTCGAACAGAACATGATTCAAAATTTTAACAATGAAAATTTTGACAGGTAGAATAAATTCTTTACTACCTCCCTGTTTCTAGCGCCAAATTGTGATTACCAAAAATCTGGCGTTTTTGGATCACAACCAAAAGCATTTAGATCATTGTACAGTACGATGTCTTATCGTGAGATCGAATCCCATGATCATTTAATCAATAAAAATTATCCAATTGATGAAAATAAATTGACTCAAAACATTTTACGTGGTTCAACAATCAGATTGTCTACATCCACGAATAAAAATTTATATTCCTTTTATTAAATACCATCATAAGATACAACAAATAATTGATAGATCAAAAAATCATCGACATAATAACCATAGTAAAATTGAACTTAAAGTTTTACAAAAATTCATACCTAAACTCTTTGCTATCACTTCAACGTCTTCAGTCTAATTTTTCTCCAGATTTTCCAGCCCCTTTTCCTGTTTATGAGCTTGATATTTATAGCCAATTTGATGGGTCCCACCAATCTACCTTTCCACTTATTTATTCTTATCCATTCTTTGTGCAATATGTAGTCCCGCAAAGCTTATGTGCAATTTCCGCAAGGCTTGATCGTTCCTCCCGCAAGTCTTAGCATGCGTTCTGTTTGCTTTTCGTAATTTCTCACTGGTTATCCCGCATCTCTTCTGCGATCTTGTAGTTAAGTTATTGTTTTTTGGATTGGGATGATTGTTGCGGCCTTATTTGAATCATGGCATGTTTGACACGTAGTTCTTTAAAGTGAATCGTCATGTTTTAATTCTTTTTGTTCCGCAGCTTATAAAGTCGATACGTTTCAGTCATGCATCAATACTCATTATTACTCTCTACTGAGTCATGTTTTCCCGCAACCTGTTGTCAGTGGAGCAGTTAATGCTGTCTGTCTTGATCAGTATACTTTATTTTTCCGCAACCCACGTGTCTGTCATGCATCAATACTCATTATTACTCTTTGTTGAGTCATGCTTTCCCGCAACCTGTTGTCAGTCGAGCAGTTAATGCTGTCAGGTTCGAACTTTATCGAGTTTGAAGCTGTCAATTCAATGCTTTAACGGGCTTTGTTCCAGTGTTTCCCATCTCATCATAGCTCGTTACTTCTCCAATAGTTTTTGGACATGTGTACCTCAGATTTTATTCTCTCATACGGGCATTTGTGAGGTTATGGGCGCGGTAAATCTAACTTTAGGGGTAAATTTAGTAAATTAGAGAATCGTATCGGGGTAACCCTTCCACTCCAGAGTTGAGATCGAGAACAAACTGTATAACTCAAGTACGTTTATATACACGATGTACACTGAACAACACTAAGTAAATCCTTGAGATACAACCAAAACCCTAACAGTAGCAACATGGAATGTAGAAATTGTGGGAACACTTGCTCATCAATATCATTAGCAGCAACATGGATATCCAGACGGAACACAAGATAGGTTTGCTAGAATTGCAGAAAGAGTTCCTGGTAAGAGTGTATCGAAGTTCATCAACATTATCAACTTTTGGTTGGTGACATGTTGGAAATTGAAGCTGGTCATGTTGAGTTGCCTAACTATCTTGATGATTATGACATTGGTTTATCCTACGCAAAAGAGAGAAAAAAAAGGGATTCCCTGGACACAACAAGAACACATGGTTATATATTATTACACTTTGGCTTTTTTATTTTATGGAGTTATTACAGTATTTAATTTTGTAACTTAATTACTAGGGATTTTCTGCTGGGACTTGAAGAACGCGGTCAAGGCGACTGGAGGGCTATATCGAGAGATTTTGTCAAGTCGAGAAATCCAACTCAAGTGGTAGCCATGCTCAAAAGTACTTTAAACATAAAAATAGTAAACAGAATAAGAAAGAGAGAAAAAGACCAAACATCCACGACACTCCTCCTTTAGTTGTAGATAAGGACGGCAGGGGTCTCATTACACCACAACCTCATCATGTTCATCACTCATTGCCGAATGGAGGTTCATTTCCGGATTTTGATTTTAGCTAAACATTTCTACTTATGGCTTGATCATGGAGTATTATTTTTGTTCAGCTTCTTAAAATTGGTCTCAAGTAGCAAAAACGATACAACTTGTTATCCACCGATGATTAAAACCATTCACCTCAACTGGATTAGCATTCACCGGATGGATTGTCATTCCAACCTCGATTAGGGACTAGCGTGCACCCAAAAATGACTGTTACAAGTAGTTGGACAGTATTTGGTGTTGAACTTGTACCTTACCTCTACCTCACCAACCAAGATTTCTCCAAAAGTAATGGTATCTTTTACAGTGAAAATAGGTTTTTGGAGGTTGGTGGATTTCATTCACTACTAAAAACAAAACTTTACACCTTAAGTTATCCTCTGTCACTTAGCTGATCCAGAACAAATAAATAAATATGCAGTGATGGTATGTTGGACTTTATTATCCAATCTCTCTTCCATGACAAAATCTATCGATCTATTTTTATTCTATCCTTCATATTAACCCATGCAACGCAATTGCAAACATCTGTCTTGATAGTTACATTAGGTCTGAAACAGATCAGTTAGATAAGGACATTCTTTTCTAGTGCTCAACTGAGCACTTTAAAGTAAGTGTTTATACTAAACTGACATGACTATATCCCAAGTTATCCTAAACTAGGGATAAACTAAACTTGATCTTTTCTCAAGTCCTGTAAAGTCTCTATTATACTGTTGCAGTGGAGATTACGCACTCGGGTGTGGTTAGTTGCTCGTTCTTTATGTATTCTTTTCATACTTGTGAATTTTGGGAAATTCCACAAGGTTTCTTGATCCTCCATTTTTTTTTCCTTTTTTTTTTTTTAAAGCACTACATTAAGCTGAAATTAAAAACTAAGTCAAAGTTGTTTCACGGGGTAAGTTCTACCAACTCTAATAATCTGGTGTAAAAAAAAGTAGGAATTACATATTACCAGATCGCTCAACCAAACGATTCTGCTTTGCTTCCATCTGCCGCGTGGTTTGTCAATCCATCCGCAACCTGGTTCCAATCCTATAATATGTTTTAGAGTGGAACCTGAGATTGATTCCCTTGACCATATATATTAGGTACCAAGTCGGGTCGGCATTACTGGTCTCTGGTCATGTAATGAACTAGGTTTGCCAACCCTCGTAGCACATTTTTGTCCGCTGTCACAGATCTGTCCACGTCTCTGCCAAGGTGCCGCGGTAACCTGCAAAACTTAAGTCATCGCCGTGATAAATACAAATGGGGTGGCTAGAGAGCACCCGGACTACGTGGGTACATGCTGCTTAAACTAGGAACCGGTCAAATACAACCAATGTTAGAAGGACTTATAATCAACGGTGTGAATTGTTAAATTAAGTCAAATTTCATAATAGCAAGTGTGGAACTTTTGACGGTACTTTACACCTTTATAATGTGGAATTACTACTAAAAATTGTCAAATAGAGAAATATAAAATCAGTCAATGAAAAAAATGGAAGAGGAAAATCAAACCTAACATAACATCCCCCGCCCACCCATATTCTCTTGCTTTTGGTCTGAATTTGGTGACACATTTCTCCTACTAGGTTTCAGTTCGATATTTCCCTCCCGTACTAACTGTACACCGAATACAAAGGACAACTTTCTCAGCTTCCATGTTTCCATGAAATAAAAGTGTTTCTCTTTGCATATTTAATTCATACCCATAAAAAACACACCCGTACTTAAGTTGGCTAGATCTGGCTCATACGACGGTGACTTCAAAATTCAAAATTCCCATCCACCTATTGGATTATAAAATGGTTAAGGCCGAGCCAGGCATCTTCGTCACAAATTATGAAAGCCCCATATAGTCATAGTAACTACTTAATTCAACACCAATTATGCTCAAAAATAAACTATCTCTGCGAACTGTAAAAATGAGTCAGATTTCTGGCCAACTGGACGAATCCCAAATAAATCAGCTTTAGATTTGAATGTAGTCTGGTTATGGGTTCCGTACATAGAGGTTAGATTGGTAAATGCCAGACAAGTGACCACCAACTGGATGCGACAATAAAAGACAATCGAGAATGTGTTCGTTTTGTGCTTCTCTTCACAGTTTTTTCAGTTTTTTTTTGGTAAACCCTCTCGGAGTTCATAACACCTATTAACTCTAAATAATCACCTATTTAACCCTAATTGACCTATTTTTGAATCAATCAAGAACTTTCTCCAAATGCATCATACTAATGGAAACGGAAACTTTGCATCATTTTCGATGGAAGATTTCCTTACAAAATCAAAGGGTTACGCTGTGATAGATGGTGGATTAGCAACAGAGCTTGAAAGACATGGTGCTGACTTGCATGATCCTCTTTGGAGTGGAAAATGTCTCATCAGTTCTCCTCATCTTATCAGAACTGTACGTTATCTTGATTTATTTTTTTTCCTTTTTTTTTTTCTTTTGATGTTTACAATGCATCATTGTGATCTTAATACGGAATCTTGTGTTCAGTTTCTAGTTATATACATCAAACCAAATGAAATACCTCATTTGAAAATGAATTTTGATTACTGAAAACATCGTTTGGGGGTTTCGTTTTTTTATTTGGTTGGTTCTTACTTTAAGTGAAAAATAGAGTTTGGTAAAAACTTATCCAATCGATTAAATTTCAGGGTTTAAGAAATATTCAGATTAGGGGATTACAGGTTATTCTGTAATTTGAAACTGTGAAATGAAATGATAATAGCGAATGGGTTGGTAAGTAATGGTTTAATTTTTAGGAGTCAGAGGTGCATGTTAGTTATGCGATAAAAGACCTCTTTTTTTTGTTTGTGTTCTTTGTTTAATCTTATATGTTAAATGAGGAAGGTGTTTCTGGAGGTAGATGTTATGACCTTTGGATCTGGTATTATTAAAAACAAAGAACCAGTTCTCCAAGTGTTATTTTCAATTGATGGACAAGCAAGCAGTCTCAGTTGCTTCGTAATGGTTTCTTAGTTGATAAATTGCTGAGATTTTGCAATTGAAGGAATGCCTTTACTATTAACCCTTTCCTGAATCCTACTGTAAATAATTTCTTACACTTATTGATTTTTTCCTTTTTACAAGTGCAGTGATTATACCATATGACTTTGTTAGTTGTCTGTTTTTTTCTCTTCTTCTCTTGTACCTAGTTGGAGTTCTACGATCCTGGTTGGGTTCTTGATATATGCTTCTCCTCTATCAATTGATGATACAGGTACATCTTGATTATCTTGAAGCAGGTGCGGATATTCTGATCACAGCATCTTATCAGGTACTAGGAATATCTCCTTTTTTTCTTTTCTTCAATGATGCTAGAACCTATAATGGTCTTTAAAAGACTTCCTAAACTTGAAGCATCGTTTGTTTGTGTTGAATCAGGCTACAATTCAGGGTTTTATGGCTAAAGGTTTATCTGAAAAAGAAAGTGAAGCACTGCTTGCAAAAAGTGTCTCAATTGCATGTGAGGCGCGGGATTTGTATTATGAGAGGTCGTCAGAAGGTTCTTGCGATGCCATTGGGAATGAAAAGGTTCTAAATAAACGAAAAATCCTGGTTGCAGCCTCTGTTGGAAGCTACGGAGCTTATTTAGCTGATGGGTCTGAGTATGAGTGAGTTCTACACCTGCTACCACTTTATCACTTTTTGAATGGCCCTATGATATGAATATATATATTTAGTTGAAATCATGATTATGTTTCGAGTTCACAAAAGTTGTTTACATTTTCTACTTTCCACTATTATCAAATCCCCAAGTATTCTCTAAGAATTTACTTCAGTTGAAGGAGTATGAACTAAAAAGAAACTTAATATCGTGTTCTTGGGATCTCAAATAGTATTTTATACCTTTTTAAGATTGATATTTGCAGAAGCATGATTTTTTTTTCTTGTCAGAAAAAAGAGAGAACATATTCTCTATCATCGGATTCCCTATTAAGAAATTTTGTTCCTTTCATTATATTCTCTTGCTGTGTCGCCTTACAGCGGTAACTATGGTGATTCTGTGACACTTGCAACTTTGAAAGAATTTCATCGGAGGCGGGTTCAGGTACTAGCAGAAGCTGGTGCTGACTTGATAGCGTTCGAGACTATTCCAAATAAGATAGAAGCTCAGGTATCCTGGTGTTATAATACATAAAGCTTTCAATCATGTAACAAAACATGGACACTAAAACTATGCTTCTGATTTTATCTGTATAGAGATGGTTTCCTGGAACTTTTAGAAGGCAATAACTTGTGGCCCAGTTTATTTGAGTTTACAGTGACTTAACTTGTGAGTTATTTTTGTGTCTTCCAGGCTTTTGCTGAGCTTCTTGATGAAGATGACATAAAGATTCCAGCTTGGTTTGCTTTCAATTCCAAGGATGGGGTGAATGTAGTTAGTGGAGATTCTTTGGTTGAGTGTACCTTGGTTGCTAACTCATGTAAGAAAGTTGTTGCTGTTGGAATCAATTGCACCCCTCCAAGATTTATAAGTGCACTCATTTTATCCATGAAAAAGGTATGACCCTTTGTCTGCTGTGCTTCAATTGATTAATACTGACAACAGGTGTTTATTTTCTTTTGGTCTACAAATTGCCCCTTATATTGCTACCTAATTGTACAGGTAACATCAAAACCACTACTTATATATCCTAATAGTGGAGAGACATACGATGCTGATCTGAAGGAATGGGTAGTAAGCTCACTCCACTTTCCTTCTGTTAAATAAGTTCAATATCATTGTTTAACCTCTGAATCCCAAATTTGATTTTCGCTTCGTGTCGTTGAAGATTTGACTGTAAAAGCATAAAATAAAACCAGAATGTATTGATCTCTTTTTCTCTGGCAAGCATCTCCATATTTTCTAATACTGAAATCCTTTTTTTTCTAATTCTTTTTGTTCTGTAGGAGTCCACAGGGGTCTCAAATGAAGACTTTGTCTCTTATGTGAATGTATGGCGTGAAGCTGGAGCTTCACTTATAGGTGGCTGTTGCCGAACAACTCCAGATACTATCAGAGCTATCCACAAGGTCCTTTACGCTGGATCTTCTACTGCAGTACCATCTGAGGATTAGCTACTCTCCCCGGATCAGATACCAATTTTACAACGAGGGTACAAAGTGAAAGAGTAGTAACAATATTATTAGATGGATTATTATATTAAACTCTGGAACATGTTTCCTGTTCTTCCTGTAATTTAGGGTGAAGTAATGGTACCCAGTTAATATCTATTGTTGCAATTCTTTAAATTTCACCTTTTCTTCAATTAATGAGAATCGTAGATTTTGAATCCTTCAAGGTTTCATATGGGAAGGCTAAATATTGCATGCGCCAATAACTAGTGAACGCATACCAGACCAATGTCACTGGATTGCTCATAGTCTTCCATTGGTTCCCCAACAGAAGATGGCAATCACCGCACCTGATTTCTCCCGAGTCTTGATCAGCAAAAACTTGCAGAAACTACCTGGGCAGATCACGAAAACAATAGGGTTTGGACAAAGTTACAAGCTTATCTCTTCCATTTCTTCTGCTAGAAGAAACAATGACCTTCACGGCTATGCAGTAAGCAGCTTTGCTTAGGTAAAAGACTAAAAAAAAAATATTTCTACCAACATCCACAATTACATGAAATCCAGAACCATGTCTGCTTAAATCTGACCAGAAAGCTTACACACGGAGTTGCATATTCAAATTTGTTTGAAAACAGGATCAACAAAAGCCTGGTGCATGGGGTCTAAAAGCCAGAGGTTAGCTAGATGATGATGAGAAGAAGTAAGTCTGTGGACTTCTTCCATTAGCCAGATAGTTGCTTCGGCTTTACGAGGGTGAATGACTCCATCAAGAGGTAGGTACTCATTGTCAGTGCCAATCCTGGCTTTGTCCCACTGTTTTAAGCAGATATTAGTCAGATAATGCAAGGGTTGCTTGTATAACAACTTGAGCGATTTGGCTAGTTCCTGCCACGTGTTGAATGGAACTGCAGACCCATGTAGAGAAGGAACAGGAATTTGCTTCATGTATTCTTGATATCTTTCTGCTCTTCTGGTAATTATATCTGCACCAAAATTGCACACTTTACTGACTTTGAAAAATAAAAATCTTTTGCATCTTTATTCATCGTTGGCAGGTAAAAATTCTTAGAAAGAAATGGGAAAACTCGGTACGTATTTAACACAAGCTAACTACAGCTATAGAAATGCCATATCTTGATATATGGGCTAAAAGATTTCACAGGATAGACAAACAAGACTTCAAGCATCAATTGTTATCAACTTTAAATACATATAATGCAGAAACTTTATAAGGTAAATATTAGTAGGATGCAGTAACACCAACCAGAGAATATTAGCAGACAAAACTTACTAGTGGGAACAGCATGGGATTGAGTACAATATAAAAATCTATTAGTAAACCATTAAAGTCTGTTACTCATTTTCTTACTGTACTCAGGAAAACATAATCAAATAGTTGCATTGATTATCCCAAGGCCAAACTGCTAAATTTCAAATACAAACTGGGTTCAAATCAAACGAAGAGAATGGTGAGATGGAAGGAGAGATAATCTACACAGTCTTCAGTGAAACAAACACAGGATTGCAATGACATGAAGTTCAGGTTAAGCTAAAAAAATATGTTAGGCTTTTAGCGATAACGTCAACATGAAAGATAAACTAAGGAGGCACAGATTGATAAGAACAATTATATAGGCTCCCTTGAGATACTACACGTGTCTCTGAAATTAGAAGAGACAAGATAGTACACATGCTTTTGACTAAAAACTCATGGAAGTAAAGTTATCTACAAGTACCATTACTTACGCCATCAGCTCACATGTATGACACCTTAGATCAGTCACTATCGAAGATAATATTTGAAGCAGTTTATCCATCAGCCCGGTGTTCCGATTATTGATAGAAGACATGGAAACACTTGGTACCTCTGGCGCATCACAAAGCTAGTATCACTTAGGTCCAGAATGTTGATAGCAATGAGTGGGGTTATTGTTAGATGTGGGATGATAAATAATAGAGTGGTACGTTGATGAAGAAAATAATAAAACAGAGTGCCTAGTGTACTCCATTTCTATCATATCAAATATTCCCTCCCCTTACTGCACCGTGCAGTTCTTCCAGACTCCAAGCTCAAGATAATTTCATTGTTAGACACTTGCAAAGATATTACTATATTTATAACTACAAAACATCCAACTTCACCCAAATCAAGCAAATTAGGAACATCCAGTCCCCAGGTTGCGTTTTTGAGAATTATTTGAGACAACAGCTTCGCCTCATTTAATTACCTACTGATCAATATCCATAACATACGTAACTTCAACTATGTCTCACCTTGTTCCCTACATACCATTTTCTATGTTACAAATATAGATATCAGGCTTACAGCAGTATGGCTTAGGGGGCAAACGGACAGTATCTCGACGGTGGGCATTATTAAGAAAGAAAGCCAATAGAATGTAAGAGCAAAAGCTTCTATAAGGTAACATACCCATAGAACCACCATCAACCCATTTAGCGATCGTCTTGCTAAAACATTTTACATATCTATTAGTCATATCATTACACGTTAGCTATCAAATATTGAACTTATCCATTCAAAGGCAGTTTTAGGAAATATTATATAAGCACTACAGTGAAGAAGATAATAAACCTAAAAATGATGGCAAATGATTGTAAGATAGATGCCATGCATCACACTCGCCAGCTGATATTATGGTGGCAAATAGCCAGGCATGGCACCTGCCAGTTGACCTAGTCTGCTAAAACCAACTTTATGCATTTTGTAACACCAAAATTCTTACTCGAACTATGTTTTAAATATTAATCAAATTATGGTGCCAAACGGGCACATTTGCACCTGCCACTGGAACTTATGTATTTCCTAACATCGTAATTCATAAGTAAACAATGAAACATTTATTAAACGATTAGTGATAAAGGCATGGCATGCACTAAAATCTTAAACATACTTATATACCTTGAGGAGTAATTTCTTTGTCTAGCTCAACAACTGCTGCAGGTTTGACGGCTGGTTTCATTTCACTGGATACTTCTTTAACATCTGTATCAGACTCCCACCCATCCGAAGAATCCGAGGATACAATCACTTCATTACCATCCCAAGGCATCGCTCTATTCACAGAATTTCAACACAATTTTTATCAACATAATCATAATCAGGATAACAACAATAAAACCCGACACAATTAAGAAATTACTTTAGTCTGAAATGGTAAATTCAATAATTGTTATAATACTGACGAATTAAATTCCGAAGAAAATATATGAAATTTGAAAACTAGGGTTCTGCACTACATTTTCTAGTGAGAGATTAAAAAAATGTGAAGAAGAAATACTTGCTCGATTTAGAGAGAGAGAAAGGAGGAGATGTGAGAAACTGTTTGGTGCTTTTTTTTTGTTTCTTTTCTTTTTGGACAACTTCGAATTTTTCTCTAGAGAGCAGCTTTTCTTTTGGTTGGGCATGCAGATTTCAGTTTCAGTAGAGGGTAGAATTCGGGAAGAAGATGTCTCATCTGGCCCATCAAGGTTTTCGTTGCTTTTTTCACACTTCGCTTGCTTCTTTGTGGTGATACACGTGTGGTTTATGGGGAAGTTGTGGTGATACACGTGTGGTTTAACTGAAGAATTGAGGTAAATACTGTCAGAGTTTGGCACCCGGCTCTCGATGCGGTTTAGCCACATCCAAATAACGTATAAATTAACGTTTATTTATTTTTATAATTAGACTCTCTAGTCCTTCCGTATCAGGTATGGTATTAAGGGCAACTTCAACAACGCGACTATACCAAAGAGTAAATACTAAATAAATTTAGTTTTTTTTTTTTTTTTTCCATAGCGGTTTCTGGAATAAATATGATCGCACGTCCAACTAAAATGACGTATGTTGTAAAACGCTATTGTAAAAAAACGTGAGATGACACGGACGTTCCTCTAAATAGACGTATGTTGTTGGACGCTATTGTAGAAGTGCGTTTCACGCACGAGAGCGTTGAGACGTCCACGCTGAAGAGCGCGTATGGCATAGACGTCCTTCTAGAGGAGCGTCTGGTATGGGTAGTGAGCGTCCATCTAATTCTAGGTGAGCGTCCGTGTGGGTTAGGGTTTCCTTCTAGGTGAGCGTCCGTGTAGGGTTTCCTTCTAGGTGAGCGTCCATCTAATTCTAGGTGAGCGTCCTTGTAGGTTTTGGATTTACAACGTTTTCCTAAGTGGACGTCTGGTTGAGACGCTCCTCTAGCTTGCGTTTGGCAGACCAGCGTTCTCCTAGGCAAGCGTTACATCATACGCTTCTCTGCCCAAGCGTCTCATCAAACGCTTCTCTAACCAAACGTCCATGTTTTGAAACGCTAAGCGTTTTGGGTTAACGTCCTTTTAAGAGAGCGTGCGAGTATATATGATTTTGCGAGAAAAACTCCTCTGGTACTGTACATTTACTCGCCTCAAAACCAAATACAGTCGCCCGTTACGGTTGAAATTGGGCGAGGGAAGAGTAAATTTAATCTTTACTCTTTGGTCCCCTCGTCCACTGCAGTTGCTCTAAGAGGTCCAAATGTATCCCACTTGGAACGAGTTTTTCTTTTTTAACGATTTAGTCTAAAATAAAAATAATCGATGATAAAAATAACCCTCATATAAAAATTGCGTTAAGATTTGTTTTCCGATCATTTTTTTCACTATCCTCTATTGGTAGATTGTATCGATTTTTCTAGATTCGTAGTTTTCGTCTTGTTTGATTTCTCTCTTAATCTCTTATTTTCTTTTATCTAATTTTCTCTAACACCCTATAAATTAAAAAAGTTGACACCAGATTTATGACAAGTTTTATGTGTGGATCAAATACGAAGGAGGAGATTCATATATCAAAAGTTCTGTAAATTTTGGTTATGGGAATAATCAAATTTGAATAGTTAAATTTGATTTCTTACTCTTGATCTACTAAGATTTTTCGATTTTGCTTTTCTTCGTCAACAAATAAAAGGTTAGTCGTTACTGATTTGTATAAATAATTGTTTTGAACTTACTTTGGCTTTTTTGTTTATCTTTAATTGTTTGACTTTACTTGATATAACAAAATTGTTAATAGATTTTAAGACCAAAATTATCTGATTTATTAAAATAAGATCTTCAGCATTATAGATAGATTTTAAGGTAAAATTTTTTTTTATTATTATTATTTTATTTTTTTATAACGATGATCCAAAAAAAAAAAGATATTATTTAGACCTCCACGTAGGATGATCTTGACCCCCAATATTGGAGATGCTCCTAGAAACCATGTTTGACGTAAAATATAATTGGCTTTTTGGATTCAAAAGCATTCCCATACGGGATAAGTTGGAAGTTGAAGCAATTTCTCAACACGGAGACCATAGTAAGAACTATTTCGAAAACAAAACCATTTATTCTACTCATGGCCTTGAAGATTGAGCTCTGCTCCATTATCATGATGTAATCAAAGTATTTCAATGTTTTTTTAAAAAAAAAACTTTCAAAATTTTCTTCCCTTCTATGTAATATTTCCTATTTTCAACCAATTTCATCAAACAATCTTAGACAAATTAGATAGATTATACACCATATTACACTACTTCATCCTCACTGCAAATACCTACGTACATCAGTTATCAGATTAAAACATTTTCATTAATATTCAAAAACATCCATTTGTAGCAAATTGATCTTGCTAGAGTTCAAAATATGCATCTGATACCCATTCGCAATACCACCATTACACAGAAATATTATTCATATCATATTTGTAAGCAAAATATAATTAAGGCTATTAATTACATCAAAAACAGAAAGAACTTTAAAATAACCAGTTATAACATTATCTTCACGCATCACAAAAATATGCTAGACATTCACAGAGTAGTCGTTCGTTGCAATAACAAAAACAAGCAAAGTTCTAAGCGCTACTTTCAATCCCTTCAGCAGCATGAAACACAAGCACCAAAAAAATCTATTTAAATTTTCACAAAGAAGCTCAATTAACTTTGTTTAAACAGTATCAACCGCTTTCCTTTCAAGATCCTTATGGTGTTTTAATGATCATCACTCATCATGATAACTGCATCTACCGTCACTGCAATCATTCCCGGAAGAAGCTCCACTGCGATACCCACCAGACCTTCATAACCCCCACCCAATTACCATCATTTTCTTCTTCTCTTTATCTATATCATCCACGTCTTCAACACTTCACCATTCTCATCCATACCATCAATTGTTTCACCGTCATAATCAACATTCAATCTCTCTCGCATTGTTCTAGCAAAGAGTTTAGGATTAGCTTTCTCTGCTAAGTACTTTTCATACAAAGCATCTTCATCTTCCATTTCTCTCTCCCTTTCATATTCCTCTGCTTGAAAATCAGTTTCAGGACTCTCCTCTTTTTTAATCTCAAGTATTTTGCTTCGTCAAAATCACTCTCTGTTTCACTACGGTTTGTATACCATACAACTTCCTCATTATCATCCTTATCCCTTTTGTTCCTTGCTTCCCTTGCATCTTTCTTTCTCTTCCACATATTAAATTCCATAGCATTCACAAGACGAGTATTTTCATATTTTTCCCTAGGGTTTCGTCGATCACTCTCTTACTGAAGAAACTCTTTCAAAATATCTAGTTCAATGTTACATCAAAGCTCTTTGCAAACTAAAAAATAGGGAATTAAGTATTATCACCATTTTCCTTGTTTCCTCCTTGATTTTCTATTCTCTCAATTTTCTCTGAATTATAATTTTGTTTCATTTTTGGGTAAAATTTTCTATAACTTAAAAATTATTTCCCTAATTTTTTAATAGAGGTATTATTAATACCCATTTAAGGCGTTTGGTTGAGCGTCCCGTCCCTTGGAAGATCACACCTCTCCATACCCATACGCAATTTCGTCAAAGGCATCACGACGCGTCGATAACTCCTACTCTCATTCATATTATAAACTCTTCCCATCCTTTAATGTAATTCATAATTATCATTAATAGGTTGAAAGGCCGGTCACCTAATTATTATGAGTTAAGAGTGGTTCTAATTGTCATCTTTGAGGTTTTATAGGTTCGGAAGAGGCATCACCTGTTGAGAGGCATCATGGATAATCGAAGTATTTGGCATAGGTTTCCCTACTTTCCCCAGCCACAATTTCATAACCATACCCATTATTTCGTCTGCAATACTAATGGGTATCTAACAACAATACTAATGGGTATCGAAGTGTTTGGCATAGGTTGCACACTACTTTCCCCATCCACAATTTCATAACCATACCCAATATTTCGTCTGCAATACTAATGGGTATCTAGCTGCTTGGTCCCATTATTCTCTTAACAACAACTTTCCCTCCCAAATTCCCTCCAAAACAATTTCATATTTTTTGAAATCATGTTTATGGGTCTTAGCGGGTACTACCTCTAATTCTCATTTCGTTGACTAAAAGCCAACCCTCATAAATACTCATATACCTCTGAAGGGACTCACCAATTGTTTTTTCCATTGTGACTAATTTGGTTGGTGGACGGGTGATGTCAAAATACCACTTGCAAAAGTCATTTATTGAAAAATAAAAAAATTCTTGTAACTAACTTGAATCATATTATTCACTCTAGTCCATATACCCCACACCTCCACAATTATCATAAGATTTCATCTCCAAACCCACATTGTTGGATTCCTCCTATGGTCTATGCTTCCAACAATTCTATTTCTAAGGAGGAAACTTCTTGGTCTTGCACTTTTTTGTTTACCTACAACTTTCATATGCAGTGTCATTTTCATCTCACGTGCGAGTCTGCGAACTACCCTTGTCATGTCGATATAGAACTCTATATCTTCATCCTTACCACACATTTCAAATATAACTCTCTCCATTTAACATTGTTTTTTTTATTACTTCTTAAATATCCCTCGTTATCTCTCCTTATATGGAGCAACATAACATCCAAGATATCTTTATCTCCTCAGAAAAATATATTCGAGAATTATCTTCACAAATAGACGAAAAATTAACAATCTTCGTTCTACTCTCACAGATCATGTTTTTATAGATAAAAATGTGGTTCTTTCATATAATGATAAAAACTGAAAATGATACATGATAGGTCATGTTTGCAGTGAATCTCTGGTTTTAGCTTCCTCAGTTCGTAGTTATATTTGTTCTCAGTGGCCTCTTGTTCAAAATTCTACGGTTACTATATTCGATGGTCTCAGAAACAAGGTTTTTATTCATTTTCTAGCTGAAGTTGATTTCAGGATGGTTGATGAGCAGAGATCTTGGTACGCAGTTATAAGGGTTGTTTCCTCCAAAAGGTTGGCCAAATAATTTCTAAACCTCCTTTATTGATGAAATTATGTGGCTTATCTTGTGCAACATCCCAAATGAATGCACAAAATTTGATACTCTTTGAAAGGTAACCTTCTCACTTGGAGAGATTCTTTAAAGCTAGTGAACTATAAGACAACCATCCACTTAAGAAAATTTTAAAAATATGTGTAAGAACTTCATATAAAAAACCCCTACCTACGAGTATTATTCTTTTAACTAAAGGAAGATTTTCATACTAATGGTGAATCAAGTCACTCTTCAACTTGCAAAGGTTATCCCCCCAATACCATTGTTTCTCGATGGAAGCCTCTCCAACCTGTTGCTGCTTCAACTACTTCTTCTTCAAATGAAGAAACTAATAACTCTGCTGAGATCCACCCTGGTGTTGTTATGGATACTCCGATTTAAAATATGACTGTTGTAGACACCACTACTAAAGGTAAAGTTATTCCTGATGATCAAAGCTCAAAAGATGATAGCGAGGAATCTCTGAGAAGAAAATTAAACATGGGCCCATTCTTTAGTAAATCACCAACTCTGAAAATCCTAGATATGGGCCCTGTTCAATCCCAATATTATGTTCCTTTGGAGAATTATTTTCCTATTTTTTCCATAAGCCGGTGGTAACTTAGATTTGCTAATGCGCCTCCTCCGAGTCAACTAGTACCGGTTCATTTTGAAACATATAGTCCAATCGTACTTCCAAATCTGTGAGAAGATTCAAAATTTAGGCAACTCCAAATCAACCACCATCTTTATCTAAAGAAGAAATGATTTCTCTTAATGTTGAGCATGACTCTTTTACCAATCTAACCCAGAGTTGAGATTAGAAAGCATGGCAAAGATGTTAAACCCACTTTGGTAAGTGCATTTGTTGTTCCATACGAATTCCATGATATTTTTGAACCCGATTACTCCAACCTTTGTCCCCCAATCATCAAACTTGGACATCTACCTCCTATTTATATGTTTATTATGCCTTGTTCCCATCATCATCTTGTCAATCCTTATGTGAATGTGGTGGATCCTATTGTAATTCCTTGGATAACCATGAAGTCCGAAATAATTCTTTTCATGAAGACGCCTCTATGGATCTGAGTGCTGCTCACAACTCTCAAATTAGTGGTGATTTGACAATTTCTCGTCTTAATAGTAGTGATGATCTTACCAATCTGGAAAATCCCTTTAATCCCTCTCCTATTTCTGAGAATGTCAATCATACCATTAATAATTCCCCTTTCCTCTTCCATGTTGATAATGTTAACATGTTGTGCTGGAATATGAGTGGTCCAGGGAAGAAAACTGCCACTAAGGAACTTAATTTTCTTTTACGAAACATTAACTCATACATTTTTTCTTCTCTAAAACAAAAATGAAGAAAGATAATGATTCTAGGATAATGACTAAATATGGGTTTTCGTGCTCTTCCAATGTCCCATGTGTGGGTAAAAGTGGTGGTATGGTTTTGGCTTAGAAGCATGAAGTTGACCTCACTATTATTTTATTTAGTCCTAGGGGTATCTATGTTACTACTAATGACATCATTCGCTCTAACTGTGCCATATTTATTTTATTAATGGTGAACCTAATCAAACCCTTAGGGATGCCTTTTAGGCTAGTCAATGCAGCCTTCCACATATCCCTCCCTATGATCCTGCTTTTTTGTTGGTGATTTTAATTCCATGTTAGAGACAAAAGATAAGAAAGGTGGTTTGGAAGTTGATGATGAGGATTTTTCGATAATCTTAGGAATTTTTGTAATGTGTTTGACTTGCATGGTCTTAGTTTCTCCGGGATTATATTTACTTTCCACCATGAAAATCCTAATTTAATCTTGGAAAGACCTGATAGATGTTGATTAACTAAAGTACTAAATTGTTTTTTTCCTAAATTGCATGTCAATAATTTTCCTATGAACTATTCGTATCATTGTTAGATACATATTGGTTTCAACTTTGATGATCTGTGTATGCCTAAACTTTTTCATTTTCATGGCTATGTGAATTGAAGATCTCATTTATAGAGATATTATAACCAACTCTTGGTCTGTCAATATTGTAGGTTCGCCTACTTATAAGTTAAAAGCAAACTGCTAAACACTAAGAAATATCTTAGATAATGGAAAAAATATTCTTTTGGTAACATTTAAACTAATTATCTACCACTAGAACCGACTTGTTTGACATTCACACTTCCAACCCAAATGATTCTACTTTTATTTCAATACTTATATAGAGCTCAGATGGCTTTCTTATATAACCTAAAAGAGTTCTATTTGAAGGTTAAGTGGTCTAGAGAGATTTGGTTCATGGAAGGAGATGAAAATGCTCCATATTTATAAAGAATTACCTTCTTTAGAATAAAGAGAAATGATATTAGTTGGATTAATGATCATATTGGTGCTACTCTAACTGATAGAGATAGTATATATACGTCCTTTGTTGAATATTTTGAGAATCTCTACTCCTTTAATCCTCAACAATTTGAGGAGGTTATTAAATATCTCTCTGTTAAATTCTCTTTTGATGATAACAACTCTCCGAATACCCTTTTTACTCTTGAGGTTATAAAAATGTTGTGTTTCAAATGGGTGGGAAGAAATTACCTAACCCAGATGGGTTCATTGGTCTCTTCTATCAAAGCATTGAGGCATTGTAGGAAATCTTATCATTGATATGACTCAAACTTGCTTTAAAACTGGCCATGTGGCTAATTTTTTGAATCATACAAATATAACTCTCATCCCCAAAGAACGTATGGCTGAATTAGTGTCTCAATATAGACCCATTGATCTTTCTAATTTTGCTTACAAGGTCTTATCCTAACTTTAACCAATAAACTGAAACCCCTGATGAATAACCTCATTTCCCAAAATCATAATCGTTGTCCCTAAGAGTATCATATATAATAGTATTGTCTTTGTAATGAGGTTATTTTCTCTCTTAATCATCATAAGGGTAAAAAAGGTATTGATGTATTAAACTTGTTATATCTAAAACTTATGATAAGATGGAATGGTCCTTTTTGAGTAAGGCCCTTAGGAAGCTTGGGCTATGTGAGCATTAATGATCCTAACAGGGAGATCATCTTTCTCCCTATCTTTGTATTCTCTGTTTGAGGCTTTATTTGCTTATATTGACAAGAACACAAGAATAGGTTTTGTTCCAAGGTATTAGAGTCAGTGAGAATGCCCTAGCAATAACTTACATTCTCTTTGTTGTTGATTCTTTTTTTTTTTTCTGAAGCCACTACCCATGATCTCCAAAATATCAAGGACTATTTGTATAAATATTGTTTAGCTTCTGGTCAAGAAATTGATTTTGATAAATATGGCATCTATTTAGTTAGAAAATCCCCGATCATGTGATGAATCAATTATCTTCAATTCTGAAGGTTATGGTTCATACCATAGTGATCCCAATTACCATTCGCATGCTCACCAGTCGTACAAACGGGTAAATGGGCAATATTGTAATGATCATAATGTATGTTCTCCGTCTTTGGAGGATTTAATTAAACAATTGATACCCAACACTTCTTATGATGCTAGTATTTCTTTAGAAGATTCACTCAAGCAGTTGACTGAAAATTCACGTAGGAGTGACATAGTGTGGGAACAAATTCATGAGACCTTTAGAGAAATTGAAGAAGAACGGTCGACTCATAATATTGCTCTAAGTAAACTTAATTGCCAATATAGTGTTTCCAATTTTACACTCGACAATAATCATAAATATTTACTTAATCAAGAGGACGAGGTTAGAATATAAGACACTACTTGTTTAGATAAGGTTCAACCATATTTATATTATTATGATGATGGTTATACTGTTGATGAAGAATTTGAAATCCGTAGTCAAATGACGAGGAAATTTTTACACCAGTTGAGCCTCATTCTGTTAGTGTTGTGTCTAGTTCAAATCCTAATAATATTGATGATTATTCACCTATTCAAAAGGATGATGATTTGACTAGAGATACCATTGATTTAGACGGTGAAATATTTCCTTGTTATTATAAAGACAATGATGGTTTAGAGGAACGAGTTTATCTTGAGACCAGTGTTTTAGAGTCAAACGATTCAGGAACTATGGTCGATGACAAAGATGATACACTCATAGAGAATTTAAATGTGAGTAAAGGTACCCCACCTGATTATGACCTAGATAAAATAATTGATCATTTTCCTAAAATATGATAATTTAGAAATTAAGAAAATTATGACTAGTTTGTCCAAGGACATTGACCACTCTAGGTTTGGGGGTGAATATTATTCTTCCCACGGTAATCCTTTGACTATTAGAATAGTCCCTCACTTGGGATTTGATATTTGTGCTTCTACCATCTTACGTGATTATCTTCATACATGTTTTACTGAGCCTGATTTTGTCCAGAATGAAATTCACTCGTCAGAAACCTATCATATTATTGATGTGGTTTACCCAGATCATCATACCATCATTTTGAATTTCTTTTCCCACCAAATATTTTTCTACCAAACTTGGAAACATCTGAACTTCATATGTGTCAATTCGTAAACTTTGGAACCAAACATGAATATTTTAGGATGTTTAAATCGACACATTTTCATGAGAATGACCACCAATTTCATGTGGTCAACTATATAAGTCAAATCTGATTGACTTTAAGGATCCATAATTATTCAGATTATTGTTATATGATTCGTAAATTGTGACTGATCCTTTATTGGTCTGGCTGAAGACTTTAAACTTGGCGCTTTATGGGAGGCAACCCATATGCTTCTGGTACACGGTGCTGGTAATATCTTTCCCTATCTGTTTTTATTTTGCTATGTATTTCTCCTTGTTCATGTATGTATTTCATTATATTTAGAACATCGAGGACTATGTTCAGTTTAAGTTTGGGGGTAAGGGAGAAATTTGTAAAAAATTTAGTTGTACCAAAAACTCTAAAATCTAGAAACTTGTGAACAATTCAGGATGACACTAACCATTCTAGGTAGATGGAAACAAAATTCTTGTCTATAGGAGTTGGTGTGAAAACTAAATGGTCTATTCATAAAAGGACAAAGCTCAGGTGTTAGAAATAACATGATAGTCATCACCATATCTCGGAGTCGTCACCATATCACATTCTGTTTTTATTTTTGCATCTTTATGTATTTTTCTAAGTGATTTGGCGGGGCACTAGTATCGCCTTGTTGTCGCTTCTGGGATGAATTAGAATAATTTAGATCAAGCCTCATTATTTTAATTTAACTTGAACAAAATAAATAAATAAATAAATAATGGCACTGTTCTCCCTGTCTCTGTCACCTAAGAAAGCGTGGAACGCAGGATCCATGGGAACTATCATGTAATTTGTTGAAAAAGAGCATGCGCTTGGACTCAATGATCGAATCATGTAGTCAATACTTTCAAAAGAAATTATATATAATTCAATAAATCGACCGCTGGGGCCCTTGTATATACCAGCTGAGTTGATACTAGGATTGGATTTCAGACCAGTGGGTGCATATCTCAATCCATTAAGATTCATCTAGGCATCATGTTCATATAGATATTATGGGAAACATCGTTCCCCTTAGTCAACATGTTCACACTTTTATCTCCATATCCATCTTCTTAATCTATTCATGTGATTGTGGTTTGTTAGATTCCGAGTATCGTGGTCCATTGTACGACTATTTGAGTAGAGCTTTATTTTCTTTTATATGAATTTTAATACGCTTGAGTGCAAACTCGTGTAAAACAATTGGATTCATATAGGGTAATGATTCTCATACCCGAAGAATTTAGTAGCCAACTAAATACCATGTTTAGTATCTACCCTCAATCGTTCACAAGTAGTTAAGGTTTGGAGTAAAAGGTTTTCTGGGTATATCTCGTATAAACCCTCACGAGAAAAAACTCATCCACTAGGGACACCTAGGGGCTTAAAGGCTTGTTGCACACGCTAAGTGCAATCGCGATGCCTACGAAAGTGAGTTATGATTTTTATTTTCTAGATTAGTTTTCTTGAGGACTAGCAAAATATAAGTTTGGGGTATTTGATAAACACAATTTTTTGTCTTATTTAAGCTCATATTTATATTGCTTTTACTCAATTTTCGTATTAATAATGTTAGTTTAAGTGTTTTTATGTATTTTTGGAAGAATAAATAATTGTGGAAAAGTTGGCGAGAAAATTGATAAAGGCACCTCAAAAGTATTAGAGGCACCCATAAAAAATTGATAAAGGCACCCCGACTTTGGTTAAAGGCACCCTTCTTCTTTATTTCAAAACACAAAATTGGCGGGAAGTTTCAAGGTTCATTTGCGTGAATTTGAACAAATAAATTTTGGGAGATTTTAACGGTTTAAGACAGGAATATCTTCTTACCTATTTGAGAAGAGTTGAACGTGATATGGAAACTAAAAAAAAAGAACCAAATATCTGGCAAAAATAGAATCATGTATTCTCGGCAAATATCATATTCAGGGGGAAGAATATTTTGGAAACTATGGATATCTTCTCACGTAAATTGGTTTATGAGTACTTTGGGAAATCAGGGAACTAAAGAAGAAACAAAATCGAGATTTGGTTGAGGACAAAATCATCGAGAGAAAAAATAAAATAAATCACCGAGATTTTCTTTTGATCTGCAGAAATTAATACAAGATATTTTCGAAGATTAGAAAGAAATATGGTGATGTAGTATATAAAGGAGTCGAAGAGAACATTTGGGGGAGGCTGGCTCTCGCCAAAAACAATACAAGAAAATGCAGAAAAAAAAATCTGCTCGTGAAGAAGGAAGAAGAAGATGAAGAACATAAGGCTAACAAAAACTGTTAGTTATTTTCTTTGCCTTTTCTATTAATTTCAACACCTTTTGTAACGGTTTAGTGAATTGTATCTGTACAGTTGGAAGTTTGATGCATAGGAAGGGCGTTGATCGATAGTTTTGATAATAAGTTCATAGTTTTGATTGATTTAGCGACACCACTGGTCAGTTCTTCTTTGTACTACTCTTGGAGTGCGTCATTAAATCAACAAAGAAATAAAGAAAATTGTGAGCCTTTCTAATTTAATTAATTTAATCAATTTTCTTTTATTCTTATCTCTATGAGTAGCCAATCTTCTTATCTAGGGTAGCGGATGAAGCTATTTTTGATGCTTGGTATTAATATTTAATTTCTTAGACAAAATTGCTCTCTTTTGTGCTTTTCAATGACTAATAGTTTCTCTTCTAAATATGCTTCGATTTAATTGTTCTGAATAGTCTTCAGGCTGTTGATTTTTTATAAGCGAAGGAGATTATATTTTTGTGAGATGACGAAAGTTGTAATATTAAATTTAAAACGCTTTATTTTCCAATACATGAGATTGGGTTCAAAATTGTTTTGAGTAATTTGAGAGTAGATTTAAGAAATTAAATTGTTAATTTTCCAAACATCAAAAATAGTGGAATCCGAAACCCTAGCTTCTTCTCTTCCTGGTTGATTAATTTGGATAGTTATTTTATTTTATTATTTTTATTTAATTAATTTATTAAAAATCATTATTTTTGTTATTAGCACATTAGTTACATAAAAACTAGAAATTGCATTTTTGAAATCCTTGTGGAACGAACCGTGTTTGCATACTGTCTCATTGACATCCGCACCTCTTGCGGTATAAAATAAAATTCCCATCATTTTTTGAAAAACTAAATTGAATAACTTAGCTATGCTTTCTATAAATGCTTGGAAGTTGGTTGAGTGTCCTGATTCCTTTTGAGGTATGCTGTTAAAGGTTAAATATTTTTCCAATACTAACTTTTTGAATGCTAAGTGTTCCAGGAGTTGTTATTGGACCTGGAGATATCCCCATACTATCAAAGAGCTTATCAAAACCTTTATTTCTTGGATTGTGGGACACAATCAATTCATTAACCCATGTGCGATAATTGGATCCCTTGTTTGGAGTATGCTAAACCTCCCCAGGTCCAACAAAATCCAAACATGAAAGTGTCTTATTTTATCAATGAAGGGAGTAGATCTTGGAATATTTATATATTAAATACCACTTTGACAATGCTTTTGTTAAGAAGATTGTTACCATTCCCTTAAGTCAGATTTGTACTTATAATAGGGGGACTTGGGAGCTTTAAAAAAATGGCCATTTAGTTTTAAATCTGCTTATTTGGGTCTCAGAGTTCCTAGGAGTTTTCCAAATACTAAACTTTGGAAGTGCATTTGGAAACTTAGAATTCCTCACCGTATTCAGTTATTTCTTTGGAAGGAAGTCAAGAATGCTAGATTTATTCTTGACTGTAAAATGCCTATGAGTTATGTTGTCTGACCTAGATGTTATGTCCATGATGAGTCAGTTATGCATGCTTTAGTTCTTTGCCCTTTTGTTAATCATGTCTGGTTTAATTCTCCCTTATGCATTTAAACTCTTGCTTTCTCCGACAAAACCCTTTGGACTGGTTGTTTTTTTGTCTTGTTGATCATATTTCTGGCCTTCTTGAAGATTCTAAATGTTTGTTTGATGCTATTACTTGGTCTGTCAGGAGTAGTAGGAATAGAAAACCCATTATTCTCATTTCACCTAATCTTGATGTCGTTAGTAATGATAAATGGATGCTCCCTCCTTTTAGTTGGACCAAATGTAATAGTGATTGTGCTTTTGATGATGCCTCATTAGCTAATGATGCAGAATATATGATGAAAGACCATACTAGCAAAGTCTCCTTTTATGCAACAATGGTGTTTGAAGTCACTTTCCCTTCTAATACATAGACCCGTGTTATTCAAGGTGTTTTAAAGAAAGTTGTGAAACTCAAGCTTACTCATGTAATTTGAAAGTGATGCCCAAAAATTAATAGACCAATTTTCAGTTGGAAACTTTAATACTGATCAAAAAACGGATACCTTTTTTAAAAAATATATTTTTTTTTAATTCTAGTGTTGTAGCCTGTAAGTTTACATTAGCCTCGTACTCACAATGATATAGCTCACACTTTGGTTCGTTGGACTAAAGTTAAACTTTTTCTTAATGTTCTGGCCGAGACCTCCAATCTGGCCAGTTGCAGAGCATCATTAGCGGTAAGCCTTTTTCAAGGCATTTGACTAAAAAAAAACTACTCCAATATTCTGTAAGGTTTGAGAACCATCTTTGTCCTAAGCTTTACATCAGCCAATTTTAGAAAAGAAACCCGCTCTAAAACCCTAGAAGGCTAAACGCATCTTTCAATCCACTTCCAATTTTAGAAAAGAAACCCGCTCTAAAACCCTAGAAGGCTAAACCCATCTGTCAATCCACTTCGGAATTATTCGCCTCAAATTTCTCCAGCAACTTCAGAAAACCCCTAGAAATCAGCCTCTCAATTCAACTCGGTACGTTTTTCATTTACTACTTTTTTTTCCCCTTTATGATTCTTGTTGTTATCCATGTTTAATTAATTTTGCTTAGGTTCATTCTATCTTGGACTTCTTGAAGATATAAGCAAAGCTCATATCTTTTGAGGTTTTTAAGCATTATGCAAAACAAATAACTTTGAATAAATGTGTAATATAACTGGGTTATTATAAAAGGTTTTTGTAACATGAATTACCAGAGCATCCCAATTGGTTTCCATAAGGATTCATTTCTTACCACAGTGAGTGATTTTATGATTACTGCATCTGAGGATTCTGTTTGTAACAAAAAGGTTCAGTTTGGGGTTACTGATGTTAGGATTTGAGAAATGAGATTATGGGCACTGATATTGATGGAATTAGTAAAATTCTAAGGAGGAAGTTGCAGTAGCAATTTCTGGTTGTAATTTTGGTATCTTGACCTAAGGGCTAGAAAATGTACTGAAGCAACAGAGACATATTTGTTGAATTGATAAGTTTGGCATAAGCAGGGATACTTCTGCACTGAACATTCCATTCAAGGAGGTGTTGAGCATGAAAATGAAGTGCTTTTGGAGTTCAAGAATGAGATACTTCCTAAATTACAAACATTAATGTCTTGATTTAAGGGTGGTGCAAAGCTAGGAAACTAGACGAAGCTTGGTCCACTATGAAGAAAACAGAATAAAAAAGTGTTCCGACATCCTAGTGTTTTTGCTTACATTAATTTCATTGAGGCATAAAGTTGATGTTATTCTTGATGAGGTAAGGCCTAATTGATATTATTTTAATACTGTAACATACACACCTTCTTTGGGAAAGGCAAAAGAAACCCCTGAAGTTTGGAGATTACAAGTGAATGAAAAGAATTAGAGAAATGGATGCATCCCTGGCCATCTGCAAGACGCTCACAACTCACAATCTATGCGAGGAAATTTTTAAGAGTGGATGTAAACCGGATGCAACAAAATACATCACTATAATGCCTGCTGCATGTGTGCTGCATTCACAGAAGAAGACACTATATTGCTACTTATGGAAATGGAAGAGAACCTCCGCAAACGTAATCTTCAAAAATATGATTCTTTGTTGAAATCTTGAAGATGTGTTGTAGAAAGAAACTGATGAGAGTTCTTTTGTATTTACTGAGTGATATGTTTTAAAGGTAGTCTGTTGTGTATTTGGTCACCTGATCTCTGCTGTATTTTGAGTCCTTTAGTTGCTGTTAAATGTATACTTCATAGTTGTAAGAAACCTGATCTCGGTGTATATTAACTCACGTAGTTCGTGGCTTCAAAGAACTTAGATTCTGAAATGAGTTCAAGGCAACCATTTGTACTATATTGGTTTGATTTAGAAAATAGATTAAGATAGACAACAAATTATTTGATATTCTGAGCAAAAAGGTTAAGGCATATAGTATTTGTTAATGGATAATTAAGTTTCTCTAACTAATTTCTTGATGGAAATAGAAACAACACTTTAACTTTGTGGATGCATTCTTAGTTTGTTAATTTTCTTTTATTGTATTATTTCTGTAATGCAGGGAACTCAATTGCAGCTGAACTTTCGTCCCCTTTATGAATATCAAACAAGATGGCGAAGAGGGTCCCCTCGTTCTATTGAAGCAGGGTGCAGAAGCTGTAAGTAAAATACCATTTTTTTGCATATGATCAGATTTTTATAAGACAGCAACATGCTAATAGTACGGGTTTTCTCTTAATCTTCAGAGAGTTTTTGAGTCGACCTTTATGGGTAGGAGATCTGTTGTCAAGGAACGTTTCTCAAAGAAGTATAGACATCCTTCTCTGGACGCAAAATTGACTCTCAAACGATTGAACGCGGTTAGTTTCTCTCTAATGATTTGGTCTTTTGTGTAATATGTTTATGTAGGTTTAGCAAAATTCGAGTTGTTTACCCTTTCTCATCATGGGTGAAAATCCCACTATCAGGATTTTTTGCTCTCTCGTTGAAGAAAAAAATTGTTCTGAAGAGAGAGCTGTTACTTCATTTTCGTTCTAATTTGGAGAATAAAATTCAGAAAGCCATTATAGTAGGTTTTGATCCTGACCATAGAAGAGGTAACACAGATCTCACTAACTTGCGTGTGGTGTTTGGTAAAGTTTCATTGTTTAAATGTTAAATTTCTGATGCAGGAAGCTCGTTGCATGACAAAAGCAAGAGGACTTGGTGTTTACACTCCAGTATTGTATGCTGTAGATACTCTTCTACACACCCTAACGTTCGAGTATGTGGAGGGGCAAATGGTCAAAGAAGTTCTTTTACACTTTGGTTTGCATGGGATTGTTGAGGAGAAAATGGCCAATTTTGCAAAACAGATCGGCATTGCAATCGCGAAAATACATGATGGTGGTCTGATTCATGGGGATCTTACCACATCAAATATGATAATAAGGAAAGATACTAATCAGCTGGTGAGAAGTCTTAGAAGGGTGCACTACTTCCTGTCTTTTGTTTGTTTGTCCACATATAGCTCGCATGCGCATGCAGTGAGAATGTGAGATGACTAAGAGTTTTCTGTGAAGAGATACCACACAGAACTCGAGGCATCTTCTGTAATGCACTAGGCTATGTTCTGCTCCCATATGATTGGTCGCTCTGAAAGCTTATTTTTCTACCCATTTGAGCTATTTTCAGGTTCTCATCGATTTCGGTTTGAGTTTCACTTCAACTCTTCCTGAAGATAAGGCAGTTGACTTATATGTTCTTGAGAGGGCTTTGATCTCGATGCATTCATCTTGTGGGAATGTGGTAAGGATATGCTAACTTCTTTCTGTCTCATGCATTGTTTCATCCTTGTGAAATGTTTGTTCTTCTCATAATTTCACTTTGGAATAGATGGAGCAAATACTCACTTCGTATAGGAGATCGACAAAGCAATGGTCGTCTACATTCAATAAGCTAGCTCAAGGTATTGTCATTTCATTGTTTGAGTTCCTAATTGTCAAATTTCAGAATCTGACCCTCTACCACATGCAGTCCGATTAAGAGGCCGAAAGCGTGTGATGATTGGATAAAGCTGCTCAACGATTGAGATTGGGTTACATTGGGCTTGCTACTTAGAAGTTGGTAAAGGACACAGGCGTTCCCACAGAATAGCACAATGCAATATGTTTGAATACTTTGCACCATTTTATCTATGTACTCCATATGAAAACTTTCATGAACTTTGCAATGTGTTTGTTTACTAACTAGATTATTTTGTATTCCGTACCACTTACCTGAAGGGTGTTTATTCTGACCTACTAAATATGCTTTCCCAAGTTGTTCTCGGTCCAATTTTTTTTAAAACCTAACTCGGATATGAATCTGACTCGGCATCTGATTCATCCCAAGTGAGATGTTAGATCGTCTGGTTTTTTATTTTTCTGATGTATGATTTTTGGTGTTACTAGGCTCATGCATCCGAGTTGGAGGTGTTTAAGTGGCGTATATCTGTCTTGATCTAAAAGTTTTCTATAACCTTCCTATCTAATTAAACAATTGAGCCAAACGTAATACGTCGGATTCAGATATAGTGAACCAGTTTTAGTTTTAAACGAGTCAGATGAGTTTGATTAAAACATAGATTAAGTGTGGGGTTGGAGGCGAGGATATATAGCCCAGTTAAATTTCGAAAGTTTAGAAGGCAAAGCACTACACCTTAAACAAGGGAAACTGTAAGCAGCCAGAAAATGAGAAAAAATATTAGAAGTAGAAGGAAGAAAAGGAAGTAAAGAGAACTCGAGAAATGGATACTTTGCCTAAAGTGTAAATAAAATCATGGAAGATCACACCTTACCCTTTTTGACCGACCAACTGCGGCTTGATTCTTTATTGAATCTGATCCTGAACAGATATTCATCTATTTTACCATTTTCTTTTATTCTGCTTAGAGAAACCCGTTTTATAAGGAAAATGAAACTTAGGTCCGTAACTCATTGAACTATAAGATTAAAATCATTTATGTGGTAAAAAATTGAATTTGATTTTGGGGATCCAATTCACGTAAGTATAGCCGGACGACAAATTTTCTTTCATTGTCTTCAAAACTGATGGACATGGACATCTTCAGCTGAGTATCCTACCACAATTTTCCTTTTCTCAAAAATCTGTAATATCGTAGCGTTGCAAAGCGAACATCTAAGAATCTTTCTTCCCGAATGTAACTTTCACTAAATTTTCAAAGTTGAAGTTCTGCAGAAAATATTTCAAATTTGTTGCTGTATTTTTTTCAGTGGTGTACTTATACATGTGAACTGAAGTGATGTCATTACAAAGTTCAGATGTGTGTCCCTTCACGAAAATGTTGTTACTGGAAATAAATGTTTTCACCAAAATGTAAATGTTGTTTTTTGTACGTGTTTGTTTTTGGTTTGTTTTTTCTTCTCAATTTTCGGTTTATTTTGAAAAGGCAGTGACCCCTGAGTTGCCGAATGAATTACGATGACATAGAGTTACCACAAATCAAAACGACGGTAGTGACATCATGTAATGTCTTTAGAGTCTCTTATAATAGAATGAGACCTGGTAACAATGGCTAGGTTAAACAATTGATTTTTACTTAAGTTTCTCTTAAATTACCGTATTACGGAAATATTAAAAGTTTTTAAAGGTAGTTGCATAGTACAATGAGATAAAATGGAAAATTTTATAAATTGATATTGTCTTTTTGGTCCAACATCTACTACTACAATCTAGAATCTGTTGTGATTAAAAATTTGCTCAGGACCTAAAGTTTACCCCGTAATCTAAATTTTAGGTAATTGTCATAATAACCCTAATTTATTAAGCAACCCAAAATATATAACTATAACTTTAAAATATGGATTACAACGTATAAAAAAAATCATCACTATAACCCCAAATTCTTCAATGATCCAAAATACAACTTTGTAGTAATAAAATTTCTTCATGTCCTTGTTTTAGTGGAAAAACAAATAAAAAGGTAAAAGAGTAAATCATAAAAAATACGAGAGTTTAAAATCGTACAAGGCTAGCGTAAACTAAGAAAATGATCGTTCAAACCTTGCTTCAGTCACAAAGGAGAAGAAGGATTGATCTTAGGGAGGGAATCAGAGAAGGATGAGATCACAGCTTGGTAAGTTTTAGTCGAAGAACTCAAGTCTATGTAGTACAATTCAAGTAAAAAAGATGAAATTATTTATGATAGTCTTATGAACTTGCTGATAATGAGAAAAATATTAATGTATCTACTGGTGAGATAGCTAATACTGAGCCTCTTAGAGTAGTGGCCACAAGTATACAGGATAATGTACTTTCAGTTGTAGCGGAGGGTAATACTAATGGCCGTGTTGCTATATTGGATGTAGTTGGTGCCAAGGATGTATCATTGCAAGGCACAGGTAATATATGCAATTTGGATATGGTAGTTAAATCTGCGATAAGAATAACTGTTGATAGGTTAATGGAAGAAGCCACCGATATTGTCATTAATGAAAACACCTTTATATCTATTGTGGTTGGACCTAGCAGTTCAAATGTTGTAATGATTGTTACTGCGCCTGCACTAAATGCTACTGTTGGAGACGCTACAACCAGCGCCGCATCTGCGCATGCTCCTAATCATATCAGGGAATCACAAGAAGATAATGTTAGCATGCCTACAGTTAATTCAAATGGGAATGAACTAGAAGAGGAAAATGTTACTAGTCCTGGAAGTAACGACGTTAATACTATGACTCCAGTTCCATTGAAAGGAGCTCGCTGGGCAGACTTATCCGAAGAGGAAGGTGAGATTTACTCACAAATAGCAAAAAACAGAGAATGACTCTCCTCCCACAAGTTGAACATGGATTCCAGTAATACTAATAGATTTAATATGCTATCCATGTATACAGATGATAAGGAATATGATGACTATCCAATATTTTCATCATCGTCGGTACTAGAGAACATGGTGATTTAAGATACACCTTCTCCCCCTTCGGATAGTTTTCAACCTGTTTTGCACAAAAAGAAACCAAAACAAGGAATTTACATAAAAGCTCCTGAAAAGAATTTTCGGATGAAACACTTTACATGAGTTGCGCGTTGTAATTTCTCAATTTTCAGGTTCTTTTTTTTGATTTTTTTTGTTTTACTTCTTTATTTTTTTTGATAGAGTTTTATGATTATGTCCCCCTCTATTTCTGTTTTCTTATTTCCTTTCATGAATAAATTCTTCCCAGGAGTTTGCCGGGAAAAAAAGAAAAACTTTGAAAAACTAGTCGTTAACTTGTCCTTTTGGAAATAGATGAAGTTATCTATTTATAGTGTTGAACTATAATCTCGTAAGAAGTGGAGAGACAAAGAGGTGGAGAACAAGTCCATTATTGTTGGGAAGATTCTCAAAATCATAATGTCATTAATCCCTTATCTAGTAACGTTCCACTTAATTTCTTCTCATCGTGGGTGTTCAGTTGCACCTCACAGATTTTAAATCGCCAGACGAATACCATAAAGAGTATCCCCATATGACATGTTTGATGTCTCATAGATTTGATGGTTGGATCATGTGAATGACTCTTTTGATTATCAACTACTAGTATTAAGTATAACAAGATTAATAAGTCTATTCATTGGCTTCGAGTATCGAGCTGGCTATAATTTTCATCACCATATAGGCATTGCATCCCAGTAATGCTAGTTGTGGGCATGTTGATTCCATTGTTATTAATTTATGCCAGATGTTAGCCATTTAACAAAAATACTCGATTACTAGCTATCGGTGGCTTGTGCATAAATAGGAGCATCCAGTAGCCAATGATATCGAGTGGTGTCGTTGAATGTCAACGAATGCACATATGAGTGCTAAGACCAACAATGTGAATGTTGCGATGATTGGGTGCTAGCATTGGATTAGCGCTAAGAAGTAGTCTAGTGATGGGGTTGGCCCAACACCGTGGAAGTGTTGCTAAATGCTTGGAAGTGCACAGGCTTAGAAATGACACAAGCATGGAAGTGGCAAGCCTGAAAGCGCACAGACTTGGAAAATGGCACAAGCTTGGAAGTGGCAAGCCTAGAAGCGCACATACTTAGAAATGACACAATCTTGGAAGTGTTCGAAGTCAAGATTATGCAAAAGGTCTCAAAGATAGTTCAAGGAGTACTCAAGGAAATCCCCATGACCGTCCCTACAAGGGATGCTCGAGGACTAAGTAAAGGAGTTGGAGTCGTTCTCTCGAGGACCAAGAAAGGGATTATTGCCATGCTCTCGAGGATTTAAGAAAGGGATATACGTCGTGATTGAAGACTAAACAAGAGATTGGTGCCGTGCTCTCAAGGACTAAGTAAGGGATTGCTGCTATGCTACTCGAGGACTAAGCAAAAGATTGACGCCATGCTGCTCGAAGACTAAGCAAGGGATTGGCACCATGCTTCTCGAGGACTAAGCAATAAGTTGGTGCCATGATCTAGAGAACTAAGCAAGCAGTTGACATTGTACTCTCGAGGATGGTAGTGAGGTTGGCGCCATGCTCTTGGGCGTTGGAAAGGTTGGCACCATGCTCTTGAGAGCATATTAGATATTCTGCGCATTTTTTTTTTGTAAACTCTGGATCTTGGCCAAGTTGCGGCTATTGATATATGAAGCCACGGTATTCACCCAGGATATTGGTGTAAAATGCCATAAGTTCAAATTTCCAATATCGAAAGTTCATCCATATGAAGATCTGATATTATAGAAAGGCTACAAGATCAGTGTAGAGTGTTTATAGCCATTAATAGGATATGTACTCTCAGTTTAAACGTGAGATATAAATTTACCCTCTAGATTTCTGATACGATCAAGAAATAAATTTGTAAATACGATATTTTGAACACGGGATATACAAATTTACGGTTTTCATCTTTATCAAAATTCCACCATATATAGTCCGTAAATACACTTTATGAAAATAATTATTGTGTGAGCCTAGGTATTCATATCATGACTTAATAATTGGATGTCATTGAATCAACTTAGAAGATCAAAAGTTGTCCGTGACCTAAAATTTACATCGTGACTCTAATGATTGGCATGTTATCGAATCGACTTAGTAGCTCAAAATTTGTCCCGTAATCTAAAGTTTGCACCATGAATCTAAGATTACCATTTTGATCACAAATTTGCTCAATAGCCGAAAATTATTTTCATTAGCAAAACAATTTTACTCGATGATCCAAAATTTAACTTGTGACCCAAACCATGTTTTATGGTCAAAAATCTCCCTCGTAACATCTTAATACAATTAATTAATCTCCCTCGTAACATCTTAATACAATTAATTTGTTTGATTAATTGTAATCCAAAATGTGCCTTGTGGTCCAAATTTGTATCGTGAAATGAAATTGCTCTTCCATTGTAACTAAAACTTTGCTCCGTGACTTAAACTCTGCAGTGTTACTCTAAACCTACCATCATGATCCGATTTTTGTTAAATAAGCCAAAATCCGTCGAATGACTCAAAATTTCCTCAAGACCTAAAATCTAGCCCTACACGAAACTTCGACTCCGACAACACAACCGAATATCATCCAAGATGACGCAAAATCTATTGCGCAATGTAAAAATATGGCTCATAATCGAAAGCCACCATGACGTTTTTTTTTATTTGCCAATGTGATCAGAAATTTTCTTTGTAACTTAATATTACCAAGCGATCCGATTTTTTTTTTATAGTGATCCAAAATCTACTTTGGGACTTAAAAGTGGTCAAATCACCTAAAATTTCCCGTGTGAACTAAAATTTCTCACGTGATACAAAATTTGTATTATAACCCAAAACCTACCACTCTACCACAACATGTTCCCGTGATTCAAAATTCTACAACATAACCTAGAATTTGAGGCACATATAATGTCATATACCTAAATTTTATTGTGTGACCCAAAATTTAACTTGCCTCCTAAACTAAGACTAATATTTATTAGCCAATATCTACATTATGCCTATAATTTATCTTGTGACCCAAATTATTTCATGAGTGTTAATTACTGCATCAGACCCCAAGAAAACAACTATTCATGATCTAATATGCTGTATGATCCAAAATTTACTCCACAACGTAGAAGTTAAAACCTTCAACGCACAGGAATCCCTCCCATTGAGCTTAAATTGAAATTTATATCTATTATTTTCTTTCTTTTTTGAAAAAAGTTGGTTGTGTCTAACTAACATTCCTCCATCAGTGGCGACAATTCTAAGCTTATCCTGTTTGGTTCTTACTATACCCTTATTAATAGTCCTTTAAACCCATTAATGTATGTTCATGGCAAACATTTGTCCTTGGGTTCAATGTAGTTAGGCTCAACAGTTCGTTTAGCTTAATTATTGCATCCCCTTACTCCATTTGGCTAGGCAATTGAAGAACTGGGGAGCCTCCCTTTGTCTAGTAACTAAGAGATATCCATAGGGCATGTTCCAACATG
Source organism: Papaver californicum (assembly GCA_023531435.1). Classification (NCBI taxonomy): domain Eukaryota; kingdom Viridiplantae; phylum Streptophyta; class Magnoliopsida; order Ranunculales; family Papaveraceae; genus Papaver; species Papaver californicum. The sequence continues at coordinate 10,598,452 of JAJJMC010013841.1, forward strand.
GATGCCAAATTGCCAATACTAAATCTCATCCTCTTCCGATGACAAAAGTTTCGCCTAGAGTTGCTAGGAGCCTTACAATGCGTACTTGTAAATGCAGATAGTATATGGACAAGTTAGAAAACAAGTGGGACTAGAAGCTATAGTGTAGATTTCATTTATGGCTTTTTTAGCAACATCTCACTGAACCAGAATATAATTGATGCCAAGGCGTGAATGGCAATGTATTTCCAAGACACATGCCATATATTCAGAATATCTCATTACTGTTATGTTTGTGTGGAGCCTAGTAGTGTACGACCCATTGAAAAATTAAATGAGATTTTTTTATCTCTATATATATTTCGAGTTGTCCTATCTAGGATTTGTATCATCGTTATATTCCTTTGAACACTATTTTATGATTATAGTAAAAACCGTAGTCGCTCCTTGAACTTAGTCTAATTTGGATGAACTAAATAAATTTTATGTTTTTTATTGTTTCGCTTTGTTTTCTTTATAATATCGATCCTAATAATTACCTTATTGGATATATTGGATATCCTCATATATGAGAGTATCAGATTTTCTCCAGATCTTGCATATCACATCTTCATCGTATCTTCACCAAATCCTTCTCTTATTATTGCGTATTATCTCTACACATCTTTTCTTTATATAGCTAGCACTCTTGTTTTAGTGCATATCTCCTTTCTTTCCTTTTGTATGAACTGCCGAGACATATAAGCTTGGTCTTTAGTCCTTTGTCGTTGAAAAAAAACTATGAATGAAAAACAATGATCAATATGGTGTCAGAGCTAGGCCCATGCCTGTACGTGGGGTGTAGGACGAATTACTGGCTATCCGTGACCGAATGACTGGTCATCTGTACACCGACCGAATGACTGGTCATCTGTACACCGACCGAATGACTGGTCACTCGTATATAGGTCCACGTGTTAGTCCGAATGACTGGTCTTATACGTGAGGGGGCGTGTTGATATTAGTCCCACATTATATGGGAAACTAAAGATCCTAGAGTTTATAAGCCTTGAACAATCCTAACCTTGTAAGTCGGTTTTCAAGGTTAGTTAGGTCCATGGACTTCAATATACCTGGCTCTTTCATCTACCCTCATGACCTACTACTAAGCTCCATTAGCAATAAACAAACTCAAGTTAGCAAATGAAAGTTTGGTCCCTCCATCCTGTACCATTATTAAAACAAAACATGTTAATCACAACTAATTACGCATGCACTGAGAAATTTTCAAGGAGATAAAATACATCATCCACGATAATCGAATGCCACATTATTGCAATCAAAACTATACGTTGACAAGTTGTAGGGCACCTGGGACCCACTTGGCATCATACTGCACAAGAGGAGAAGAAGAAAAAGGTCTTAGGGTAAGATGGAGATCAGTGGTAAGTGCTAACTTATGGGACCAAATGTGGGTTAATGCGCCGTCAAGCGCATTTCATTAATCCTAACTACACTATTAAATTAATTTAACACTTGATTGCTAAAGGGTCTGGATTTATGAAAATCAAGACAAAGGCAATTAAGCTCCAAAGACACAGTCCTCCAAATATGTCATGTGTCTTTTAAGTAAAAATAATGATAAATCAAAATCCAAAACTTGAACTTAAAACCAAAATCTCACTCAAAAGATATAGGAGTAAGAAGAAGAATCCCAATACCAATGCAATCAAGTATTTCCCAATAAGGGTAAAGAAAATCTACTACAAAGTTTAATTGGTAGCTTCTAAGAGGTATAGCTTAAGATAAGAAAAATACAAGAACCAAAGCTTAGGGCAAGTAACATGGCCAACTACTACTAGACAATCAATCTCGATTAAGCCAAAAAAAAGAGAACCCTGCCTAAAACAATATCCATAATTTCATGCAATCTTAGCTAGTAAAACACATTGGTCGACACACCACACAATAAAGTGAAATGTAAGAGGAAGAAGATTTGTTGCTTTGAGAGGATTCAATTCATACACTAGAAAAACTAACTCTCAAAATAATCAAAAATCATAATCTTACTTACAAGACCCTAAAAGCTACAGTTGGGTGAGCCATTAAGAACCACTTCCCAATGCTAAAAAAGGGTTTGTCCAAAACATTCCTTACAATCATCTAAACAATATTAATGAATGAAATCGATCATTATAGGCATAGCGGTGGTTTATAGACTTGTTAAAAATTAGTGTGTTATGAAAAAACACAAAAGAAATGAAAAGAAGATACAAAGAAAAGAAAGGAACAAATCATCAAACTCTAGTACATGATACATTCCCTCTTTAACTTTTTTTTTTTCCTTCTTTAACTACTTTTTCTTCTCTCATGGTAGACCAAATTTGACAAGGTACACAACTTATAGGGTAATAAAAGATGACCCTCCTGATCGCTTTACTGACCCATAGTCAGTGCTACTACTGCAGCAGCTCCTATTTTTAAAGAGACTAGTATATGAATGGGGTGCATGCCAGTTTTGTTTAGTAGACAAGAACATTGTACCTTTTACTGTTTAAGTTTCTGTTTTTGAAGAAAAATCACATTGAAAAATCAAAAAAACCAGTCTTAGATTTCTTGTAAAAAGGCCTTCAAATTCATCTCTCTCTTTCTCTCTCTAACTGCACTTTATTCTCTTCAAATTCCACAAACACTTTGGAGAGAAGCCTTCTTTCTCTTTGTTGGTCTTTATTTTCTGTCTGCTACATACATTGTCTTCTTCTAACTTCAGAATCTCATTTCATTTCATTTCTTTGCCACCCATTACACTGTTCTCTTCCTCTCTGTTTTTCTCCAACTTCTTCTTCTTTGGTTGGGTTTGTGTTTCTAAATTTTCTATTCTGGGGCACTTTCCTTGTCTTAAAATTACATATTAATTGGGTGATTCATCATTTTCTATAAGGAAGGTATTAGCAATCAAATTCTATTCATGGGCACTTTGTTTTGAACTAATACACTAGCTTTTCTTGTATCACTTCAATTTCAAGACAACTGGAGATCTGTATGAAGAAGAGTTGGTAATACAATGAGAGATGGGTACCAGAAAAAATCCAAGGTTCTTTAGACCAAAACTCATTTCTTTATACAGTTTTTTTTTTTTTTTTTTTTTTTTTTTTTTTTTTTTTTTTTTTTTTT
>JAJJMC010013841.1:10601593-10678737 GCA_023531435.1 Papaver californicum
TTTTTTTTTTTTTTTTTTTTTTTTTTTTTTTTTTTTTTTTTTTTTTTGATTTTTTTAAGGCAGCTTCCAATTAAACTTCTTCTATTTTTGTGCAAGAGTAGCTCTCATGGTCTAAGAATCTGGTTAGGAAATGGTTCAATATCAAGAGCAAAGCTGAAGACTTTCATGCAGATGACGTTTGTTATGGAGGTATGGTCAATCTTTCTTTCCCCTCTTTCCGTTTCTATTAACCTTTTAAACATGTTTTGAGTTAGGGTTTAAGGTTAAGAATTTTAGATTGATTGAATTCCTTGTCTTAGCTATGTGTTTGTCTTTATGCTTGTTTCATTTGTATTCTTCTGCAGTAATGATTATTGGATTTTGTTACAACTTATTCTAAATCCGAAACATGCCTTCTTTTTGATTTACTCTGAAGATGTGGAGAATGCATTGATCAATAAACAGCAGCTTTAACAACTTTATTATGTCTTTGCTTTTTCAGGTGGTGATGGAGAGTGGAGAAACAGCTTCTCAGAAAGAGAGTCTTGCACAATAAAAAAAAGCAAAACAGGTTCAGTATTCTCATCAGAGACTCCTCTAATCTCTTTTGCTTTTGGACCGGTTCCTTATGACTAACCCCACTATCAATCTCTCAAACACTTTTGATTTCCTGGATGATTTTGATTTTTGTTTTTCCCCAAATGTATGAACAGAAAGATTGGATAGACGGAACGTTGATAGAGTCCGGCGAGCAAGTGTTAATTTTGAACCAGCTCAAGTTATTGACATTCATAATTATAAGTAAGTTCATGTGTTATGTGTATTTTCCACTTTTACGTTGAATTTGATAATGTTTTTGTTAAGATTTTTCACTTTCTGATTTTCTTCAATGCTGGTGGAATAGAATCTTTGTAGCTACTTGGAATGTGGGTGGAAAATCTCCACCAAGTTATTTAAGTCTTGAAGATTGGCTTCACACATCACCTCCAGCTGATATATATGTTTTAGGGTATGTTCATTGTTTATCATTTACTTTTATCTTCTTATCTTGCAAAGTCTGTCATGACAATGAGGTAAAATTGATTACTATCTATCGGTTTCACAGATTTCAGGAAATTGTTCCATTAAATGCTGGAAATGTTTTAGGGGCAGAAGACAATGGACCTGCGAAAAAATGGTTGGCTCTTATTCGGAAAACCTTAAATAATCTCCCTGGCTCCAGTGGTAGTGGAAGTTGTTATACTCCGTCTCCCATTCCTGACCCGATTGTAGAGTTGGATGCCGATTTTGAGGGATCGACAAGGCAAAAGACCTCAGCATTTTTCCACCGCCGATCCTTCCAGTCAGCTCGCAGCATGAGAATGGAACCAAAACTTGATCGTCGATACAGTGTTTGTGACCGTGTAATTTTTGGCAACCGTCCGAGCGATTACACTGGTAGCAGGCCAAGCGATTACACTGGTAGCAGGCCAAGCGATTACACTGGTAATAGGCCGAGTGATTATGCTGGTAATAGGCCGAGCGATTATGCTGGTAGCAGGCATAGCGATTATGTTGGAAATAGGCCGAGCGACTTTGGTCCCAGTTACAGATGGGGTTCATCAGAAGACGATTACTGTCCTGGGGATTCACCTAATATGCCATATCTTTCACCGTCGTCTTATGGTTATGGTGGGTCTTTTATGGATGATAGAGAAAGACCAGCAGGGCGTTCTAGGTACTGCTTGGTAGCTAGTAAGCAAATGGTTGGAATATTTCTCACTGTATGGGTACGAGGAGATATTAAAGATGATGTCCGGAACATGAAAGTCTCTTCTGTTGGGAGAGGATTGATGGGATATCTAGGAAACAAGGTACTGTTCTTGCTATAATGAACCTTATTTTGTTAAACATTTTTGTGGTTATCAACCCGGAATAAAATTTGAAGTTTCTAACTAGTAAAACATTTTTTACATTGAGGTTTGCAGGGATCAATCTCAATCAGCATGTCGCTGCACCAAACAAGCTTCTGCTTTGTCTGTACTCATTTAACTTCAGGCCAGAAGGAGGGTGATGAACTAAGAAGAAACTCCGATGTCATGGAGATTCTGAGGAAGACGAGGTTTCCACGAGTGCAGGGAGACGATAAATCCCCTGAAACAATCCTCGAGCATGAGTAAGCACCATTTTCAACTATACATTATTAACTGTTCTTGCAATCCAAAAATTTGCTGTATTTCATTTTTTTTTTATCTAAAAATTCTGCTGGTTAAAATATAATGAATTCCTTGTTTCATTTGGGCTATAATTCCGTTCCTGTTATCTCTTTCTAGTCGAATAATATGGCTGGGAGATCTGAATTATCGGATAGCTCTTTCTTATCGTTCTGCAAAGGCGCTTGTTCAGATGCAAAACTGGAGAGCATTGCTAGAAAATGATCAGGCAAGCTACTTCTCTTGAGAAGTATTCTTTCTCTTTTCGCTTTGTGTAAAGTGTAAACTTAGTTCTTAGCATAAACTTCTCATTGTTCTTCGAGCAGCTTCGCTTAGAGCAGAGACGTGGCCATGTCTTTGATGGATGGAATGAAGGGAAAATATATTTCCCACCTACATACAAATACTCGTATAACTCTGATCGATATGCAGGGGAAGACATGCACTCTAGAGAGAAACGCCGAACCCCTGCATGGTAAGAAACTATCTGCTCAAGGAAAAGATTAACACCTCGGAACATTCTTATTATCATTTATCAGGCATTTTTATTTCTTAACAGTTTTTGGAGTAGAAAGTGGAATTGATGTAGCTATCCCTTTGTGTGTGCAGGTGCGATCGTATTTTATGGTATGGAGGAGGTATTCAGCAATTATCTTATGTTCGTGGTGAGTCCACATTATCAGATCATAGACCAGTTTATAGCTTCTTTACGGCAGAGGTTCATTCGATTAACCGCAGTCGAGTTATGAGAAGCACAAGTTACTCAAGTTCCCGTGTTGAGATTGAAGAACTTTTACCACACCCATATGGATATACTGAACTAAATTTCTTTTGACGGTGCGGGAACCTATTGGTACCATGGTATAAATCTCTCTCCCTCTCTAGGACATACCTACATATGATCTTTACTTGTGTTAAGAATTCTCTCTTCTTCATTTCTAGCAAGGTACAGAGTTGCACATTCAAGGAAAGTGATGGGGTTGTGTTATTCACGGGTATTTCAAGTTTTTGGATTTTAGACAAAGTTGGGGCCAATTAAAGCTCACTGATTCTTGTATTCTTTTCCACATAAGGTATTTGAATCTTCTTGCACATTTGGCCATTTGAATCTGATTCAAATAACAGAAAGTGTCACATTTTTCTCCCTCTAAAAAGTTGCTTAATTGGTCCATCTTCTTTGTAATGGTCCATTGGTCCCCAATTGCAGGTAGATATTGTTAACAAAAGACCCTCTTTTCCTCAGATGGTGATGGAGACAATCCATCCCTCATAACAAACAGGTCAGTTGTTTGTTATTTCTGCTAGTTCCTCTCCAACTTTGATTCACTTTTACTTTTAAATAATTTCGACCATGTTTTCGTTTCTCTGAATCGTCTCATCTATTTTTGTTTTGCCAGATTTTGTCACTAACTTAAACGCACAGGACCGGCATATGCAACATTTTAACCAACAACAGCTACTTATCAATAGTTTGTCAAATTCAGCTGCCTAACTCTAGTTCGCAGGGAAGCATTCGCATCTAAGATCAGGTAACAGAAGTTCTTAACTGAATCCTTGCTCTCATAAGCCAATAAACAAATTCATGTTCAATATCTAATTACAAACAAATTTTTGATGTTTCGCAGGGACAAACTTAACAATCTTACATTTACGGGTATCAAACTGATTTATTGTTTTAGAGGAATCATTATTTAGGAAAATTGAATATTTAGAGATGATTAGCAAAGTAGTCATTTTCAGTTTTACATTCTTTTCTTTTTTGTTATTCTTTTAATTTTCAAAGGCAGCAATAGTGGGTGATGCTATGCAGTATCTTTATCATTGTGATGATTCAATAGAACTGTAAAAAAAAATGTTAAAAGCATTTATTTTTATTTTTGATCAATACAACAACAAATTTTATAGATAGCAGAAAGGATGTACAAGAGTAAACTCCACTTCATCACTGTGAAGAAGAGTCAGAAAAGAAACCATACAATAGGGGTTCTTACATGAAGCAGTACCAAACATAGAATCCCCAGAAATACAGTATCTAGGACTTACTATTTGCCTGTTAACCACAGTGCCCCAATAATGTCCAAGGAGATCTTGAAGCCGAGTCCTCTAAACTCTATTGGTTGTATTTGCCCTGAAACATAGAAAAAAGAGAACCCTCCCAAACCCAATTTCTACCAAATTCGGACATAAATGCCATCCGTACTTCGTGAGCGAAGCTACAACTGACAAAAAAAGGTGAATAATTGCATCTTCACTGCACATAATACACCTATGCTCAACAGTAACGTCGCTGTGAGCTAGATTGTCAGGTGTCGTGAGCGAGTTATGGTGCAAAGCCACACAAAAAGTGGAGACTTTTGAGGGAACCAGAGGAATCCAATCCATAGTTTATCACTAGGAAGAGTAGAGGGAAAGAAGCATTGACCTGTGATTGATATGTATAGCATGACTTGACTGCCAACACCCCAGATGGTTCCCACTTCCATCTTCTAGTATCTTGTTCTTCATTAGGCACCACCGTAGATAGACCGCTGCATACCTGTTGTGTCTCAATGTCCGAAAGTCTTCTTATAGGCTCAATATCCCAAGCATTCTCAAAAAAAGTTTTGAAGTCCAACTAGAAGCTACGCTGGAATCTGGATGTGATTGTTTTGGCCTTGTAGTGTTTCACTCAAAGTAGTAAAAAGTAAAAACTTTTGATTGATTTGATAACTTCAAATCCATGAAGAAAATCACAGAATAGGTTACAGTTATTGAGGGTAGCCAAATTTTTTGAAAACTGTTTTTGAAAATCAGAGACAAAATAAAAGTAAAGCACAAGAAGTACTGAGATTTCCAGGTGGAGCCATGCCTTCGGGTTGGTTTCTTTTCACTATACAATTAAAGTGAAATAAAATAAAATAAAATAAAGCAGTATGTTTGGGTACTCAAGAAAAGTACTGTTACAGGAAAAGAAGCTGATTTCATTTTTGGCTTTTTCTTTGAGCTATTATTGTTTCAAGTCAAAGTTGATTTTGGCTACGTGTAGACATATTACTGGAGATTTGGTTGTTGATTAGTACATTTATTAATGATGGATGTCTTAATCTTAAATGAGTGAGATTTGAGATACTCCTATATTCTCCATAATACCCTTTGTTTGACCCTGTTTCCTACGGGTACTAAAACTGAATTAATGATTAAAAGCTATAAAAATGTAGGGTCCCAAAACACTAATTAAAGGTCCATTTAAAACGATAAATGTTATAATTACATTGCAGTTCTCGTGTTTAGTGATCATGATTTTGTTTGGCACGGAAATAGGTAACAGGTGAAAGGTAAATACTGTACTACTGTAATGTAATGTGAAGGGATCATTATTTAAAAACTAAATGGTGTGACCAATTTAACCTTGGCTTGGAGTCCGTTTTGCAATGAGTCTGAGACTGATCTTGATGTAACCATAACACTTATCTATGTTGCCCGAAAGGTAGAGGTTAGACATTTTCCTTCAAATACTGTAGATTTTAGGTGATTTTAGACCCTGTTACTTTATCAAAATTTGGATTCTATTACTGCTCAACTTGCTGATTATACATAGAAGTTCCCTGCTAGATTTGAATGACGGCTCGCAGCCGCAGACAACATCCTTTTTCTTTTCTTGTATTATCTGTTTTAGAAGACAACAAAACAGAGAATCTAAGAAGCCGTGGTGGTAGGGCTGAGGGAGGCTTTGAGGAAGAGAGTAGGGCCTCATTGGTTACCGTTTCCTTAAGCAAACAGATACCCATTCCCCTCTCCGTCCTCCCTTGAAGAATTGTTATGGCTCATTTCCCCAAATATTCAGATTGTAAGAAATAATATGACCCATATTCTTGAAACAGAAACTGTCCTTGTTCGGGTAAGAAAAAAACTGAGGGAGTCTGAGAGCGTCCACTCAATATCAAAACTAAAAAGTAAAAACTAATTTTTTTCATTTATTGTCTATGTAAAACGTATCGATGGAAAATAAAAATTTGATCAGGCGTAAGTAGAATCGACGTTTGACCTTAGACGCATGTGTAAAAAGACGTCTATGGTTGGGTGTATACGTAGTAAAACATTTAGCTTGGGGGAACGCTTGATAAACGCTCAATAGGAGACACATGCCTGAACAAACGTTTGATAATAAACGTACACATAAAAGTACGCCTAAGTGACATGCGTGTGTAGAGAGAAACGCATGGTGGGGCGTATTCTTATGCATATGCCTATCATCAAGTGTTTTCTTAACCAAACGCCTGTGATAGATTTCACTCGTGCAGGTGGTGCGCGTGACGATGCGATGAGCGTTACCTTAACCAAACGCATGTGATACCAAGCGTTTATTCATCCTTAGCCTGGCAGAAGAAGCGTTTGTCCATCCTTACGCCTGGCAGAAAAAGCACTTATCCATCTTTACGCGTGTCATCAGGCGTGTATATCATCCATCCTTTTCAACAGGCGGAGGGTTCTTTGGTTTCTCTCTTCTCCTCTTCTCAACGACGACTTCAACTGAACCCTCTTTTCCTCTTCTCAATATCTTTTCAACTTAAACCCTAGCAGCATAGAAACAAAGTTTATCAAGATTAGGTTTATCTCAAGACAAGGTATGAAATTCAAATTACTTTACATGAATTTTAATGGATTTTTATAGGTTTAAATTATGATTTATTGTAGTGTTTTGTTAATTAAATATATAGATATATGTTTAAAGATTAAAGATATGATATGAAAGTTTCAAATTAGGTTCTGCAAATTGTAATTTTTGAATCCGGTTTAATTCTAGGATTTTGGAAGTTGTAAATTGGGTTTAAAAAATTGATGAGAATTAATTGATTTGAATTTTGAATAGATTAAGTTCTTGATTAATTTGAGTTGGATTGTGGTTAATTTTAAGTTCTTGATTAATTGATTTGATATGAATGTTTATGAAATTTTGAATTATGAATGTTTATGTTCCTTTCTAATGAATGTTTATGGAATTATAAAATTAAGGAATTATGATGAATTTTTGTAGAGTTGATAATTTGATTAGTGGACTATTTTATGAATCATAAATTTTTTGTATTTTGGATGATTTATGAATGTTTGTACATTTGATTATCTAATTAGAGAATTACTCTTTTAATGATGCAATTTGTATTTATTTTGACCATATGAATGTTTGTAGAGTCGATTATTTGTGTGGAGGATTACTGTTTTAATTATAAAATTTATATTTTTATGGATTTATGAATGAATGTAGAGTTGATCATTTGTGCATTGTGAGGATTACTCTTTATTTTGAAACTTGTATGTAACGTTTGCACAGATGTTGAACATTGTTATGACGAGATTCGTTGGTCGAAAAAGAGGAACAAGAAAGCTAAAACTGTTGAGTATTCAAGAGTAGACCCTACTATTGAAGCTATGGCTAGTGCTGCAGATATGGTGGTCTCTTCTTCCGGGTTAGCGAACTACAATGTCGTGGAAGATGCTCAGAATCACGCTTCAACAAATATTACATATTCAACCGATTCAAAATTCAAGTATTTACATCGTGGTTCTCTCAAATCGTTCGTTCAGACCTATGCATTTATTGTAAAACACAGTCCTAGGGTTAAATACATTATTGGAAAGGCAGGATGAAACCGTTTATTGACCATGGATGTAGTAGATTTCTCACATGCATTGATTGACTATCTTGTTGAGCGTTTTTGGGATACAACGAATACTTTTCACTTATCCTTTGGTGAGATGGGGTTCACACCGCTTGATTGGGTCATGTTGACAGGATTGAGTATTGGTGTTGGGAATGATATTCCGTATGACCTATCCAAGTACCAATTTGATTATGTCTGTGAGCATATTTTTCAAAAAAAAGATAGTGAAGTTTGTAAAAGAGAACGTATCCCCGCGTAGTGGGTTTCAGATGCAATTGCAATTGTATTTTTGAGCACATATTTTGAACCAAAAACGTTGGTTGCGGCTAACGATGACAACAAACTTGCGGAGAGAGTTGCCAGAGCCTTTTTTATGTATGTTCTGTGACAATTTTTCTTTTTGAATGCCAAGAACTATATTGATGTTGGATGGTTAGTTGCTTTTGAGGATCTTAATGCAGTTGGCATGTATGACATGGGTAGTGGTGCTTTTTCGAAATTGTATTCAGGACTCGGCGCATCTGGCAGGGGACAGAAGTCACTAGCCGGGCTCTTCCAAATATTAGAGGTAAAATTTTCTCATATTCATACTTCATTTAAATGTTTATTTTTTGGTAATTGATTTATTTGGTTGGTTGTTATGACAGAGTAGTTTTGGGGGTACGAATATATGGGCATATGTCGACCAAAGAACCCAACGAGTGATAGTGAAGCAATGTGGCCTAGAAGTTCTCGGTGGAAGGGTACAAGGAAGAAGAGTATTGATATTGTTTGCTCTAGGACTTGTCTTAATCAGATGACTGTAGATGATGTGACCTGGCGACCGTGGGATTCTGCTAGCTTTGTCCTTGACTCTGATGTTGGACGGAAAACATCGGAGCTCTCAAACAAAAGGGTTATATTTTCTTGACTTGGCACTGTGAGTTGATAATTTATTTTGATAGCACTGTTCTTTATTTTCTTGGATTTTTGGATAATTATTTTCTTTATTTTTTGATAGTTATTTTCTTTGTACAACATAACGTGTACCTCGGAGAATGATGTTGGAGGAAAAACCATTATAATTTTAGCGTTCCCAGAAACCCACCTACTCGTATTGCCAACCTCAACAATGATGAATCAAATCAGTTGAGAGAAGGCGGTTGGGGAGATGCAACGGAATTATTGCATGTTGTTACGTATGATTTGTATATTGAGTATCGGCGAAATGTAACTAACTTGTAGAAATATGCGACCAAAGTCGATTGTGAGGTCGAAACATACGGGTATGCTGGTGACCGTATTAAACACAATATTGAAGAACCTGATGAACATGTATCAATTCCGCATCAACAACAATTATCATACGTAAGTATACCGCAAACCTTATTTTTTTAAGTACACAAAAATACGTGATAATGTGATTTATTTTTTTGCATAACAACTCGAATCTTATGGTCAGGTTCAATAATATACCGATTTTATGCAAGAGGTTCGTTAGTTTACATTAAATGAAACGAAAGAGAGGATGGATTTTATCATGGCAAAAGATGAAGAAATACGGGAACTACAAAATCACAACAAAAATTTGAAGTTACAGCTGGCCTATTTTCGTACGCAACAACCACCCCTTGGATTTTGTACCTTTTCACAAACTATGCCACAACAAATGTGGAATACAATGCCTTAGGGATCATCATCAACAATGCCATCAATTAATTACACATCGAGAACATTTTTGCCTCCTTTTATGCCACCGCGATCGGCGCCAGGGAATCAGGATACAGATGGCTAGTCTTTCATTTGCATGGTATTGTCATTTTAAAAGACTTTTCTTATCCGACAAAAGATTTAGTTATCTGCAAAACTTGGATCACCCAACAATCTCGTCCATCCCCTAGGCAAGGAGCTTTACCAGATGAAGCCTTCTGGAACCTAGTTTGAAACTACAAAATAGATTTTGGCAGTTCTCATCATATAACAATGGATAACATAAGGGATATACATGTTTTAATACAGGAAGAAGTCACACGATTCATTGTCATTCAATCAACTATTTATAACAACTGCAGCTGTCCTGAAGAAATGACCCATGATCGACAGTATATCTTTTTTTTTCTCTTAACTTGTATTACTTTTATTCTACGTTCCTTTAATCATAATACTTATTTAAAAGTTCGTATGTTGCAAGAGAGACTAGCAAAAGTAAAGTACAATAAACAAAAAGGAAAACAATTTGAATTTGATGAGTGTTATCAGTTTCTAAAGACAAAGTTTCCTGATCTACTTACATTCATGAAAAACCATACATTTGAAGTTGATTCCGATGAAGACTAAGTTTGATAATAATAGGTTTTGTGAGTATATCTCTTTGTAAACCCTCACGAGACATAACTCATCCATTGGGGCCACCTAATGGAGTAAAGGCTTGTTACACATGCTAGATGTAATCGTATTTCCTACGAAAGTGAATTAGGGTTTTAATTAAGTATTGTAATATACTTTAGTTATTTGTACTTGCACCGGCGTAATCTATTTTGTAATGAATAAATTAACGAAAGTATCATAAATAACCAATATCACTTATTGAGAACAACAATACATAACTAGATGTTAAGATATCTCATTTTCGCAGGAGTCGCGGTTGCACTTAGCACGTGCAACAAGACTTTAAACCATTAGGTTGCCCCAATGGACGAGTTATATCTCGTGAGGGTTTACAAAGAGATATACCTACAAAACCTATAATCAAACCTTCAACGAGTAGTACGATGCCCTGGATGATGATCTTGACATCGTCAAAGAACAATCAACACAAAAGGGTTGTGTTTTTCCATCACCCTTAGGATCTCGAAATGAGGTTGGTACCTGAAATCTGAACATTTCCATCTTCTTCATTCCTCCAGAGATCTCGCAACAACTTCGTCATCAGTTTCATTCCTAATTCTTCTTTCATTCACCTTAGCGGTTAAAGTAGAAAATTCTAGTACAACCCTTGCTATTTCCATATATCGACAAAAAAGGCCTTCTTTGTTCCGGTTATTGGGGTTACCAGTTTCATTACAGAAGTTAGCATGTATATGTTCTAACCATTCAATACTTATTGAACCATTCATTCGACGTTCATGACCCCTTGCTGGATAATATAATACTAAGTTTTGACAAAGAGATAAATCTTCCTCTATGGTAAAATTATCAACATTAATCTAAAATTTTGGAAAGCCATAATTATAAAACAGAGAGATAAAAATAATCTTTCAATTAGGACATTTGAAGTGTGAAAGGTGTGGTTTTTAAATGGGAACGAGTGGGTATATATAAGGCCTTTTTTGAACGGAAGTAATTTTTAAAATTTTAATAAAAGATTAAAGCATGATATTGAAAGAAGTGACGACTCTGTTCTTTTCCAGTCTGGTGGGTCCATAATAACAGTCTATTCAATGGATGCCTGGAAACACTGACGCCTAATTATGAAAGATGTTTGGTCCGTGTGCAAAGACTAAAGCATGATATATAAAGAAGTGATGAGTCTCTTTTTTTCGAGACTGGTGGGTCCAAAATAACACTCTATTGAATGAAATCCAACATTTCAATAATTTAATTTGTCAATCTTAAAAATCTAAACAATCGATCTTGTCAAGTCATGTAGGAGATGCGTAAATAAGCTAATATTTACAGTGCCTAGTCTTTTATCGTGTTGTCATTCTGTAATCTGTAATACATCATTTAATAAAAACTAACATCAATTATTCAAAACAACACTACATCATATTCCTAAAATTCAAACCAACATCAATTATTCAGTGATCACTTTTTAGATAAATATCCGTTGATGTGAATTCCAAAAATATAATCGTTGGTTAAATTTTTCATTTGACTAACTTAATTACTCGAAATTTAAAGTTTTCATTAGTTCGAACAACAACTATATTGGAAGTTTACTAAAATTTAAAATAACACTATTAATTCAAAACTAAACTGGAAATTAAAATATTAAAATGGAAATTTAAACCTCTTAATACAATTCAAATAAATTAAAATTCTAAAAGTAGAAACTAAAACTGCCAATCCATTATTTCATAATAATTAAGGTTTCAGCTAAACCGAGAACGCTTTAAGCTTGACTTCTTCTTCTCTGTAATATGACTTTATTTCTAAGTTCGATGTGCTCTTTTGTTACGACATCCAATCCAGAGACATCCATCTTTATTATGCGAAACTCGTCGTCTGCTTCTTTTTTTGCGTCAAGTTTGTCTTTCCTAGCTTGTTTTGTCGCAAACTTTGCCGAAGACTGGCTAGTTTTGCTGCAAACTCGATTCTCTCTGTGTTATCTCATTTTTGATTGTTCTCTGTAATTGGTATTGAAGTTTTTTTGCTCTTTAATAATTATTTATATCATTTCCTCTTGGGCATTGGATTTTGCTCTCCCTGTTTTCTTCAGTCATTTTTCCCTTTTCCCCCATCTGACGGTTATATGTGTTAGGTATATCTCCTATATCTTCATCGCCACTAGAATTACCTTGAATTGTTTGCTGTCTTTCCCGGTCTTCCTAGCCACTCTCAGAATCTTCCTCAGCTTGTGATGAATCGAAAACAACTTTCGGTCGTCGTGAATATTTGATATTTTCTAACATAATTGCGTAGCACTCTTCATGCTTAAATTTTTTGTCACCATTAGATTCCTTGAAAAGCCTTCTTACTTCTTCAATCTGTTATTGTCTTAAAAAAAGTTTAGTGGACGATGTACAATTCAAAATAATTATTTACGGGACCAAAATTAAACGAGTACCTACCTTTGTTTCTGGGCCCCATCCAGTATGGTGTTCACGTTCCACTTCCGCCTTTTTTGCAGAGTAAAACGTCACATCTTTATTTATTCCCTGAAATCGTTTCTGAATGGAGGTCTAACTGCGCTCCGACATTGTAGGTATGACTTCTTTCATCCCAACTAAGATGCGAGACCATAATTTTTCTTCTGATTGATCGGATCCAACAACAGAACCTTGATATATTGATAAATGAATTCTACACATCGTTACATCTTTAAATGTTGAAAAATTTGGACCTCGTGGTTTTGGTGCCATAATTCTAACTGGTTTGAAAGACAAATATTTGAAACTAGTGAAATTGTTCTCGTACACAAATAAAATGGTTAGTAGATGAAATGCTCAACCAATTTATATATATAGGTATACCAAAAGATAGCCGTTACAACAAATTCAAATGTTAGGAAATCTCAACGGTATATATTACAAAGGCGCTCATATATACCGCCGCCCCACACAGGCGTAATTTTTGCTAACTCCCACACATAAGCGTACTTTTGGCTGACGCCCACACACAAGCGTACTTTTGGCTGACGCCCACCACAGACGGACGATCCATCAACGCCTCAAGACAAGCGTACGAGTAAGTAAACGTCAAGTGGGACGTGCTCTTACATGAACGCCTACTACATGCGTGATCTTGAGTTGCACCGGATCATGAGACGTACTCCACGGCAACGCCTATCACGAGACACACTGCTAACTTCACGCTTGATGAAAAACGTACTGCTAAGTGAACGTTACACCAAATTTGAGTTTGGTCCCAAACCCTAAAAAAGCTGGACTATAATTAAATATAATCGTCCCACTGTGATTGATTTTGAACCGATCAAAAAATAAATTTGAATTTAGTCTGTCTTTTGATCACGTGACTATAAACACTCTGAGTCCCTGATCTCCTCCTCTTGCCGATACTAATAGCAAAAGATGCCGTTGGAAACACGATACACAAAATACTACAGTGCTACAAGTATAATTACAAACAAATTGTGGTTCAGTCGTAAACACCGTTTTATACTTTAAAGAAATTACAGTAGAAGATTAGGAGATTAAATAATTAAATAGGAAAAACCTCTTCAGCTTTAAAGGCGATAAATGAAATGCTTCACAAAAAAAAAGAAAAAACAGAAAAGAAAAAAGAAATGTTTGAGGGATATGGAAGTTCTTTTAGAAGTTAATACTAATGAGATAGTTTACGGCTCTCATAGGTCTCTCTATAAAGCTTTGATTTCTCTTTGGGTTTTTCTTTTTAAGATTTTATCCATTTAGTTTACCAGTAGATATTTAGTCCTCAAAATGAGAGATGACTACATATTTTTTAAAAATTGATTTAAGAATGGCTTTTATGTATAAAAATATAAAAAGATATTTTATAATAATATATTTCTTAAACTCACTCTAAAACTACAAACTTTATATATTTAGAAACACCGCTATAATTTTTTTGGTTGTTCAAAGCATTAATTTCCAAATTATCGGTTTATCTAGATTTAAGATAATAATTCATCTGTTTGGGTGAGTTTTATATTTTTTGACCAAGTACATTCGTCTTGTTAAAATTTTTCTTTGGAGTTCATTATAGTTGATGAATTGGGCTTTACGAAGTTCATTTTAGCCGGTGAAATGCATCGGTGGATGAATTGGGTTTTATGAAGTTCATTTAGCTGATAAGTTCTATGGAGTTCATTTAAGCCGATAAACTAGGCTTGGAGTTCATATTAGTTGTTGAACTGCACAGATGAATGAATTAGGCTTTATGAAGTTTATTTTAGCTGATAAGTTTTATGGAGTTTGTTTTAGTTGATAAACTACGCTTGGAGTATATTAGTTGTTGAACTGCATCGATGGATGAAGTGGGTTTTATGGAATTCATTTTTAGCCAATGCACTGGGTTTTAAGGAATTTATGATAGTGGATGAATTGGATTTTATAGACTTCGTTTTAGGGGATGAACTGCATCAATCAATGAACTGGGCTTTATAGAGTTCATTTTATTCGATGAATTGCACCGATGGATGAACGAGGTTTTATGGAGTTCGTCATAGTAGATGAACTACATCGATCGATATTTGGTCTTTTTGAAGTTCAGTTTAGCTGATGAATTGGGTTTATGGATTAACTGATGCGCGGCTTCGATAAATAATCTTGTAGAGTTTATTTTATCTGATGAAGTGGGTTTCAAGGAGCTCATTTTAGCGATGAACTGCACCAATAGACACTACACCAAATTTAAGCAACAGCAGCGGGCTATTGTAAAATATCCTGTTGCAGTTTTCGCAACAACTTTAGTGTCTTGTTAAATTCAGTCAGCAACAACTGGTTGCAACAAAAATGTTGCTAATTTTTTTTTATCATGTTGCTAATTTTAGAGTTATTCCGGGATATTACTATTTGAACCGGATAGTTGTTTTGGTTCAGATTTAACAACATGCGTCAGCCGTTGTTAAATTTTTTCACCAACAAAATAAAATATGATCAAGTCTTGGTTGACCTAGTCAAAATCGATTCCCCCAAATTTTCCTATAATACCCCAGTTCCCTGCAATACCTTGATTCTTGATTCAATAAATCACCCCTACATTCAACACATTCTCACTAATAATACTCTAACTATAATGATTATAATTGATCCATCAATTATAATGATGCAATCTAATAACCCATAAATTCATCAAAGGATTTTATATAAAAAAAAAACCAGATCCATCTAAGGAAGTGAACTTTAAGTATCATAGTTTGATATATAAATGTGTATAAGCATCACAAATAATTACTGAGATGATGAACACGAATAAATTCTGTATTTGATATACAATGTTCTATGTTGATATTCATACGTGGATGTGTGACCTAAATTTTTATAACTCAACGTATAGTCATACAAATATGACAACCTGTTGATACATAAGTTACTCTGAATTCGTTTTAGAAGAAGCTTATCAAAGGCGAAGCCACTGAGCTTAACAAACTGCTTCTCATCACTAGCAAGACAATCATCATCTTTTGTTGTTCATCGATAAATTGCCATACACAAACATGAAAAATTTAGAAATCCTTGTAAAGTTGAAGCTTCTGTGGTGCCATTTTCCTTAGCAAGAATGAATAATTACACACAAATGGAGTGATATGGTCTAAACGAGAAAACATGGAATAATTGTGATTGTTGATTGTATTTGTTGACGATCTAAAACGAAATGCCAGATTAGGTTACCTAGTTCAATATCAAACTTCATTATGGCCCAATTATAAAGAGAGCTATTGGTAACTACACCTGCAGAATAATGAAAGAGGATCAAACATCAAACGGTTTCACATAAATACAAGTCAAACCGAATTCACAATAGATTTTGTTACTTTCTAATGAAGTAAATTTCTAAGGGAAACAAAAATTTCTTAGAATTTACTAATCTCTTGAAAACAGACTTCACAATAATCAAATTTAAATCACATATTGAATTGTTTCTAATATACTTTCAAGTACAAATCCGTAGTCCAAACACTAAATATGAGGATTCAGATTACAAAAGAATACATACCCGATGATTGAGAAATGATGATATCCTGTTCCCAGACAATTCCACAAAATATTCTTTTGAACTGAATTCTGAAGAGGAGAGCACAATGTCAAAATCTGATAAGAAGTTCTAACTTGGAAATTAAATTAAGAAAATAAAAAAAATGGAAAAATATGTTGATACGTATGAGTCCCTAGTAGTAATAAGATTACCTGAATTCATTTTAGAATACCAAGCTCATCAAAGAATACTCCACAAAGCTTAACATATTGCTTCTCATCACTAGTAGTTAGGGGTGTTAATTGGGCCGGGCTGGGCATCCTGTACAATTAATTAAATAGGCAAGGGAAGGCTGAGTTGGGTCGGACAGGCAGGTATTTGCAGCAAAATAAAGTGCCCATGGCTCAGCCAAGCCTGTTTAATAATTTGGGCATGGGCGGGCAGGGCCAGGCAGGCCTTAAATATATAGCAAAAATTATTTTAATTTGAAAAGAAAAAAAGTTATATAATTAAAAAATAAAATAATAACTAAATTTCCTCACGATTAAATCATGTTAAAAGAAAACGTAGATTTTTTTGGTGTATTTAATAAAATAATATTTTATCGAAAGAATATATGGCTAGTTTGGTTATTTAGTATGTAACATTTTTATAAATTATATTTTTTAAAATAAGATGAAAATTGGAAATAAGCAATTATGCCAAGTAAATAGATAATATTGACGTGCTAATAGGACGGGTAATATTGACGGGCTAATAGGCCGATCATGGAAATTCAGATCATGGCATTTGTCCGCCCTTTTATTTAAATGGGCTAGGTCGGGCCAGCCTGTAACTGGCCATAGGTACCTGTGGGATTACGTGGGTAAGCGTGGTCGGTACTGAGCCTTGGGACACCAGGTAAAATTTACACCTCTACTAGTAGTGGATCATAATTACTAAGAAGTTGTTCATCGATACATTCTGAAACTGCCAGTTACAAACTTAATGTTATAACCCTATTTTTCACTATAATGTATGAATAACAATGCCAAACGATGCAACGAAGATCATAACAAATACTTACCATATAAAGGTCACCAACAACGTAATCCCATAGCAGTATCATCATTACCTCAAAAGAGTATTTACTGAATGTTAATATCCATAAAATTCAACTTAATAATATACGAATCCCAATTGAAGTACTTACTAGGATTGATATTCCCCCGGATGGCTACCATCTCTTCAATTGACCATAGCTATAATCACCCGCGCAATCGAATATAACAGAACACAAACCAAAAAATATTTACACATCCAAAAACCACACACATACACAAAAAGGTTGATTCATACAAGTACCGTTTCTGTCCACATAGTTACATCATTTTTTCAGGTACAACTAAATACTTCCTTATGCACAACTGCATAAGAGTCTTTTTAAGAAAAACTGCATAAAAATCTACATGTTAGCATATTAAGCACATATATAAAAGTGTGACCATAACGAAAAAAAAGATAAAAGCCTTGTATGTTTGTCCTTAGCAAACTCCGGCGAGAAGCTATCCGGACATCGCCAAGATGAAGAATCTATGGGTGTAGATGTTGAGTTTTTGACAAGGGCTAGAATTATAAAAATTTTCCTCTGCCAAGCAGCAGGAATATAAAAGGATATGTGTGTATTTATGCGCATATGCTTAGTTCTATAATAAAACATGAAATATTGTATCTCTACTTATATTCCGCAAGCGAATCAAGAATACAGATTCTCTACAAACATTCTAAACTGGCCTTGCAGCCTCCTCAATACTCATAACATTTATGCCATATCGAAATACTCTCAAGTCGCATAAATTCCACGGTTGAGTTCCTTGAACTTGCTTCAAATGCGCATCGATGTTCCAGTAGCGCTTGAGAAGCGCCAACTATATTAACATGGCCTTAACTTGTACACCTTGGTCTGATGAGGCCTTAGATAGCACGTCTTGTCCTGATGAGGCCTTAGTTAGCGCGTTACTAGCTGCTGCACCCCTAGCCTGACACGTCCACGAGTAACTAGCGGCACAAGCTTAAGCACGCCCCGTAGATGATGCCTCTCATGGACGTAGCGTCCTTACATAGCGTGTCATAGGCCATATCGTCCCTACCTGATGCTTCATAGGCCACAACGTCCCTACTTCACGCGTCATAGGCCACAACGTCCCTACTTGACGCGCCATAGGCCTAGCACGTCCCTACCTGACGCGCCATAAGCCTAATACTCCTAGCTGATGCATCCCATGCTTGGAGCTCCCTACCCTTGGTTGTAGAGCCTCTAGCCTGCAGTGCTCCTAGCTTAACGTACCAGCTGATGTGTCCCCTTACTTAGCTCCCTTGGCCAATGCGTCACTAGCTCTATCATGTCCCTAGCTCCAGCTGATGCGTCCCATGTTTAGCACGTCCCAGTTGATGCGCTTCTTGGACTAGCGCGCCCATGCTTAATAACTTAGCACAAACGCATTAACGCTAACACTCTAAGGCTAACTATATTACATAATTGAAGTGCTAACTTCGAACGTCCTTTATACTAGCTTCCTATCCCTAACATAATTGACAATTACTAGAAGCTATGCATATTGGCTAATTAGATAGTGCTCGCTTTGCTAGCTACCTCCTTTAGAAATATGGTATTCTTTTAATATTGTTCTAATATATATCAAATCTTACGTGGTTTTCTAACATGTCTTCTTGCTTAAGATGCCCTCTATAATATTTAGCCTCAAATGCCTTTTCATACTTACGCTAAGTCACTTCTGAGCTAATACTTAGCCATAAAATATGCCATGTTACTCCTAAGCAAGTACATGACCTATGAACTTATCAGACTCCACCCTAATCAGTCTGATTGTCAATTCAGTAAGTTTCGCAACTCGCCTCATTGACTTAACAAGTCATTGAATTGACTTAATGAAAAGAAGTGGCTTATGATTCCATTATTTCCACGAGATATTAAATAAAACACATGGGGGGATTCTCATTGGGGTATTGGTCTGGCGGTCTACGACAATCATGCGTTATGGCAACACATCCGCGAACAAGAAGGTAATAAGTAGAGTGGGACAGTTATAATGCAATTGAGAGAATGAAAAGTACTGGTCATACAAGTCTTTCTTGCTTTTCGGACATGACTTCACTACAATTTCCACAATCGTTACTCCTCCACTTCTTCTGAAACTTCTACCACTTACGAGAAATCAGTGTGTCTTCCTAGAACTATAAAAATACAAAAAAACAAGAAATATAGGATATACATAATTGGCGATTCCTCTCAGAGATAATCCATTTGTATTTACACACTACAATTACTCATCACACTGATATTTCTCAACCTTCTTTTTTTCCTCCCCTAAGACCTACCCAATCTTCTCCACCTTTGTGATCGAAGCAGGATGTGAACGGCCATTTCTTGGTTTAGGCTCCTCCTGTTCGAGCTTGATCTCTCGAACCTACTTGAAAGTACGATTTTATCGTACATTTGTTTTCACCCTAAAACAATTGGCGACCACGGTGAGGGATCAACCTCTCAATTACAAAAGCCAATTTTCAGTTATTCATGATGGTGGATCTTAGGTATGAAGCAGTTACAACTCCTACAGTTAGTTCAAGTAGTACCGATGACGACGATTCTGAAAACACCCATATCACTACTGAACCTCCTCGTACCAATGCTACTACTACACCTCCTCCCGGTGACAAGACTGCTGAAAACACCGGGAATACTCAAACTCCGCTCAACATAGCTGATCTGATGAAGAGACATGAAGTCTTTGCTAGAAGACATGTGGACATGGATACCACTCAGAAGGAAGTACTTGCCTGCCTCAAAACTCTAACAGAATAACTCTCCCCGAAACAACGTCATCGCCTGACGGAACAAATCAAGACCAACTTTACGACGACCACTGATGCTGAGACTTCCAAGACTCGAAAAGGTAAAGAAGTGCATATCATTACTGATCGTCCAGGAGCGAGAAGTCAACAATCCGATTTTGTTCACCCGCGAAGATCTGGAGAGACTCCTATGAAATCATAGCAAGGAAGATTGATCTTTGATCCATCAACGTTAGCCTCCTTACCTGCCAGAAATTCGAATGATTCTTTTTCCAGGAGTTAACTCATCTTTGAATTTCTCATTGCACGACGGTTGAAAACACCAGGAACACATAAACATTGCTCAACATTGTTGATCTGATGCAGAGACAGTAGGTTCCTGACAGAACACTCAAAGTCATGGTTACCACTCAAGAGAGGTACTCATTTCCTCAAGACTCTAACGGACCAATTCTTCCAAGAATAAATCTGTCACCAGTAGCATCAAGCAACGATTCCAAGCCTACCACGTCAATAGTACCAAAATCAATATTCAAGATGATGACGAGATGTGCATTCAAAGAGGACAGTCAAGGAGCCAACGATCCAACCTTGTCGCCCATGAAGACCTGAAAAGACTTTTACAATTTCAAAGTAAATAGAGACCAGTCTCACTTTATCAACACCAACCATTTATCCCCTTATCATCCAAAAGATCATTTCGCCAAGGGGATATGTCTCTCCTTATTTTTCCTTTATGATTGGGATAAAAATGTTCAGATCTGAAAAGATTATTCCATATGAACGAAGAATATCATGATGGATACATATGCCAATTCAAGGTCCAAAAGTTGTAGAGATATATGTTGGAGCAGTCGTCTTGTCAGTAAGCACCACAATCATCCATGAGGTGATGTCAGAACGAAGGGGTCAAGAGGAAGGCTTCATCTCAGCAAGCGTCACAAATTGAACGTTCACCATCATCCTCAACCCCAACTCCATCCTTATCCTCAGAACCCAGATACAATCTCTACAACAACAACAACAGCAAAATCCAAAGCCATCTATGACATTCTCAAAGTCTTTTCACTCAGGTAGCATTCATTTTCGCTCTGGTACGAGTCCCTTCACTCAGGTATCATTCCCTTTCACTCTGGTACAATTACTTTTACTCTGGTATGAGTTCTTTCACTCTGATATGAGTCCTTTTCACTCTGGTACGAGTTCTTCACTCAGGTACCAGTCTTTTTCACTTTGGTACGAGTACCTTCACTCAGGTACCCAGTCTCTTCCGCTCCGGTACCAGTCTCTTCACTCCGGTACCAGTCCCTTCAGCAAGGTGCTACTGATGTAATTTTAGAAGTGGTAAGTAAAGGTTCGATTCTCGAACTTGTGAAGGTAATGATTTTAGAAAATATTAGACTTAACCTAAACTAATAAAAAATCAGGAAAATACACTAGAGATGATTTTTAGAAAATATGGAAAAACTAGGAATCAAGATTCAGTTATTTCTAACAATTCATGTGATTAATCATGTAATTCTTTTTAACAATTTAATTCAAGTTTGCCAAAAATATGTTTCCTAAAAGAATAATTGTAAATCCTAAGCATGAGACATCAAGAGTAATTAACTAAGCATGACCCATCAAAAGAGAACACAACTATTTAATAAAAACCATTTTTTTCTAATTTAAATCCATGTAAATAATAATAAAAGAATTATAAATAATTATTAGAAAATAATTAAATCACATAAAATTGAGAAAAATACCTTATCCATCATCCCAGTAAATAAACTTACCCCATGGTGAAGAAAACTTGCTCAAAAGTTGATTTCATTGCTCAAAATATTGATTACAAGGTTTAAGAATAGTGCAACAGCTGAACAGATACGTATATAAGTGTCACAGAACAGGGTTCAGCTGTTACAAAGAGCTTTAAGCAACAGAACGTTCAAAACTTAACGCAACAGGAGCAGAGCTGCAACAATGGAACATCAACACTTATAAATGTTACTGAGTCGTCTTCTTCGGTGATGGTGGATGAAGAACACGCCGGCCGGAGCACCAGCAGGTCACCGGCGGCACCGGAACTTCACCGGATTTCTTCTGAATCGCTCCCTAGGCTTCTCTGTTTGATTTTCTTGGCTTCACTTCGTATTTATAGACTTCACAAACCCTAGAGAGAGTTCTAAACCTAATAGAACTCTCTCAAATCACTCCAATTCTTCAATCCCAATCCAAACAGGAACCGAGTCCTGATTCCGGCCAAAATTGGGTTTCCCGAGCTGATTTTCTGGGATTTCTTGATGTCTTTCGATTTCTTCCAACTCTAATTGCAATGGGTCATCTTCAATTGCCGAAAACAACCCAAAAATCGTAACAAATCCTTTTCCCGTTGAAACAGGAACTCCCGATGAGTTGGACCGGCCGATCCTGGGTTAACTCGCTGGCTCGCTGGGTTGACTCGCTGGCTCGCTGGGTTGACTCGCTGGCTCGCTGGGTTGACCCGATCCAGCTCAGCCCGATCCAAGGGTGCCCCAATCCAAAGTGTGGGTGCCTTGATCCATTTTCCCGGGTGCTTTGAACACTTTTTGAGCCAATTTTTCCACAAATCTTTATTCTTCTAATGTACCTACAAAAGCATAAAAACACGTAATAGACACACAATCGAATACTAACTCACTAGAAATTAAGGTGCAATTTAGACACTAAAATGTGTCTATCAGCTACCTACTTCACGCTCCCGTGCAACTCCCATACGACGACAAATCCATGCAATGCCAAGATCTCAGTTTCATCTACAGCTTCTTCCTATTTCGAGGACGATTCAAATTTCACTTTGAGGGAGATGGATCATTACAAATCAGCATAAATGGATGAAATGGTGAAAACCCCCATCACGGAGTACCCTCCCTATGAGGGTCATACTGAAGAGGATTCAACGATAATACCCGCATTAGGATACTCAACTAGCACATCCTTTGCTACACTACCATTCTGCACATCAACGTCAGTAGCAGCATCATCCTCAATAAGTACGCGAAGGGAAGCTCGCATATGGTTTTCATTATGGGGAGGTACAATATCCATATCAAAATCAACGGTAACTCTTGTTCCTTCTCTAACAAGCCCAACTATATGATTTTGGTCATTTTGTTCCTAAAAGTAGAGAGGTTACAAGCATATTAGGTTAAAACATCTCAAACACAAAACTCTTGAGCATGAACTATAAAACATGTTATACCTACTCATAAACGTCATATACATTCGTTATATAACAATATTTAAAGTATTTCATGAGCCCAACCCATTACAAGACGTTTTACAAAAAATGGCTGAAAAACAATTTTCACTACCACTCGGAAACTCGGAAGCTGACAACAACTGGTGATGGTTTCTTATATAAAAAGTTTTGCATTATTGTCTATTAAAAAGTTTTAAAATGGCGCATCAATAGGACAAGCGAGCTAAGAGTTATGGAAAAAATGGTTAGCTGAGTCGGGTCTGAAAACTATCAGGATTTTCCGATGATACTTTTTGATTTCTCATGTTTGGTCGTTTTGACACCCCAAACAAGCTTTAATCCTGGATTTATTTTCCGATGGATGTAGGAAATTATTTTCTAATAAGGATAGAGGCTTCAATATTCAAAAACGAAAGTCGTATGAAGATTCTAAAACGTTTTTCTCAAGCACTATACTTATGAAATTTTCTAGTGACGGGAATCCATAATTTTTTTGTGAATTTGAGCATGGATATGCTTATATGAGAATTTTGAAAAGGTAACATGTTATACCATGATAATAAGGAGTAGAAAATTACTTGATATAGTCCCAAACCAACATAGGAGTTTGGCGTTACTTTATCGTTTACTTCTCCATCGACATCATCAGCAAATTCAGATTCTTCACAAAGTTCTTCAGTATAGGGGGCCTCGTATAGGTCTTCATACTTCAACTTATCTTCATAATCCATGGTATTTCCCAAAGTCTCAGAAGTATCAACATGGAAGAATTATTCGTAGTCATTTTCTTACAGACTGAGGACTGTTAAAAGTGATGAGACTAGTATCCACTCAAGGGCGTATCACACGCAACTGCTGAAATAAATAAACCAATAAATTAAGTCATGATAATAATGCTTTGAGTCAAGGAGATTAAAGAATGATGGTTTTGCATATCAATAAACTCAGAACTACAATGATAACTTCAACTTCAATTCAGATACTTGCTCCATCCCCAGCGCTTCAACAACAACAGAGGACGGCTCCAAATTTTATGATTTACCATGTCCTCTCAAATTCCTGGAAGCATGAACCTGTGACGACACCGTAAAATTATCTTATGCCAGGTACCGGGTCCAAGTGAGTTACACTTGGGGACTGACGACTCCCTCTTTTGAAAGCTTAACACAGTAACATCCTTCGACTAGAAGGTCTGATCAGCAACGGTACTAGCAAAAATACCTTATACATCAAAAATCATACCCTCACCGCAAGGTAACACCCACACCCTTTTATGTCCTATTTTTGCCTCTTCTATAATAGAGCCTCATCACTTGAGGAAGGATAAATATTAGGGATGACTCATTACACCGCCCGAGAGATCATAAAACTTCAATACCCTTTTAGTAGACATCTGAAGTATATGCAACATAATTCCCCCGTGGATGTAACCCATTCTACATACATCACCTTGTTCAGTAAATAAACATTTTTTTAACTATTTTGTAATTGGGGACTTGAATCGTTAGAAAAATCAATCTCAACCAAAGTTATCCACAAAACTAAACCAGTAAAATATCAGAGCCATCGACGAAACCTCTCTACATTGATACCCAGGAAGCCTCCGCCTCTTACCTGATCACATCCAAAATGGTAACCCCATCCTTGTTGCTTATATTTAATTCAACCACATGATTCTAGTGTTGGACACACTCCGGACTTGGAAGCCACAATCAATCTCCATCTACGAACTCCCAAAACACAGTCACCTCAGATGCAGACTTCTCCTCTCAACTTCCAGAATTTGTTTAGAAGTTGTTGATCATGGATCCAATGATATGCTCACCATAAAAATATTAACACACCTTGCCCTCCAGCACCAGATCGGTCCACTCCTCTATTCTTTTATGTTCCCGTTAGTATCTCTTTAATTTATAAATTCATAAATGTACAACACTCGGTGAGGAACATGTAAAACATCCTTCACAAGAAGCGTTCATCTATGTTTCTACTATGACGTAGTGTAAGGGCACATCAATCAGAGGCATGAGCTAGGAGATATGGATCTTATCTTAAGTCTACATTATCTGAAAATTCACACGGGATTACTAATCACAAATGTTTACGCATGGTTGGCTGACCTATCAAACTACGAATCGAGTGATTCTTTTTGTATATGATAGCTTGGTATCTTGGCTTCAAAAGTTGAGGTTCAAACATAAAAATCCAACATCGTATGAAATTTCAACATCTTCTGAAACGAATGGTATGTAAACTAGGGTTTCCAAACGGGATTCAGAAGACTCATCTCTATAGAGACCTCACCCGCCTGTGGAATTCCAGCTTCCCAGAAAATACCATCATCTCATGTGCATTACATCTCCCAAGAAAATCTCACAACACTAGAGGACTCATCAACCTTTCTACGACAAGAGTACCAAAGTCCACCGCCATCCTCCTGCAATTCTGATCTACCGTCAGCTTCCTCTTCCGGTTTCCGAAATTTCCAACTTTGGTGCTACTAGCTACAACTCAAGACATCATCTGTAGGTGTCCTATCTCTCATCTATTGCCGCCTTTCTAACGTTATCACTAGCACATGATTGTTATATACTCAAAACCTAATCAAGCACCGGAACCAACTACTTGCTCACAAGAAAGTTTAAATATAAGGCATGCATCAAACACATTGCCCGAAAAAGAGAAAACTCATAATATTTCTTGCTGGAAACATACATGAAGAATCGATCCAGCTGACTTGATTCTTTATTTGAGATAAAACGGACCTAATTCAAAAGAGGGTAAAAAAAAGCGCCGAACATATCCCCTCTCTACTCACGGGAAAGTTAGCATTCCTAGCAGGAACGGAGGTGCCTACTTCTACTCAAGAAGCTAAGGGATACATATCTCAAATACTCAAGAAGCTAAGTATACCTTCTTTTACTCTTAAAATTTTAATTATGCTTATATAATCTATAAGCATACTGTCACCATCTAGTGCTTACTGTGCAATATTCCTATTCCTCACTAAGCAGATGACTTAATGTAGATGGTGAATTTTTGACAAGGGCTAGAATTATAAAATTACCCTCTGCGAAGTAGCAGGAATATAAATGGATATGTGTGTATTTATACGCATATGCTTAGTTCTATAATAAAACATAAAATATTGTATCTCTACTTATATTCCGTAAGCGAATCAAGAATACAGATTCTCTACAAACATTCTAAACTGGCCTTGCATCCTCCTCAATACTCACAATATTTATGCCATATCGAACTAATATCAAGCCGTATAAATTTCACGGTTGAATTCCTTGAGCTTGCTTCGAATGGGCATCGTTGTTTTGGCAACATCTATCGAATTCAGGAATAACTAATGCTTAAACCCCAAATATATACTCTAGCTTAACGCTTCATTCGCTACGAACATTTCTCAAATCGCTCTTCTGAGATCAAATATGCTACTTTAGCACTTTGCTTAAAGATAAGCCACAAATTATGCGCCATCCCTCTTGGACGCGCCACAAACAAGAAGCAATGCCTCAAAAGACGTATTGAGCCTATGAGCTAGGCTAATCCTAACATGTTCTCCCATAAGCATCAGGATAACACTCATCATTTGGCTTAGCACCACATTGGCGCTAGTTCTCCACCAGCGCTAGTTCTCCACCATAGCACTAAGAGCGCTAACCATAGATAAGACGTATTGAGCCTCTGAGCTAGGCTAATCCTAACCTGTTCTCCCATAAGCACCAGGCTAGCACTCATCATTTGGTTTAGCACCACATTGGCGCTAGTTCACCAACTAGATTAACATGGCCATAACTAGTACACCTTGTCCTGATGAGGCCTTAACTAGTGCGTCTTGGCCTAATGAGGACTTAGTTGGTTCGTCACTACCTAATACGCCACTAGCCTAACACGTCACCGAGTAACCAGCGCCACAAGCTTTAGCACACCCCTTAGCCGATGCCTCTCATAGCCGTAGCGTCCCTACCTGATGCGTCATAGGCCATAGCGCCCCTACCTGACGCGCCATAAGCCTAGTACATCCTTAACTGACGCGCCATAAGCCTAACACTCCCAGCCGGTGTATCCCATGCTTGGCACATCCCTACCCTTGGTTTTAGCGCCTCTAGTATGCAGCGCTCCTAGCTTAGCGTCCTAGCTGATGCGTTCCATAACTTAGCACCCTTGGCCAATGCGTCACTAGCTTTAACACGTGCTTAGCTCCAGATGATACGTCACATGCTTAGCACGTCCCAGTTGATGCACTCCTTGGCCTAGCGCGTCCATGCTTAATAAATTAGGACAAGCGCACTACCGCTAACACTCTAAGGCTAACTATATTATCTAATTAAATTGGTAACTTCGAACGTCCTTGACACTAGATTCATAGCCCTAACATAATTGACATTTACTAGAAGATATGCATATTGGCTAAGTAGCTAGTGATAGCTTTGCTATTTACTTCATTCAGGAATATGCTATTCTTTTCAATATTGGTCTAATATATACCAAATCTTACATGGTTTTCTAACATGTCTTCTTGCTTAAGATGCCCTCTATAATATTTGGCCTCAAATGCCTTTTCAAACTTAC
Source organism: Papaver californicum (assembly GCA_023531435.1). NCBI lineage: Eukaryota > Viridiplantae > Streptophyta > Magnoliopsida > Ranunculales > Papaveraceae > Papaver > Papaver californicum. The sequence continues at coordinate 10,629,385 of JAJJMC010013841.1, forward strand.
GTTAAGTCACTTCTGAGATAATACTTAGCCATTAAATGTATCATATTACTCCTAAGAAATTACATGACCACTGGACTTACCAGATTCGACGCTAATTAGTCTGATTGTCAATTCAATGAGTCGTGCAACTCGCCTCACTGAATTAGAAAGTCATTTGATTGACTTAATCAAAAGAAGTGTCTTATGACTCAATTATTTCCAAGAGTTATCAAATACAACACATCGGTGGATTTTCATTGGGGTATTGGTCTGGGGTCTATGAAAATTATGCGTTGTGGCAACACATCCACGAACAAAAAGGTAATAAGTAGTGGGACGGTTACAAAGAAGTTGATAGGATGAGGATTAGTGGTCAGATATGTCTTCCCTACTTTCCGGACATGACCCCCTACAATCTCACAATCATCACTTCTCCACATCTCCCTAACTTTTACCACTTACGAGAAATCAGTATGTCTCCTTTGAACTATAAATAGATAGTTCTCATCTATTCGAAACAAGAACAAGACACCAAGTCAGGAGAAACTAAACATACATAATTAGCAACTCATCTCAGAGATAATCTTTTCTTCTTCACACACTACTTATCACACTGATATTTCTTAACCTTTTTTGCTCCCCTCCTCTAAGACCTACCCAATCTTCTCCACCTTTGTGATCGAAGCAGAACGTGAAATCCATCTTCTTGGTTTAGGCTCGTCCTGTTCGAGCTTGATCTCTCGAACCTACTTGAAAGTATGATTTTATCGTACATTTGTTTTTACCCTAAACCAACGGGATGACGCATAATTTTTATATCTTAGTTGACTCTAGAATGCCAAGTCATGGCCTATGTTATCCATGGTTCGCTATAAAACCTTTTTATCCTTTGAATCAACGAAAAATTCCTTAACGTCTTGTGAGAAAATATAGTAAGTTTTCTTCCATCATTAAAAACCTTATGATACCTAGGTTCCTGACAAACATGACACTTCACCAGTGATGCATGATTCTTCCAATATAAAATGCAATCATTTACACAAGCATCATAAGTTACATAATCCATACCTAGCTCTTGGATCATGTTTTTTTTTTTATATCTGAGTACTTAGATGGCAGTGTGTTTTCTCCGGAAAACAACTCCTGAATCCATTCTAAGAATGCAGTGACACTATTGTCTGAAAACCCATACCGAGTCTTAATGTTATTCATCTTTACAACATCATACAATGATGTCTTACCTTTAGGACATGAAGGGCATAATGGTTCTTTTGTACGCTCATGTAAATATGTTTTTTTATTTCTTTTGCTGGTTATGTCATCAATGTGAGTCATACTATCCATCCCAACATTCTCATCTACACCTACATCAGGATCGACAATAGGATCGACGTCCTCAACAACTCCTCCTACATTATCAACTACATTTGCTACATTCCCAGCTACATTATCACCGTATTTTCCTCGCTAGTCTTATCCTTATGTGCCCGTGCTTCTACTTATGAGCTTTCTCCATGAAAACGCCACATTGTATATATTAAATGAATACCATTTTTGAGCAAATAAACTGAAATCTCACTAAGCGTCTCTAATCCTTTACCGTTCTTACAACGTTCACAAGGGCATGAAAATAACGTATTCCCACTATCATTTTTAATAGCAAACTCTATAAATGACCTAATACCTTTTATGTATTAATATGATTTACAAGCACATTTCATCCGCCCCTTATCACGCACAGATGACATTTCATTACCCTACAATTGTGATTTCTAAAGACAATATTTATGTTAAGATTCAACAATAATATTTATCAGTACATCTACACGACATCAAATGAAAAATTACTAATAATTACATTCATTCCATAAAAGTGATACCTACTTCAATTCTAACCATACAAATGTCTTGTCAACTTACTTACAAACTAAACCTGCATCTATCAATGGATTCAAGTAAAAATCACAATAATCTGCTAACAGTTTTTAATTTTGACAGAACTAACCAAGCAAATCAAACTTATTGCAGAAAGTTTGAGTTAAAAAAAAAAAAATCAAAACAGAGAACTCAGGTTTATCTTGAGTTCTTAGTTCCACTCACTGAAACCATTCAAAATAAAAAAGAAACACCAAAATCGTAAAAAGTTAAAATAAATTAATAAGAAATACTATTAATTTTTTTTCTAATTAATATAAAGAATTTGATTTTATTGTTTATATTCACTGTGTAAATAATTTTTTTATATTATTGTATTTATGGTCTTTCAATGACTATTATTTATGAATAGTTGTCAGGTAAATAGTGCAATTACATTTTTGGATGGTTCATCTGAATCCGCCGGAACCATAAGGGACACCTTTTTTTTGTTGTTGATAATCTTCCCTCTTTAAACAAGATTAAGAGGACTCAAGATTAACAAGTGTTGGTGAAGTAACACCTATAACATCATTTTGAAAAATAGAATAGATAAAACTAGGCATGCTTGTAATCCATATGCCTTCATTCTTCATTGCAGCTCCATCTTTGGCAAGTTTGTTCGCAACAAAGTTGGCCTCTTTATATATCTCTGCTTAAGGATCACATGATCGAATGAACCTTTGAGACTTGTGATATCTAGGACTATTTTGTCAGTATCTCTAGAGGCCTTGCTTTTTCATTGCAAAGTTCGATAGCGTAGCTTGAATCACTCTCCACTTCCACATTACGTATGCCCATCTCAGCAGCCAAACAAAGTCCATCTATGATTGCCCAGACTTCTACAATATTGTTGTTGTTCTCAAAAATATCATCGCTAAAACATGCAATAAAAGCACCATCTCCACTTCTGACAATTCCTTCAATCCCTACATCACCAATATCATTACAAGAGCTATCAATATTGAGCTTACAAAATCCCTGACTTGGAACTTCCCAAGCAATATTGATTTCCTTCTCTTCCTAGTTCCTGCATACCTGTTAGGTTTAACATTATAATATTCATTAGCTAGTCTCAAAGCAATAACAAGAACCCAATTAACATTAAACTTGACTATCTTAAAAACAAATTTATTCCTTAAATATCCAAATCCCCTATAAAATAAAAGGGCAAACATCTTTCCATTTCAGTCTCCCTATTTTAACATCGTAGGAACAAAGGTTTTTCAAAAAGCTAGGGTTAAACATTCCAAACTCAAACTTCATACATGTCCATCTACCAATTTTATCCCAAATAGACCACACATCATTGCTACCAAATAATAAGCGAAAAAAAGTCTCAGTATCATTGTTGCACAAAGGACAACCAGGATGATTATTAATCTTCTTCCTATACAAAGTTTCATTCACATTGATTTTGTTATTGCACAACCTCCAAAGAAAGAATTTTTATTTATGTAGACAATTCAGATTCCATATAAAAAGTTTTATTCACATTGATTTTGTTATTGCACAACTGCCAAAGAATTTTTTTTTGTTGACGTGGACAGTTCAAATTCCATAAGAACTTCCAGTCCAGGTTAGTGTCAAAAACACCATAGTATTTTTTGTGAAGAAAGTGATAAACATCTTTAACAATTACATTAGCTGTACTACTAGAAGACCAAATTGGGGTATCAATACTATTAGGAATGTTATTAACAAGGATGGCAAGCACGTCCTTCACAACATCATTAGGAACACTATTCTCTAACCTAGCTAGGTCCCAACAACAATTATTCTGGTCCATGTAAACTATCAACATCTCCGTGAATTCTATTAGAAATAAACTCATGGGGCTCTCCGAAAATCCACACTAGCCCCATTACCAATGTTCCCAATGTTCACTCCTCCAGCTAGTGGAGGCACAACTCGACGAAAAATCAGTGGATTCATGATACTTGGATTTCACTAACCTAGAAATGATAAAAGGATCAATAAAAATTCTCCAAACCATGGTTAAATTATGCAGTTCCAGATCCATCATTCTCAATGGGTTTACACACATTAGACCCGTTAACCTTATGATTGCCCTTTCTATCCTTATACCCACTCCAAAAGAAATCTCCTAAACTTGTCCATTTTGTTAATAAGACCCTTAGGTAATTTTACCATCACATGGCTAGTAATAAGGGGACACCTTTGAGGAGGCCCGGCATAACATTTACAAATAAATATCTTTTAGCTTATGAGATTTGTCAATTCAAATTTTAACACGCGAAGAAAGATAACGAGAAAATACTAAAAAATTAAATTATTCTCATGTTTTTATTAAAAATCATGAAAAATTATTCAAATATCCAAAATCCCAGAGTACATTTTTACACTGTGGACCGAGAACTGATCAGCTCAACGCAGCGGCATTCACATGCCTCCAGCTAAAGCATTATTAGGAGTTATAGCTTTATTTTTGTTGTTTCACATGTGTGTGTCATCTGTGTGGTTGTCATGTGTGGATGGTATGTGTTACAACATGTCGTGTGAACGTTAGAAGTTCTTTGTGTACGTTAGCAGTCCTTTATATTGGTAAAGCTGCTTTTCATGTTGGTTCTGTTCAGAAATAATAATACTAAGAACACATTTTCTTAATCTCTTTGAAAAAATTTCATGGTATCAGAGCTAGGACCATATGTGAGTTGTTAAATGTCCACCCATATGCAATCCATGTGTTAAGAGGCTTAAAAGCTCCCTTACCCGTGAAGGGGAGTGTTGGAACTATTAGCCACTTCTTATAACTACTAAGCTAATAGTCCCACATTGCCTAAAACCTCTATCCTCTATACACATATACCATCTATGGGTCACTCCACTCATTGCCAATTGGTTTTGAGTTGGAAGCCCAGAAATAATACATTGTATCAGAGCCTGAATCTCTCACGAGTTTTTTCTCTTGATCCAAAATCCTATTTCTGAACTCATCTAGAAACACTGAAAAACTCTACTAATCCTTCAATCATTAATCCTTCTAAAACTGTTACAATGGAAAATGCAAATTCATATGCTTATACAAACTCACATTCATCAACAAATACAACAGATCTCTATCAACAACATCCGATTCAACTACCTTTTCAAAACATTTGTAATTTTGTTTCCCTGAAACTAGATTCAACAAATTATCTTCTATGGAAACATCAGTTTGAATCGATTCTGATGAGTACCAATCTCTTACAATTTTTTGATGGATCTTATCCAGCTCCTGCTTCAATGATTCTGGTTAATGAGATACTTACATCAAATCCTGAATATGTTTTTTTGGTCTGCAATGGATCGTTTTGTGATGTCCTGTCTCAATGCAACCTTTACACAATCAATTTCTTCTGGTGTTCTTGGATTATCTACGTCAAAAGAATATTGGGATTATCTTAAATCAGAGTTTATCCAATTCTTTGCAAGAAAATCAATGCTAAGAGGTCATATTCAGTCAATTAAACAAGGTAATCATTCAGTTCTTGATTACTTGCGTCAGATTAAGGAAATTACTGATAATCTTGATGTTATTAATGAAAAATTTTCAGATGATGATATTGTTATGTATACCTTGAATGGTATGAGTAGAATTTTTAATCAGTTTGTTGTTTCTTCTCTTAATCGAGAGAAACAATACACCTTTTCTAAGTTAAGATCAAGATTAGTTCATCATGAACAATGGCTTAAATCACAAGAGCAAGATTCGTCAGTTTTTTTTATTCTACAAATTCTGCCTTCTACTCAAAGAGAATACAACATTATAATAAATCTAATGTTTCTACATCAAGAAACATTGAGAATCGACCTGCTATATATTTTTCTACTGTTGAGTGTTATTCTGTAAAAGACCAGGACATATTGCCAACAAATGCCATTAGCGTTATACTCCACCAACAACTAGTTGCAAGACCACATGCTTCTACTTCTAAGGAAAAGCCTCATCAAGCCTTTTTTACATGTTCTGGAGTTGAACAATCTGCATTTGAGTTTGTGGTTAACACACAATGGATTCGTGATTCAGGCGCTTCTGCACACATGATAGGCGCTTAATTTATATATTTTTACCAACTAATTTATATTTGGTAGTACTTCAATTTATACTAATAATGTATTTTTATTGTTTTTATAGGTGATATGCGTAAACCCGACGTTACAAGAAACTGAGCTAAATGAACATAATTATTGATGCCACTGTATTACACTATCACATGATCACTCATCAGCTTATTTAATAGGCTAATAGTTGAGAGCTTTACCCAGATTGTGACACGTGAAAGAAGTAAAAAAGGGACAAAAGGTGAACAACTGTTAAATGGAGAGAAATGAGAGTCAGACTTTTCATTTGGGCGGCACAAAGAAGGTGATTTGACTCAATTCTCTTGGTGGGGACAAATTCTGTTGTGCGTCAAGTTGAAAATAAAGAAGAAATCAAGGAGAGGAAGGAATGAGAAAGGTAAGGCTATTGGAGAGTATACCTAGGCTGACTACTGGTGAGAGAAAAAAGGAAAAAGAGGAGAGAGATACGTATGACTTTTCTTTTTGAGGTTTTAGAGAGTGATTAAGACGGAGAGGGGAGATGTGTAGACTAGGTTTTGTTGTAGGTAAGGTAGGTGGGAAAGAGTATAAAAGAGGAAGGATACCTAGGGATGCATAGCTTTTTGTTTTAGGTTTTACTTTTGGGTTTATGTGGAGAGAGAGGCTAGGGAGAGAGGGATGTAGGGAAGGAATAAGGAGGCGGAGAGAGATTGGTGAAAAAGGAGAGAGAGAGGTGGAAGTGTTCAGTGGTGAGAGGGAGAGAGGCTAGAGAGAAGGGAGGTACATAGGAGTGAGGAGGAGTCTGACATGGAGAGATTGGGAGAGAAGAGTGAAATGAGAGAGATTGAAGGTCAGTAGGGAGAGAAAGAGAAATGAGTTTCTTTTAAGTTACTGTTGTGTGAGAGGGGTGATTGAAAAGAAGAGAGATTGTTGGAAAGGGATTGAACATGAAAGAAGTTTGAGAGCATCTGTTCTTGGGGGGCGAGTTCTTTTGAGCTTTTTTTCTGGATCTGACAACAGAGAAAGGTCTGGGAAGAGGAGATCATACGGAGAGGAGGCCATCGCTTTATTTTGGTTTAATCTTTCCCTCTCTATTTTGCTCTCTACTTTTGTTATATCTTTTTATGGGTTTTATGAAATCCATCTTTATGTCTCACTAATTTTGTGGCTAGGGTTTATGTTGAAACCACTTAAAAGTTTTAGACCAATTAAATTGAAGTATTTGGTACAGACTATTATGATTTGAATAAGATTAGTTCCATGATTTTATTTATTGATTTAATGATTTATTTAAACAATTATGTTTTCGTTAGATGGTACATGCTTGACCTAGGTTTTTGATGTTCCATGCTTTTGTTATACAATTGTTATTTTGAAAATCTAAATTAGTTGTTGCTTCACCGGTTCTGTACAATACAGTAACCTATGTGCATAATTAATTGGATAGCAAATATATTTGTCTACTTATTTGATATTTCATGCTTGGGTTAAATCCTTAGATGGGGTATGCTTAGAATAGCCAGGTATGATTTGTGAACCTATAATTAGTTTCGTATAATTTTCTCGCCAACACAATTAGATGGTGTATGCTGAGACTTAGAGTTTTTGATGCGTCATGCTTAGGGTGTCCCACTGACATTTACGACTCTAATACATATAATAGGTGATGTCGATAAAACGAACAATAGATAAATATTATGGAGTTATGTTTCACTTCAGTAATCAAATACAAATAGTGGTGGATACTAAAAACCCTGGTTACCGACTCTCTCTGCTTAGTTGTCTTATTAGTTTAGTTTATTTAATTATTTTCTTTTTCATTAGAATTTCTGAAAAATCCAAAAATATTATTTCTGGTTAGTTTATTAAGAATATTGATTGAAGTATTGTCCCCGCTCCCTGTGGTTTCGAACCGTACTTTTCGTTGTCTGCATTGTAGACACCGTGCGATTGCGGTTTATTTATATAGGGTTTCAAAATCCTATCAATTTTTGGCGCCGCTGCCGGGGAGCGGTTGTGAAATATAGTAATTAGTATTTTTGATTTTCTAATCATAGTTTAGGTTTTTATTTTATTTATTTATAATTTTGTACAGTATTTTTTATTTATTTTAGGTTTTTGTTTTTCCTTTTTACTTGTTTTCTGTTTTAGTATTTCTTTTCAGGTGTTTTTCCGAGGATGGTGACTCTTTCTCAGGAGACGTCATCTAAGATGACACTTCGGGAGTATACAAATCGATCAAGTCTTGAGGAAGTTCTTGATTCACATATGGTAAGTGAAGAATCACCTCTAGTGAGAAGTATTATAATATATGATAAGTATTATAAACACAGACCACTTAGTTGGAACAAAGATTGAGAGTTCTGGAATGCCGGAGATTATATGCTGATGATGATGATCAGTCTTGTAGTGACTCTCTGTTCCATACAAAATATATAGATGACCCTTTGGATGATTGTATAGATGACTTTCCTAATTCCATAGATGAATCTATCTCACAAGATCATTCACCCGACTTAGAGGTTGTTTCTAGACCCTTAGACTTCCAAAAGTTACCTAATTTAGGATTAAAATTGTGTGCTTCTCAAGTTTTGTTGGATCACTTTGCATCCAAATACCCAGAGGACTTGCATGTTCCTGACATTGTGCATGAACCAATTGATATTTCCCCAATCCGAATATTATCCACATATTATGTTCTTTACGCACTTCCAAGTGTAGTAAAAGCTTGGTTTGGGGGTAATCCCTTGTTTTTGTTAGTTTCAGTGTCTCCGTGTTGCCATAATATAAGTGTGAAACTGTCATTTGTATATATTGTATTTTGGGTTGATCCCCAAATTTTCAGGTTGTTAGTGTATGGGGATCCTTTCTGTACATATCCAGTAGGTAGATTTTTATTTTTTTGTTTTTATTTTCTTCTTAGACTTTTTGTTTTTATTTTTATTTTATTTTCATTGTCCTTTGTTATTACTATCGTTCGATATGTGTTACAGAGAATACTTCTTTTCTTGCGTCAATCAGGTGAGACGTTCCAATCCCTTCTCTTTGATCTACATTTTTTTCTCCTATTTATATTTATTGCATACCATTTTAGGTTGTACGGTTTGAAACATTGAGGACAATGTTAAATTTAGGTTTGGGGGAGTTTCCGAAAATTGATGTCAATAAGAAACTCCAAAATTTAGAAACTTGTGAATTATTCAGATGACACTAACCATTATAGGTAGATGGAAACATAGCTCTTATCTATAGGAATTGGTGTGCCCAACTAAATGGTCTATTCATATCTGGATGCACTCAGGTGTTAGAAATAACATGATAATCATTGAACAAGCATATCTCGGAATCATCATAATCATATCACTTTCTATTTTTATTTTTGCAATTTTATATTTCTCTAAGTAATTTGGTGGGGCCTTAGTATTTCCATAAGGTCGTAGCTCGGATTCGTTAGAATTTTAATTTTGTTGGAAAATATTTTTTGACACTTTGATAGCAATATGTGTGTGTTTTCCCTGTCTCAGTCGCCTAAGCAAGCGTGGAATGCAGGATCCATGGGAACTATCATATAAACTGCTGAAAAGTAGCATGCGCTTAGATTCAAAATATCTAATCATGTAGTCGGAAAAAAAATAAGAAAAAAGAGAGAAAATAAATAAATATATTATGTATATAAATAATAATAAAAATAGGAGCATCCGATCCGGACTTTATACTAATATGTTGGGAAACATCCTTCACCTTAGTCAACATATGCACCATTCATTACTTCTATTTTCATCTTCTAATCTATCATTGTGTTTGAATTTGATTGATTTCGAGCAATGTGAATTATATCAAGTTTTGGATGTTCAATGATTATTTGAGTAGAGTTTTGCATTCTTATATGAATTTTAGTACGCTGAGTGAAAACTCGTGTACAACAATTGGATTCATATAGCCGCAGAATTTAGTATGCCAACTAAATAACTTGTTTAGTGTTTATCCTTAATCGTTCACATGTAACTAAAATTTGGAGTAAAGGTTTTGTGGGTATACCTCTTGTAAACCCTCACGAGACAAAACTCGTCCGCTACGGCCACTTAGGGGTTTAAAGGCTTATTACATATGCTAAATGTAGCCGCGATTCATGCGAAAGAAAGTTAGGATTTTTATTTTATTTTTAGATAAGTTTTGCTCGAGGAATAGCAAAATATAGGTTTGAAGGTATTTGATAGGCGCTTAATTGGGGAAGCTGCTTTAGTTATTGAGAATTCAGAGTTTCTGTTAAAGAATGTGTTGTTGGTTCCACTTCTTACATAAAATCTTATTTGTGATTCTCAATTATATACTGAGAATAATGTATCCTTCAACATGTTACCTTGGGTCTACAATATCAGGGATCTTGCAACTGATGAAGTAGTTGCTGAAGGAGCAGTGTTTAATAATCTTTATCCTATTCAAGCTGCCCCACCACCTACTAAAGCTTTTACTTTTATTCTTGTTTCATCATCTCTTTGGCACAAAAGGTTAGGACATCCTTTCTCTCTTATTCTCAAGAAACTATCAGATATGCCTTCTATCCAATTTTCAGATCAAAACATAGATTCTTTTTGTCATGAATGTCAACTAGGAAAACACATTAATTACCTTTTATATCTTCAAAAAGAATTTGTGTTTTTCCTTTATCTCTTATTCATTGTGACATTTAGGGACATGATCCAGTCATATCTTTAGATGGTTTTAGGTATTTTGTTCTTCTTTGTAGATGATTTCAGTAGATATCACTGGATTTATCCTCTCACTACAAGAGATGAGTCTCTAAAATCATTTCAACACTTCAAACTTCATAATGAGAAATTACTCTCAACTTCTATTATTTCTTTTCAATGTGATGGTGCATATGAGTTAATCAAAGGACCTTTTAGAACATTTTTTTAACAATATGGTATTACCTTGAGAATTTCTTGTCCTAAGACTCCTCAGCAAAATGGTGTTGCTGAGATAAAATAAGACATATTACTGAAGTTGGAAATACTCTTTCCTTTCAAGCTTCAGTTCCAAAGTCTTTTTGGTTTGATACCTATCTTACTTCAACATTCATAATAGATAGACTTCCTTCTAAAGTCTTGAATTTCAAAATTCCTTTTGTTCTCCTGTATAATGAAGTGCCAGACTATAGCTTGTTCAAAGCTTTTGGATGTAGTTGTTATCCAAATATGTCATCCTTCAGAAAAGACAAGTTAAGTCCTAAGTCTGTCAAGTGTACTTTCTTGGGATATAGTCCATTATACAGAGGATATAAGTGCTATGATAACACAACTAGAAAAGTTTTTGTATCCATGCATGTTTCTTTTGATGAATCCAGTTTTCCATTTGTTGAACCTGTCATTGCTCAGCCTTGTACTTTGATGTTGTTCATCTACAAATTGGTCCTTGTGGGGATTTTTCTACTTCAGTCCCTGCTTATCCAACTGTTAAGTCCACAACTGCTCCTATCTTGGAGGCTTCTACTTCTGAGGAGTCTACTAATTTACCATTAGCTTAAGGTTCTCCTATAGTTTCTGGTATTCAAACTAGGTTCAGAAGTGGTGTTTCAAAACAGAAACTTCTTCCGCCAGATTTTGTGGCACATTACTCAAATTGTCATGTACTTCCATCTGCATTTACTTCAGTTTTGCATACTCATGTTGAACCTAAATCCTACAACACTGCTTCTAAGGATCCAACATGGGTTAAATCTATGGATGAGGAATATGCATCTTTAATGCAAAATGGGACTTGAAAGCTAGTTTCTTATATTGATGGTACGAAGGTTCTAGGATATAGATGGGTCTACAAAATTAAGCTGAATTCTGATGGTTCAGTTGAAAGATACAAGTCCAGACTTGTAGCTAAAGGTTACTTGAAGCAGGATGGAGTGGACTATTCAGAAACTTTTAGTCCAGTAGTCAAGTCAACTACAATAAGATGTGTTCTCAGTATTTCCTTGAGAAGAAATTGGGTTCTGCAACAACTGGATGTTTCTAATGCTTTCTTGCATGGTTTTTTAGATGAGGATGTCTACATGGAGCATCCACCTGGGTATGTCTCTTCTACTCATCCAAATCATGTATGTCATTTACAAAAATCCTTATATGGAGTGAAGCAAGCACATATGGCTTGGTTTAACAGATTTAGTACTTTTCTTCTTGATCAAGGTTTTTTTATGTCTACTTGTGATCATTCATTGTTTATCTACCACACTACTTATGAGATGATGCTTCTTTTACTTTACATTGATGATATTATACTCACTGGCTCATCTAGTGCTTCATTTCATAAGTTTATTCAAATCTTAGGTATTGAATTTTATATGAAAGATCTTGGTTCTCTTTATTATTTTTTGGGAATTGAGTGCATTAGATCACAAAAATTTGGTTCTCTTCTGCTCACTCAACAAAAGTATGCACTTGAATTGCTTCAGAAAACTGAGATGGTTGACTGTAAACCAAGTTCCACTCCTGTGGCTTCTGGTCCTAGACTCTCTGTCTATTGTGGTACTGCATTAGTCTCACCCACTTATTATAGAATCCTAGTGGGTGGTCTACAATACCACACTTTAACCAGACCATACATTACTTATACAGTGAATTATGTGTCCCAATTTGTACATTGTCCATCTGATTTGTATTTCCTATTTGTCAAGAAAATTTTAAGATATCTTAAAGACATTATTGTATCTGGGATTACCATTTCTGATTCAGATTGGGCTGGATGCCCAGACACCAGAAGATCTACAAGTGGGTATGCAATTTTTCTGGGCTCTTCTTTGATTTTCTGGTCTTCAAAGAAGCAACCAACCATTTCTCGCAGTTCTGCAGAGGCTGAGTATAAATCCTTGGTTGTTACTTCATCTGAACTTTTATGGATTTCATATTTACTTCGACAACTTCATATGCCTATCCTTCGTCATATGGTCCTTTACTGTGATAACCAAAGTGCATCAAGTTTGACATTCAATCCAGTCTTTTATACCCGAACCAAGCATATTGAGGCGGATTATCATTTTGTCAGAGCTAGTGTCACAAAAGCCTCTGAAGATTATTTATTTTCCTTCTCTTCATCAGCTTGCAGATTTATTTATGTTCCTTCTCTTCATCAGCTTGTAGATTTATTTACTAAGGGCTTGTGTACTTCTATTTTCAGGTCACTTCCTATCAAGCTTATGTATCTCGCAGATTCACAGCTTACGGGAGCTTATGTATTTTGTAGATTCACAGCTTACGGGGAAATGTTAGGAGTTAGCTTACGGGGGAGTGTTACAAGTTATAGCTTTATTTTTGTTGTTTCACATGTGTGTCATCCGTGTGGTTGTCATGTGTGGCTGATATGTGTTACAGTATGTCATGTCAACGTTAGCAGTTCTTTGTGTACGTTAGCAATCCTTTATATTGGTAAAGCTGCTCTTCATAGGACTGCACAAAAAACCGAAAAACCGGCAAAACCGCACCGAACCGAGCCAAAAAAAGACCGAACCGAACATCTAATGGTGATGCACGGTTTTGAAAAAAAAAACCGGTTAATGTTGGTTCGGTTTTGGTTCTACCCTTAAACCGAACCAAAATAACCAAAAAACCCGATGTTTTTGATCGTTAGATTCGTTTAATATTAGCCGTTGATCTACGTCTACCCATCATAAGATTCATAACATTCACGGGCGTCGCCGACTGAAGAAGAAAGGAAGAATAGAAAAAATCAGCGAAGAGTCTGAAGACTAGGGTTCTACTTCTGCCAAACTGGGTAATCCGTCTGAAGACTAGGGTTCTACTTCTCCTCCTTGCAGAAGTCCCTCTCTAGAGTTTTAATTCCTCTCCAGACTCCACTCTCCAGGTAATCCTTAATGGTGTAGTTAGATTTGGGATGAGAAACATATTTCCTAGTTTTGTTTCTAGTTTCTTTTGGTTGGGTTGATTTCATACTCAACCATTATAGTTTGTAAAGACTGTAATTCTACTGTCCACAGAAATTAACCACTAATTTTTTGACACGGACAATTATCATTCAAACTTTTAGCTTCATATCTAGGTTGGTTTCTTAATTTTACAGGACCGGTTATCTTTGCAACAAATGCAAGTGACTTGGTCACTTGGACACTATGCCAAAGATATTTGTCCAAATGTGTCTGTTTGTAACAACTGTGGGCATCCCAGATACAGACTCTTCTGTTTGTAACAACTGTGGGCATCCAAATGTGTCTGTTTGTAACAACTGTGGGCATCCCAAGGTTTCTAAATGCTGCAAAGTCTGTATTTGATGAATAAAAAAAATAATTAGCAGTTGACCCTTTGAAGAATGGGACATCTAGTCTAAATGATCATATGAAGCGGTGTAAGAGGTATGCGGGTAAGGAAAAAGGACAACAGTCACTTGGTTTTGAACCTTCTAGGCTAGGAGAGGAAGCAAAATTGGTGGTTGTTTCTTTTAGTCAAGAGGCATGTAGAAAATCAGTGGTTAAATTTGTTATTACCGATGAACAACCATTTGGAATTGTTGAAGGAGAATGGTTTAAGGAGATGTGCAGGGTACTTGAATCCAGATTTAAAATTCCATCTCGTATGACCATTGCACGAGATGTATTAGATTTGTATGGTTTTGAAAAGGAAAAGTTGAAGAAGTACTTCAAGGAAAACAAAGTGAGAGTTTGTATCACCACTGACACATGGACTTCCAACTGCCAAAATGTAAACTACATGGTGGTAACTGCTCACTTCATTGATAAAGATTGGAAGCTACACAAGTTGGTAATTAACTTCTTTCGAATCTTAGGTCATTCAGGCAAGGTTATTGGGAAGATGTTAGAAGCATGTTTGCTAGATTGGGACCTTCATGGTGTTTTTACTATTACTCTTGACAATGTTAGTGCTAATAACGTAGATGTTGATTATCTAAGGGAGGATGTTCATGATAATGCTAATGATGTAGTTGTAGATTATCTAAAGAAGCGAGTGTTCAATAAAAATGCAGTGTTAAACTCTAAATTTTTACATGTTAGATGTGCGGCTCATGTGCTTGCTCTTATTGTGAAGGATGGCATGAAAGTGTATCATATGGAAATTAAGAAAATTATGGCAGTGGTGAAGTATGTTTTGAGTTCTCCTGCGAGATTGGTTAAGTTTATGGAGGCATGTGCTCTTGAAAAGATTGATTGCAAAAAAGGATTAGTTTTGGATGTTGACAGTAGGTGGAATACAGTGTACTTGATGTTAGATGCAGCTAAAAGGTATGAAAAAGCTTTTGATAGGCTAGCGCGGGATGACAAGCCTTTCAAGAAAAAAATTTGTTTCAACGGAAATACTATTCCTCCAATGTTTTCTACTTCTACTGTTGCCGATGAAACTTCTACTAATGATGCTGATGAGGATTCTTCAACTACTCAACAGAAAGGCAAGAAGAAGGTCCCTCCACCTATTCCTGTACATGCTCCGTATATGGAAGATTGGTCATATGCAAGGGCCTTTGTGAAATTCCTAAAGGTATTTTATGATTCTACTGTCAAGTTTTCATACTCTACACGTGTTACTTCGCATGAATTCTTGTTCAATCTAAGTGTCATTCATCTAACAATGAACACATGGATAGATAGTCGAGACCCATTTCTCTCTAGCATGGCCCATAGAATGCGAAGTAAGTATAATAAGTATTGAGGGGAATATAAAAAAATGAACTCTCTCATGTTCATTGTTGTTTTGCTTGATCCACGAGAAAAAGAGAAGGGTTTGAATTTTCTTCTTGATAAGTTATGTATCACTGGTGCGTCATTGCGTCATACATTATCATCTTATGTGAGAACTGATTTTGAGGATCTTTTCGAAGAGTACAAGTCTCGTTATTCAAATGATGAAACAGCATCAACTGTTACAAGTATTGGTAATATTGTTACTCAATCCTCCGGAGTTACAGATGATGAAGACTCTGCCTTGGCTAGTCTTCTAGCAGAGAGAGCAAGAGAAGATGAGGAGGAAGATATCGTTGAGGGGCAGACAAAGTTGGTTCATTATCTAGCATCTCTACGTGAACCAAGAACTCATAACTTCGATATATTAAGTTGGTGGAAGATCAATTCCACTAGGTTTACCATATTATCACACCTGGCAAGGGATGTACTAGCTATACCCGTCTCTTCCGTTGCATCTGAATCTGCCTTTAGTATGGGAAGACGCGTTATTGATCCATACCGGAGTTCATTATTGCCTAAGAGAGTTGAGGCTTTGATTTGCACGCAAAGCTGGTTACGGACGCCGGTTGATCTTGATCCTTGTACCTTAGGAACGAATGATTCTGAAGATGTCGGCTCAGGTATTACATTATCCTTCTATCTTAGTATAGTATTTGACATACATGAAGGTTAATATAAACTATATGCTTGCAGATATTTTAGGTTCTCTTGCTAGTCCACGTTCATCCATATTGACATAGATGAAGATTGATCCCAATGCAGTAGGTATGACCTCTTTGTTCTACTTTATTGCAACAGTTCTTATTTTAGTCGACATAGATGAAGATTGAAGCATATCATTCTTTTTCCTTTTGGTACTATATTTTTTGTTTAGTATGTGTGCTCAACGGAATTTGCAATAGCACTATTCAATTTGGGTGTGATGAGTATTGCTTTTTCAAATCATTATATATATTTTTTATTTTTTTTCTATGAATTTGAGGTGGATTTCACTTTGAATTTTTAATATTTATTACAAGTACTTCTTATGTTTCTATATGAAATGAACTTTGCAGTGATTATGAATAATGGCAACCACAATAGAAATATCTATTGTGTGTTCTTTCATTTATTCCTCTCTTTTATCTTTTCCCTTTATTCCACCGGTTGTTTTTCTTCCATGTACCATCACAAGTTTTGTCAATTTCCGCTGCGAGGACTCCATGTAGGTGACTCTGCCAACTGCCATGTAGATAATATTTGTTTGATTTCTGATAGATGGATTTTTTCTGAACTTTTTCACTGTAGGTGACTCTGCCAACTGCCAAGACTAATCAGCAGATGACGGGATGCAGAGTTGAAGATGATGAAACTAGTTTTAGGTGGGATGCAGAGTTGAAAGCTAATTCATTGAATCAGCAGCTCTGCATACATAATACATTAGAAAACTCTGCCAAGACTTGTCGAGCTTATATTATTTGGCTTTCTACTGTGTTTGGCTCTGGGTTAAATTTTCTTGTAGGTTGTGCGAGTTGTTGTCTTAACCCTTAAGAAGTTGTTCTCCAAGGGGAGATTTACATTTTATTGCATTTTATTTTTACACTTAGAAAATTTTAAAAACCTAACCGGTTAAAATCGAAACCGAACCAAAAAATCGAACCGAGACGGTAAAAAACCGAACCGAACCAAAAAATTAATGGTGACACTCGATTTTTAAAACCGAAAAACCGAGACTCTCGTTTTTGGTAATGGTTAGGACAAAAACCAAACCGAACCATGTGCAGCCCTAGCTCTTCATGTTGGTTCAGTTCAGAAATAATAATACTAATAACACTTTCTCTAAATCTCTTTAAAAAACTTTCAAGCACAAACATGAAACGACGCCAAAACTCAAACAGCCAAAGATACAGACATAAAATAAAAATACATTACATGCAACCGCACCTAGCCACCACACTCAGCTAGCTATATATTACCGGTGCTGGTTGATCACTAGAAGTAGTACTAAAATATGTACTGATCCATATACATATCAAAACGACCTAAGTATCGTTTTCCTTGCTCTCGTCCTTCACGTCTTTTTTTTTCTGTAATATACTCCACGCATCGTTTTGCACATTCATCTCGTTGTCTCTGGCTGAAATGTTCTTGGTGTTGGCACTGGTGTCTACATTGATGTAGCTCTGGATCTACAATCTGTCTTTGATCATCATCATCACCACGGTCATGGTAATAATAGGGTGATGAATTGATCGTATTTTTCGGCAACAAAACTACAAGAGAGACTAGACACACCATTTGAAGAAAAGAGGAGAATTTGATTCTGGTCGTCATATTGGTTCTACTAAATTGATAAATTATCTGTTGATATTATTGCACTTGAGATGAAAAGAGTTGATAGAATTTAAGGGTTTAAAGAGGAGAAACCACTATTGAACTAGTCAGCGGCGCAGCGGGAGTGCATGCATAGTGACAAGTAGAGGCTTGATGTGTCGAGATGCATGCATCACTATGGTGGATTTGCCTTTACTTATTGATTTGTTGGGAAGCCAAATTTCGTTATGTAGCTAGCTAATGCTAACATGACCTGCCGGGACATCTGATATAAACTGGCCGAGCCTAGCTAAGAGATGGTCCAAAGTTAAAACCTCACTGATCCATTTCTTCCTTATCACTTAGCAGTCGCAGCATTCAAGAAATTAATTCGATGGTGAATCCCACCATCTTGCCACTTAGCCATTTAAAGTTTCGTTGTTTTGTATTCATCAATATCTGTGCCATATGGTGTGTACGTCCATAAGCGAAACCGTGTCCTATATTTTGACACTTCATCTTCTAAGTATACACTCGTCAACTTTCATGCAAGCATCTCTAAAATTTCAAGATTATCGTTATCCATGTCTTCTCAAACTTCACTATAAATCTCACAACCTCGCGAGTGTTTACTACTACAACATCAAACAACAACAATGTTGAAAACAAAGAGCTTTCATTTCATTCTCTTCTTACTTCTCTCTAACCTTCTTCTGTCGGCAACCCTTTCTTTGTGTCACCATGATCATGACCATAATCTAAGGCAATGTAGAGAGCGTTGTGAAGAAAAGCAAAAGTACCAACAAAAGCGATGCCTCAGAGACTGTCAAGAAACATATGGAGGAACAGGATGGGAATCAACAGAAGAAGAAACAGAAAGAGAAAGAAGCCATGAATATAACTCACGTTGGGAAGGAGAGCAGCAGCAACAACAGAACAATCCTTATTTCTTTGATGAAGAAAGTTTTAATGATAGGTTTAGAACACAAGAAGGATATATTAGGGTGTCCCAACGGTTTTCTAAAAAATCAAAGCTACTTCAAGGGTTCGATAATTATCGTTTTTCGTTCTTTGAAGCTAATCCTCATACTTTCGTAGTCCCTAGTCACATTGATGCCGAGTATATCTTATATGTTGTCAAAGGTTTGTTGTTATCAACTCTTAATACAGTTTAGTTAGCTTAAGAGAAGATCAGCATGAGTCAAATTGAATAGACCCAAGATTTTCTTGGGTATCTGGCATTAAAATTTTGACTTGGGATATTTTCAGGGAAAGGAACTATAAGTTTGGTGAATCAAGAAAACAGAGAGACATACAATCTAGAACGTGGAGACGTGCTCAGGATCCCAGCTGGGACCATGCTCAATGTAATCAACAGAGACAGCAAACAGAAGCTTCAGTTTGCTGAATTCTTCCAGTCTATCTCCGTTCCAGGCAAATTCAGGGTAACCTTCAATCTTCATTCTACTCTATGCTTTAAGCATATAATGTCACTTCTTTCTATATGACTTCTTTCAGTAACTGTCTTAGTTTTTGGTATGAATTTTCTGCTTCAGCCATGGATCAGTAAGGTTTTTCTGTTTGTTGCAGGAGTACATTGGAATGGGAGGACAGAATCCAGAGTCATTTTTCAATAGCTTTAGTGGTGAATTACTTGAAGCCGCTTTCAATGTATGTCATGCTCTTTCTCACAATCACACTTCTTTTATGCAAATTAAGGTCTATTACTTATGGAAATGATAAAATTGTCTTTGAATTTGTTTGCAGACACCAAGGGATCAAATGCAAAGGTTATTTGGACAACAAAATAAAGGAATGATAATCAAGGCATCAGAAGAACAAATTAAGGCAATCAGTGAACATGCATCAGAGACTCACCAGAAGAGGAAAGGAAAATTATCAAGTGGACCCTTCAATCTATTGAAGAAGTCTCCGGTACATTCTAACAAGTATGGAAAGCTATTTCAAATTGATGGAAATGACTACAACCAGCTTCAAGATCTTGATATGTCTGTTACCTTCACAAACATCACCAAGGTAATAACTTTTTCATGAATCCTTCACTTCTGACTGGAACTACTCATCATCAAAAATATGACTAGTAATATGGTGGATAAATTAACGTTTTAGGGTGGAATGATGGCCCCATTTTACAATTCAAAATCAAGTAGATTTGTGATGGTAGTCAAGGGTCATGGTTACTTTGAAATGGCATGTCCACATATCTCTAAAACCCAACAAAGAGGACAAAGAACACAAGAACAGGAAGAAACAGAACAAGAAGGGGTACATTACCAAAGGATTAGTGCACAACTTCGCCCGAGAACAGCGTTTGTAATCCCGGCAGGTCATCCTACTACCATTATTGCATCCAAAAATGAGAATCTACAGATGGTTGTATATGGAATCAACTCCCGTGATAATCAGAAAAACTTCCTTGCAGGTAATTTGTATTCAAAGAACTCAATTCCATTAAGTTATTAGCTATAAATATTTTTACTGACTTGTCTGATTCAGATACTCCGGTATAAGATTAGTCTGTAATTTTTACTATTGTTTGAATTGTTGAAGGGAGGGAGAATGTTATGAACCAGATTAGTAGAGAAGCCAAGGAATTAGGGTTCAACATGCAAGCAAGAGAGGTGGAAGAAATCTTCAACAACCAGAAAGAATCTTTCTTTCTTCCAGGGCCTCAGCAGCAGCAGCAACAAAAACAACAGAAAGGAGAGGAAGGGATGCATCATGTACCCTTGAGTTCCATCTATGATTTTGCTGCCTTCTAATCAGCAGTGCTAGTTATGCAAGGGACAGAGAAAGAGAGAATGTAAGTATATGTATGTATCGGACCTAATTAACTATGAAGAGCAGAGTGTAATATAATGAATAAGAGCTTTTGGTAAAGCTAAGTTAACAAGTTTTAATTGAGTACAAATGTTTATGTTCTCTCTATCTACCGAGAATTGTAAGTTGAACGCGTCAATGTGGTGGTGTCCAACATGTCATGACTCATAAGAGCCATAACTGATTCATCATTAGAATCAGCAAAGCCTTCTATGACCAATAAATGGTTCAGTGGAGGATAATGAAGCTATAGCTAATAATACAAAACTATAATTTTAGGATAATGGGATTTTTCCTAAAACCGGTATTGAATCTCCTAGGTAGTAATTCGTCGAATAATATGCGAATTATTTTGGAACGTACAAGAACGCGTCCGTGGGTGGAACACCGAAGGGAACGTATAAGAACGCGTCCGTGGGTGGAACACCGAACCGGATTCGCAATGTATTATTCGTGTTCGCGAATAAGGTGCTGCCTTAATACGGTGACGTGGTATATCACTTTTTAGGAGTTGGGCCAGGCCATCCGCGGATGTACGCATTTCCCTCTTTTAAAAAATATTGGATCATGGATAGATTTCAAAGTTAGACCTCTAGGTTGTATTGAGCACTCCAACCACTAGGCTATCCTTCAATTATTGAAAATACTTCCAATATAACATGCTAGTACATATTTTTATATGCTTTAGAAGCTCTTTTCGTACAGCTCTTAGGGGTCGAATTAGTATCTTAAAAATGAATTATCTTATGCGTCGAATTAGTATCTTAAAAATGAATTATACACGTACGTATACCGTTCTAAAGTATCCTAAATCATCATAAATTATTGATCGATTAAAAAGTTTTAAAAATGAATTATATACGTACGTATACCGTTCTAAAGTATCCTAAATCATCATAAATTATTGATCGATTTTTTATCCGAATTTAATTTTTATAAATCCGTATAATATTTGTACATTTATCGTTCCGTATATTTGTCGAATTATTAACTAGGGTATTCGTTCCCAAAATTCTTCTAAAAGTGGTTGTAATTTTGATGCATGTGCTTCCAATTTTTGATTTTGTGACGTATTTTATCTTGTCTGTATAGGATATCGGATTTTTTTAATTATTATCCGAGTTCTTTTATTATTATAATAAGTTTATTTTTAGTTGTTATCCCATCGTTTATTTATTGTTCCCATGTGGATGTTCAGATAATACATGTAGACATCATCTGGACATCGAACATCTAAGCATAATATTATGTTTTATAACTCTAGACATCCACATTCTATTTGTCTTAATCGAGAGTATATACAACTGTACAAAAATTATACGGGATTATACAAGAATTATATGGGTTTAAAGAAGAATTATAAGGTGGCTAGTGAACTGTAATTATTACTAATCAGCCTTGACGTCTAGATGATCTTTGATTTATCTCGTTCTTCACTTCTATTTTTACAACTTCAGCTCTCCCAAAGAGCTAATTTTTCTTCTTCCACAGAGCACATCATACCCATCTTCTTCTTCTTCCTGGTCTTCTTATCTTTCTTATTGGCCGATTTTAGGAGGCCTTTTATGTGATGATTATTTGTATTTTGTCCGTCACAAAGAATGTCCAAAAAACTTGAAATCAATTTTTTTTCATTAACAATTTCACGATATTGAGATTAAATTTCAGATAATCGAGCGAGTTGATCAGAATTTTCTTTCAAATACAATTAATTAAACATATTACCAGTTCAAATTGCTTCAACGTCTCCATTATATCGATCGGATTCGATCGATTTCATCAATATCATAAAACATCAAAACCACGTGAAAATTTAATTGATTTTCTTCCTTATCTTCTGATTCTGATTATTCTGAGTTTGGGGAAACTTAGTTTTGTGTTTGATTTGGAAATTGCAGAAACAGAGCCTGTAGTGATACTAGAATTGAATGTTTCCAGAAAATAGGGTAAAGAATTAATGTCTGCAGTTGATTGTTGATGATAAATGGTGGACGATTAAAAGTTATTTCAGAATATTAATGGAATTAGAATGAACGGGTTTGTAATAAATTTGATTGCTATGCAGGGAAGTAGATATTGAAAATCTTGGAAATTAAGAGCAGTGTTGTTTCTACACTGTCAAAATTACGTTCACAAAGTGTTTGTCATATAATTTTTCATATTTATGAGTTTTCTCAGAAATAGATTTTTTTCTTCCTTGTTTCATTCTTTCTTCAATTAAAGATTTTTTGAAGCAATTCCTCACTTTTGCTCAAAATATTAAGAATTAGATCATCTGATTCATCATTATCTAGATCATGACAAGAATCTACAGATTTTTCTGCAACAAAGGATGAATTATCTATACAGTATTCGAAGATGTGTTCATCAGGCATATCATCAGGGGATAATGCAAGAGCTTTATTTCCTTGATAATATTCCTTACTAGGACATACTCTTAACATATGTCAACAACCACGACACTTGAAGCATTTGATGTCTTTCATATCTTAAAATTCATCTTCTTCATTAAGGAATTTAAATTTGGAGAAAAATCTTTTTCCAGAGCGTCTATCTCTTTCTCTTTTTAGAAGTTCTCTTACTTGTTGAGTGATCAGAGACATTGAGGTGTCAAGTTCAATTTTAACATGATCATCACAATATTCATCGACCCATGAAGTAGTAGAAAATGGGGTTCGGTAACTTCTTTGACGACAATATGTTTTCTACAGGACGATGTTCATGATCATATCTTTAATTTTCCAACAAGATCACTTCTTGGAAGAGTTGAAATATCGTTTACTTCTATGATGACATGTTTCTTAGACTCGTATCGAGATGGTAAAGATCTCATAGTTTTTAACATAATATCCTTTTCTGAAATAGTTTTTCCTAACGCATATGAGACATTCACTATTTCTGAAAGTTTGTGATTAAATTCCTCAACGAATCTTCATCATCCATACGGAGGGTTTCCTGTCAGAAGTTAGGTTTTGAAGTCGTTCTTCTTTCTCTAAGGAATTTCCTTCGAATATGGTTTCTAAGATATCCCAAGCATCCTTCGACGTTTCACATGTAGACACATAATGTTGAAGATCCGGGCTTATGGAATGTATAATAGCATTTAATCCATCAAAACTATACTTTTTTATTATTTTGCATACAATATTTCTTTGATTATATAAAATTCCCTTTTGACATATAAATATATGTTAGTAGCATAATATATTAATACATAAGTATTACCAAAACAAAAGTTCAAAAAATTATAAAAATTTCATTTATATTAACGTGTTTATATTATCTTAATATATGTTTATCATGTGCACTAATACTAAGTTGAATTTGTTTCATGTGTCAAGGACACAATTTCTTATAATATGAATTTTATTTTTTGCATATAAGCATTCCCAAATAAATTATTTTTTTACATATAATTATTCTTATATGATACAAAAGCTCGGTACTGAAAGTTGGATAAACAGCTGAGAAAAGTAGTAAATAGAAGAAAACATAAGAGGGAACCACAGATGACTGTAGCTGACTGTGCAGAAATTGTACATGATTGTTGCTCATCCCAACGATGAGATTGCCAATATATATTTGCTTCTGTTGAAAGGAACCCGAATTAGTACCTTATGGTCCACCCCTCCATTCACTGTTGTTCGATTATGGAGATCCAATGCAAGTATCTCCGAGGAGGTCCCAGTGGGAGAATGGTTGGCTGAAGGCATCTCAGCACATAAAGCTAGCGAACACCTTTTAGAGAACCTCATTATGGAGTTGGGTATGCAGAAGTCCATAGAGGTTGTTACAAAGGCTTTTATTAAAGCTTCAGAGCTTCCATGCACTAGAGGAAAGATAAAGGTCCGTAAGATCACTATTGATGGGGGCTACGAGCTTGTGGTGAATAAGGAGGTTGATGTCCTTATAGCAGAACGCAAGGGAGATAAAATATAGTATCTTGCACGTATCTATTATTATAGTGTTAAATATTCATTTATTCCTGTATAAAGAGAAAGAACTAAGGTTGGGGTTAGGTGTAATACTCTTTTAGTCTTTAGACTTTGATTGATGTTCTTTAGTACTTTAAATAGTAACTAACATTCATGACGTTTTGCAAAAAGATAAGTTGATTGCAATGTTCTTTTCTTCGGCTGTATTGTTGGTAAAAATTTGGAAGGAGATGATTTTGGATACAACTTGTTCATCTTTTTGTTTTATGTGTTACTGCATTTGTTACCGCTGCTTTTTGGGTTCATCTCTATGTTATTCTTAGTGGGCCCAAAGATAGGATCCCATTGTATCCAATTGATCCATTGACACACTAGTCTACAGTGGTACGCCGACATCTAGATTAACTGAAAATCCATTTATAATTCGCAAACTAGAGTTGGTGAGCGGCTAAGCTAATAGCACTGCTCCCTTTTTCTCTCCACTCCACTCCATGAGGTAGTTTTTTTAATACTCAATGTCCATTAGATAGAGGGTGGTACCCGAAGACAGGATATATAAACTTTTAAGTAAGATGTACCATCGGTAGATGAATATCTTGGATTTGAATGCAAAGGCTAAACAGGTTGAAGCAAAGGGAATTCCTCAGCTGAAAGCACCTAGTGCTTAAAGTCATGATTACTGTTGTAAAGGATTAAAAGTCATAAGGATCTATATTACTTGAAAGGCATATGAGGTTTTGCAAAACCAGGTGATAAGTGCATACATCGTCCCCATTGCAATCATCGAAATGGTCAGTTTGGAGAAATTTCTTATCAGATTCGTAGAACGATAAAAAACAGTTGATAGAAAGAAAAACAAGCCATTGTAAGGCTTCTCATTCATGGTGGGGCAGCGCCAACAGACCATCACATATTTTTTCCTTGCCTCGCCCATCCTAGATATAAGTGGGATTGTCTAGGACTAATAGGGTATATGACACAAAAAATAAATCCACTTGGTTTTAGACTTGGTACAACCCAAAAGCACCCTTATCTTTGGTTTGCACAACCAAAAAGTTATATTGAGGGTCTACGAATGGTTTGCACAACCAAAAAGTTATTCCGAGGGTCTACAGGAAGATAAAAAAATATGGGATTGTATTAAGAATTATGTACAAAAAAATATGAGAATATCTTCGGGTTTAAAGGGAATTGCACGTGAACCGAGAAGAATTGAGAATTATATTTCAATGTATATTCACAAACTAGGCCTCTTTTTGTTTTTAGTTGTTTGGAAGTGGTCATCATGTTAAATGGAGGTCACCAACTCTATTGTTTAGCGGACAGTCACTAGCTTTCATGTTGGCAATCACATTTTAGTTCTTGGGACAGTTTCTAGCTTTTATGTTGGTTGTTTCGATATTTATCTTATAAAAAGAAACGTGTTTTTCCCATCCGACGTTCTTGAATAGAGGTTTCAAAGCGATCGACGGGAATTGCTCTGAAAGTTTTGGAGATAAATCGATGCTGAGAATGTTTCCCATTTTCATGCCATGATCCAATGGTGCAGATGTGTATGTGATAGACACATTTTTGTGTCTGATTTATCCTCAATTATCTATATTGTTAATGCTCGTTTGGTACTTATTGTGCGATTTCATGTGTTTGTAGGTCTTTTTTGGAAATAAATATTTGTGGAAAAATTGGCTCAAAAAGTGATAAAAGCACCCCCGGGAAAATTTATTAAAGGCACCCAGAATATTGATAAAGGCACCCATGATAACTGCTAAAGAGACCCCATATTTGGATAGGGGGAAACCCCGTTTCAAATTCAAAATAACGAAAAATGGCGGGATATTTTCTCTCACGCATAAATAAACTGATGTGATTTGGAAATCCGATTATTTTGGGTTTTTACGAGTTTCAAAGCTATCCAACTTGAAGCAGTATCTAATAGGGATCAATACACGTCGAATATAAGAGTTTCTTTCCGTAAAACAAGCTGGAAAAGTCAAGTTATGATCGGAAAATGATTTACTCCCTGTTTTGGATTTCTAGGAATTCGAGTTTGTTTTGGAAAGAGTTTTGGGTCCCTGTCGACTAAAGAGAGGTTGTTAGATCTTACTAAACCTATATATAGCAAAGAGAACAATAAAAATCAGAGGGGGGGAGGCTTGGGAACAATTCTGGCTGCTGCTGCTGAAGAACACGAAGAACAGAAGATAAGGCGATGGTTTCTTTAACCACTCTGTCACGGTTCCTTCATCCAACTGCAACGTTTATCTTCAGTTTGTAATGTTTATCTTGAACTGAACTGTAACAATTAATCTGTAACGCCTATACACCGTTGCAGATTCCATGTTTTATTATTTTTAGCTTTTTTTCTTCTTCTCTGGCACTTTTGAGCCATGTACCAATCTTTTAATAGTATTTTGAGCATGATGAGTTAAATCCCATCACTGGGATAATGAAGGAAGCCATATTTCATGAATGAATAGTAATTATTTTTGATTCTTTATGACTTTTGCATTGGTTTTAAATTGATTTATGATTTTTACTAATTAGTTGTGATTTTGTTTGATGGTGTATGCTGGGACATAAGAGCTTTTGATGCATCATGCTTACGATTTACAGTTAATGTTTTAGAAATCTACCTTTGGCAAATAAATAGTGTCAATAAAAGAGCTATAATTATTAAGAATCATTATAGGAATCGTTCAGAAGTGATTTTTTGTAGAATTCTGAGTCCCAGTTCTTCCCGATATTGTTACAATCACTTACTGTTTTCTAGTTTAAATTAGTTTTAAATCTAAAAACAATCTTCACAAGTCCGAGTGAGTGAACACTTATTTTACCACTATTCTAAAGCATATCAAGTTTTTGGTGCCACTGACGCGGACTTATTTTAGGTTTAGTTTTTATGATTAGTTAGTTTAATTAGATTTTTATTTTTATTTTTATTTGTTCTATTTTACGTTTTCTTTTTGTATTTGTCTTTGTGTTACAGGTTTTGGATCAAAAAATTTTTTGCAAAAAAAGAAATATCTGGGCATAAATATTGATTAAAGACTTGGATCTAGGGACAAACGAAAAGAACGGAAAAGAAGACAATTTTGTTTAGTTACTTTTAATTTTATTTTATTTTTAGGATTTTATTCATTTTTCTTTTTAGAGAATTGTATTAGGAAATCTATTATTATTTTTGTAATTTTTCGTTTATTTTTTTTTGGACTTTTGAACTTTATTATTTTTAAACCCTACGGAAGGGTAATTAAATATAAACTGTACATGGAAGGACGACAATTACGATATTGTCTCTGTCATTCGGGTTCGTACACTGACATAGGAGTCGGTGGCCTGAGTCGACTTTAGCGGTTTATCGCCCGTATGGCAGGGGAGGTAAGACTCTAACCACTCATGAATCCCCTGTCCGTGGTTTTTCTGTATTCCTTCGTAATACATATATGTTGAGGACTTGAATATATAATTTAATTTTCTATTAAAGGGCAGAAACTGGCCATATAAGATAAGGGTTCGGATTTCATCACCGTATCCTTTCTTCCCGACTTAGGAACACGTTACCTATGTGAATCTAAGCCTAAATTTGAGTAGAAAAAGACAAATAGGGTAACAATCTTATTTGGAAAATCATTCAAAATGATTGTATTGTTTACTTTGTTAGCTCAACTCAAGGATCAGGAAGATTAATTTTAAGTTGGTTCGTGCCACCTTGTAACCCAAGGAAACGTTTGCCAAAGAGGTAGGGTTATTCAAGCTCCATAGAGCTTATCCTGCTTCGCTCGATCAACTTAACTTAATTCGGATCGTTCGAACGAGGTTTGCTAAAACTGTAACTAGTTACCTTTTGGGAGACTAGAAGCTGTCTAAAAAATATTTAAGTGGAGCCATCATGCTTTTTGTTTGCTAGATTCAGTATGTTTGATTTGGTTAAGTCGGCCTTGTTTGTGTTTATTTAGAACCCCTTCCAATTAGGATTTATTTTTATTTTTGTAAATATATTAGGAATTGTTTTCCAGAAAATGTCGAACTAGTATTATGAGGACCAATACAATGAGTATCCGACTGAATTTCAAAATAGACATTATCCGTACTATCATCATAGTGTGGATAGTATTTGGTACCACCATCAACCTTTTGGAGGTTATTGCTCATACCAAGGTGATCCCAATTACTATTCGTAGACACCCCCGTCATATGAACATGAAAATGAGCAGTATTCGAGTTCTTTGTCTTGGAAAGATGCCCTAAAGCAGATACGATCTAGTACTCCCTATGATGACCCAACTCCTTCTCTAGAATATTCCCTCAACCAGTTGCAATCTAGGACTACTTATGATCCATTTGTTTCTCTAGAGGAATCCCTCAAGCAGTTAACCGAGAATATAAATAGGTTTGTATTACGTGTGAAGGGAACAAATAGTAGTCCAACTCTTTCTCTAGAAGAATCCCTCAAGAAGATAACCGAGAATGCTAATAGGTTTTTATTAAGTGTGAAGGGAATAAATAGTAATCCAACTATTTCTCTAGAAGAATCCCTCAAGCATTTAACTGGGAATACAAATAGGTTTGCATTAAGTGTGAAGGAGAGTCTTGTAACGATTAGTATTGCTCAAAATGATCTTAATTGCCAATATAGTGCTACGCTTGATAATTATTCACCTAGTCAAGAGGACGAGGATAGAATTGGTAACATTAACTGTTTAGACGAGGTTCAAACATCTTCATATTACTATGATGATGAGGAGGATAGTATTGATGAAGAACTTGAAATATACAGGCAGAGTGATCAAGAAATTGTCAATCCAATTATGCTTCATGATGATAATGTTATTTCTGGTTCAAATACAAATAATTTTAATGATTATTCACCTATTCAAAAGTAAGAGGATTTTACTAGAGATACCATTGTTTTACACAATGTAGTATTTCCTTGTTTTGAAGTCGATGATGGTTTAGAGGAACGAGTTTATCCTGAGAATATTGTTTTAGAGTCCAGTGATTTAGAAACAATGGTCTTAGATAACGAAGATAGACTCGTAGAGTTTTAAAATATGAGTGAGGATGCACCACCTGATTCTAACCTAGAAGAAGCAATTGACCATTTTCAGGACTTTGAGGATATAGAAATTAGGGAAATTGTGAGTAGTCTATCTAGAGACACTGAAAACTATGAGTTTGGGGATGATTATCATTCTTCTTGTGGTTTACCTTTGACTCTTAGAAAGGTCCCTCACTTGGTACTTGACATATGCGTCTCTACCATTTTACAAGATCATCTTCAAACTAGATTTCCTGAGCCTGATGATGTCCGTAAAAAAATTCAGTTGTTAGAAACCCATCCTCTGGTCGATGTGGTTTACCTAGGCAATAATACCAAGATTGATTTTGTTTTCCCACTAAAATATTTTATTCCATATATGGGAATGTATGAATTTCAAATGTGTCAGTTATTGAGTTTTGAGACTAAGCCTAGTTATTTTAGAAAATTAGAGTTGACACATTTTCTCAAGAATGACTACCACTTTCATTGTAGTCAACTATGTGAGTAAAATTTGATTGACTTTGAGGATCCAAAATTATTCAGGTTACTATTATGTGCTTCAAATTTATTAGTTGAGTTTCTCCATACTTTACAAACTGATCCTCTGGATTCTTACAATGAGGAAATCCGACCCAAAGAGATTTATCTAGACCCTTTTTACAGAGCCTGAACCTGAACCACAACTAGATGTAGTTGTCTTAAACAAGACATTAGATAAGGATAAGGCTATGCTCTGTTTGTACAGTTTCTCGGCCTGTTACGGTTTCCTTTTATTTGCGATAACATTATTTTATTTAGATGACCCACAATTATTTCGACTATTACTATATGGTTCTATAAGGTGACTAGTCCTTTTTTAATCTGGATGAAGACTTTAAACTTAGCACTTCTTGGGAGGTAACCCATGATCTTGCGAAACGGTAATATCCTTCCTTAACTCCTTTCTCCAAGTGGTAACAGTTTCTCCTTGTTCATGTTTTTAATCATTTATCTTTAGAACATTGAGGACAATGTTAGATTTGAGTTTGGGGGTATGGGAGAAAATTTAGTTACAATATGAAAATCCAGAATTTAGAGACTTGTGAACGATTCAGGATGACACTAACCACTATAGGTAGATTAAAAAAAAATCTTATCCATAGGAGTTGGTGTGCCCATCTAAATGGTCTATTCATAAAAGAAAAAAACTCAGGTGTTAGAAATAACATGATAGTTTTCACCATATCTCGGAGTCGTCACCACGTTGGGCAACGACTCTTTTCTCAATTCCAACTCTTAAATAACATCTCGATTGGTTAGAAAATTTACACAGTTTCTTTCTTCCTAAAATAATTTTTTTCATGGCTGGTTCAATTCAAAGAGCTTGTGAACCTCGTGGTCCTAGTTTCACAACAATCAAAGATGTAGCTATGTGCGAACCTTATTTGTCAGTAGGTCAAGATCCTGTTGTCGGAAGTGATCAATCGAAAGCTAGGATGTGGTTACGTATCAAAAGGAAAATTAAAGAAAAACTACATGATGCACCTAAACGGACTCCAGGGTCAATTAAGAGTCGATCCAAGTAATAGCTAAAGAAGTTTCATTATTCATTTCAAAATTAGTAGAGATCGATAAATAATATCAGAGTGGATGGGAACCTACAATGAGGGTAAGGAATCGTTGTTTATTAAACATCTAATAATTAATTACATGTAAATGCATTTAATATTTTTGAAACAATAACAAATGACCACAGCTTTGACCCGATTTTGGTTAGCTAATAAGGGGAAGAGTTTTAAGCAAGAGTGTTACCAAATTTTGAAAGAGTTTCCAAAATTCTCACCCCATACGACACAAGTGTTATATTCGGCCAGAGATTCCTATGATGGTGAAGAAGAACAAGATGGTGACCTATCGGAATCTCAAGCCGACCTCTAAACCAATGCAACAGGGGTGTTCATAGGTGGTATAGATATAACCTACATTGATAATATGTATGATCGACCGCTTGGCGAAAAAGATGCAAAAAAATTAAAAAAGATAGGCAAAGCAAAAATGAATGCCCAAGAGGAAGTGATGGAAGAAATTCTCAAGGAACAAAAAAATTTCAATATGATAAGTGCATAATTTATATATTTTAATTATCATTTCCTTATACTTATTTGCTGCATTTTATTTGAATTACCGTGTGTTATTATTACTTTTATAGTTTATGTGTTTTATTAGGTTACATCTCTGAAACAAGTGAAATGGAGCTTTACAAGAGAAGAATTGTCAAAGACCCAGATTATCTCAGTCTATTCCTGGATTTCTACCCTCCATCTTGTATAAAATTTCATTACGAAGCCAACGGCGAAAGAACGAGGTCATTCTGACTTCGTATGAGAAAGTTATGAGCGAAACGAGTACTAAGGGAAAAAAGGTCATTTCAAGAGAGACTACTATTGGCACTCCACTATATGCTAAAAGGACTCAGTTCAAACACTGTTATAGGCAGCTGCACTTCTACTCAGGTCTGCCAAGATTCAAATGTTGTTTTAGGCGCCAACTTTTTGATAAGGGCCATTTTCTTCCTCCTAGCTTCACGAACAGAAAAGTGCAGTCGTGGTGATGGATTGGTTCGAGATGGAAGAACTGTTGTTGATATCTGATGGGTTTGTGAGTATGAAGTCAGTAAGAAGAGTCAAGTAAGTCAGGGAGGATATTAACTATGGGTTTGGGTTTATGGCGGAAGAATATGGCAGAGAAGTAGAAGTGATGCTGTTAATGGGTGTTTCAGTAGTTGATAGTGATCATGATGATCGCTGTGATAATGGAGAAGGAGTTGATAATGGTTTTTGCTATGTTGCTCGAGCTTGAAGTTGATGAATGGAGAGACCGGTAGTTGATGATAGGTGTGATGTGAGGATGTTGTTCGTGATTGATGGTAGCAGAGTTAGTGATTGTTGGAGCTGTTTCGAGGATGCTGTGATTGAGAAACACGAACATGGTATGATCGAAAGTTGAATGGAAGTAGTGGCTGGAGTTGTGGCAATGATGTACAGATACACCTAGAGAGACGTACAGAGACATACCGGGACAGACAAAAAGAAAAGGGAGATTGGACGGTACATGGACACTTTTGGAGAAAGGAGAATACAAGGAGCTAGGGCTTGGAGTGGCGATTGATCATCACGATTTCTCGGGTTTGATTTACTTGTTTTCTTAATTATTTTCCATGTATTTTGAGAAATCCATGATGAACTAAACATTTCTTATTGGTTAGGGATGTAGTCCTAAGTTGGAAAACATGTTTATTAATTGAACGGCTCATTCTCATATGTTCATAATCTCTTCAATATCGCTTATGTTCTACCGTTAATAACGCATTGTATGATGGATTGATTGTTTGTTTAAGTTGCAAATTAGATGAGCATGCATTGACATCTATAACTAAACTAGGGTTTGATATCCGTAATTGTCGAAAAATCCTTGTTACGAGTAGTATAACATAGTTGTTAACGACGGGATGTTGCGGTGCAATTATGTGTAGAAGCGTGACCTAGGTTAAATCCGAGTGGCACTTGCGCCGGATTGCTTAGAATAACCTCAACTCATTATGACCATTGATTTCATTGGGTTAAACTTGAGTGGCTCTTGCGCCAAGTTATTCGGTGAAAAGGATTCAAAGAGTGGCGCTTGCGCCTTTGATGATAATGGGAGTTTTGCCGGAGTAAGCCTGCGATAGGATGCTTTAGGGTTATTGATATTGAGAGTGCATGAATGTTGAGTATGATTTGATTGATAACATGTTGTAATATGGAAGATGAACTCTCTAACCAATGTTCTTTATCTCTGATATTCGTTTTAATCAATTTTCTTTAGTATAATTTAGTTATAATCATAACCAAAACCCCCCTGTTTAGATAAGTAATCGAAAGTAATTAACAATCACCTGCCTCTCTGTGGGAACGGACTTGTTCTTATTGCTATACTCTAATCTATATTAGTGAAGTAAGAACCTGAATTATTTTGGTTGATTGACAACCGACCACAATATCAATTACAAAGAACAAGTACAAATAAAGCTTGTAATGAAACAATCTGAGCTTGCGTCAAGAGATAGAGATAGATCTTTGAAACAAGAAAGAGAAGCAAGACTTGATGCAAAGAAAGAAGACGAAGAACAATATCGTATAATGATGGTGGATATGTCTGGGTTTGATCAGACCCAAATATATTATCATGAACTACTAAGACAAGAGATAATACAAAAGCGTGTTAGCAGAAACCAATCAAACCCACCTTTATTTTTATCATCTTAAGTATTTGTAATCCCGTTTAATTATTTGCATTTGTAGTATTAATTCAAATATGTTTTTTATTCCTTGAGCCAAATCTTGTTGTTAACTTAATTTATTTTTTGATTAAACATAAAGTAAACTACAAAAACAATGGACGAGTAGGCATAACAAAACAAAGTCTAATATAAATGACAACATTAGGTAAACACACAATTTAACCAGACATGCTAGAAAAAGAAGAACATGAAAGAAAAAAAAGTTGGACAACAGGAAATTCAAGTGGAGATTGATTGTGCGGTGGGTCTCCCTAACTTCTCAATTATCTCCGAAATTGTTCCATATGTGTTCGATTAAGTCATTGCGGCGAAAATGTATATCTTTATCGGACACAACATTAAGTCGTTATTCAAATAATAATCTCTGAAGATGTCGACTATGTTCTCTGGAAATTTGCACTGGAGGTGTTGGACGGCGGGTGTCATATTCATGTGGCCATGTACCTAGGTCGGTTCATCCTCCACTATCATATTATGTAAAATAATACAATTTTGCATTATATAAGCAAGCACATGTAAATTCCACATCCTAGCAGGTTGCTTAACAATTAAAAATTGAAGTTGCAGAACTCCAAAGGCTCGCTCAACATCTTTCCAGGCCCCCTCTTGCATTATTGTAAATTTTTTCTTTTTTTGTGTATCGGGTCATTTTATGGTCTTCACAATAGTTGCAATCTCTGGATATATGCAATCACCTAGATAATATCCCATATTATATTGATTTCCATTTATGACAAAGCTCACTGGTGCTGATCTTCAGTTGACAAGATCTCGAAAAATACAAGAACAGTTCATCACATTAATATCATTGTTATATCCCCGTATCCCAAAAAATACATGCCAAAACCATAGGTCATATGACGCCACTGGCTCCAGCATAATACTCGGATCTCCTTTATAACTGGTGTATGCCCCTGCGTACGCCGACGAACATTTATCTCATTTCCAATGCATGCAATCTACACTTCCTAGCATTCCTGGAAATCCTTTTTCTTTGTTTTCCTTGAGTATGATTTCAACATCACCTGGAGTAGGTGATCGCAAATGTTTTTTACCATATATTTGCACAATCGTCTTACATAACTTACGGGTCGCTTCTAATACCGTGGTTTCTCCTATACGTAAGTACTCATCGATCACATCGGCTACGCATCCATAAGCTAAAATTCGCACAACTACTGTTATTTTTTGATGAGGTGTTAGTCCAAGTTGACCACAAGCATCTCTTTTTTGAACGAAATAATCATTTTGGACACCATATCTGATTATAGTTGATTGAATAAATCTCGACGCATTCTAATCTTCTACGAAATGTCTCAGGAGGATAAGTAGGATTTTGAGAAAAGTAATCTTTCCAAAGGAGTCTGGACCCTGCAATGTGATCTCTATCTATTTGCATACGAGTATGAATATGATAAATATTTGACCCAATAAAAGTCGCGGTGACTTCTCGGTTGTTAACGCTTGCTGCAATAGTATCATCATCTGAGGATGAATTGTCATCGGAAGAGTAAGAAGTATCATAAGATTGAATAATTTCTTCATCGTTATTATAATAGTTCTCCGTTGGTTGCAAACTATTTTAAAGTAGAGTGTTGGTTCAAAGGTGCTTGGATATTATTTGGAAATTGAATGTTGGTTGGAAGGTTATTGCATTTGTTGGGGTTTTATAGACATATTTTGAAAGTCTAACAGAGACCACACCATGCCCCATCTGCATTATTTGGGATTGACCATATAAACATAATATGACATGACCACACCGTGTATCAATTTTTTTAATTATGATGGATAGGATTTGATAGTGTTAGACAAGAAGAGACCACACCATGAATTCTCTGCATTATTATCTGGCTAGAGCATACCTATTTATTTGAAATGACTACACCTATCAGAGACCATTCCTTTACTCTCTGGATTATTATTTCCCTTGACCATACGGATACAGTCATGTGAAGTGACCACACCATGGTTTTTTTCTTAAAAAAAATACATTAATAAACCAACCAGATAAAAGATACAATACATTAATAAATCACCATAATAGACATTATATTCAAAAAAAAACTTGATTACATCCTTAAAATTTATTTTGCATTACTTGCGATAATGTCATTGGATTCCATTGAAATAAAGAAATATTCTTTCTGCATTATATGCGACAACACAATGCTTTAAGAGCTCATACAATGCATCAAACATAAATGTTTTCTTTGTGTCTTCACGAAAATCGATACGAACTCTCATATTCTGAAATAAAGAGGGGAAACATTTAGTATTAGAAATTCAAAGTACTTAGTATTCAAACGGCAAAAGGATTAAAAATTTCGCTATAAATTCATTGCTTCTACACCAAACAACACATACTTAAACCTAGAATCATATCATCTCATCTCCATTTTTTGTAAGTTATTAAATTCGTCATATGTATTCAAACCAAAACATCTACCAAAACCTTTGATAATTTGAAAGATTTAGTTATCATAAAATCTTATATCACTCAAACAACTCGTCTAGAAGTACGCGAAGGAGCAGTAGAATCACTAGTCTTCTTGTTCCGAGTATGGAACAATTATTAAGAGATTATGGAATTGCTTTCCAAAGGACGATGCAAAACATTCATGATAAATATCTAGTAATCCAACAAGGCGTGGTAGATTATATGGGCATCCAACAGGGTATTTTTGAGAACTGCAGATCTCCTGAATCTTTGACAACGGAAATACGTGTAAATCTTTACCCTCTTATTAATTATTCTTGCTTGATATGTTTTTTAATCCTAAAAATAAACAGTCAAGTTTATGTTTCATGGTCGTAGGAGAGACTGGGAGAAATGAAATACCAGCAGTTAAAGGGGAGGGATTTTGTTACTGGAGTGAGTTTTTGTCGTTGTCCCGATGGTGACTCTGATGAAGATTAAGGCAATTAATTATTTTAAGGATTTTGTGGGCATATCTTTGTGTAAACCCTCACAAGACAAAACTCGTTCAATAAAGCCGCCCAATGGTTTAAAGGCCTGTTGCACGTGCTAAGTGCAACCGTGACTCCGGTGAAAACGAGTTATGGCTTAGGATATGTTGGTTCTTTAAGTTAGTAATATATACAGTGTTTGGTGTTTTGTATGTTATGGCTTATGTGTTACGGTAAACTTTTTAATGAAGTATAATATTTGTTATATTATTAAAATCGATGTTGGCCTTCTGTTGAGTCATTGGATAAGATCGATTGTTTGTTTCGAAAATAAAGTCTATAAATACATCCTTTCTCGCCCAATCTAACACACATCAAATTCTAAGTTATCAAAATACATACTCATTTATTTTCATCCTAGTTATCTTTTAATCTTTAAACTTCCCAATAATGCCTATTTATACTCAGGAAAAAGATGAAACCCTTGTTTGGTCTTACTATTATGTTTCAAATAATGCCTTCAAATTCAATATCTCTATGACGGAAAATGGAGCCAGGTTTTACAAATGTTTACTGAGATAATTGGGAACCCAAACAATCGTAGCATCCTCTCGATCAAAAATCGGTTTTCGATTATTAATAAAGTTGTGCGAAGTTTAGTGGTAATACAAATACCACTATATCGAACCAGGCCCCCAGGGATGACAACTCAAATGATTGTAAGTATTTACAATTTAATTGGATTTTATTTGTATGAGGATTTTTCAGTTACACACTTATTGAACGTATTTGTGGTTGTTTACTGTAGGAAGAAGCTTCTCGTTCCATATTTCTTAAAAATAACAGAAGGTCATTCCGTTATAATCATTGATATTCAATGATGACAGACATCTTTCCTGATCTCAACCCGAAATTGTTAGCACGTCAACATAGTCCTGCTAATTCCGACGACGATGAGTAACTGGTTTTTTGATAGGTTTTATGGGTATATCTCTTTGCAAGCCTTCACGAGACAAAAATCGTCCATTGGTGTCGGCTAATGGTTTAAAGGCTTGCTACACATGCTAAGTGCAACCGTGTCTCGGTGAAAACGAGTTAGGGTTTAGGGTTCAGAGTATGGTTTTGTTAATTATAGTTCAATCAATGTAATTTTTTTTATTAATTTTTTTTAGATTTTTAAGATTGACAAAGTAAATAATTGAAACGTTGGATTCCATTGAATAAAAACTGTTATTATGGACCCACCAGTCTGGAAAAAAATAGACTAGTCACTTCTTTCTATATCATGCTTTAGTCTTTGCACGCGGCCGAAACACCTTTCATAATTACTCGTCAGTGTTTGCAGCCATCCATTGAATAGACTGTTATTATTGACCCACCAGTCTGGAAAAAAAGAGACTCGTCACTTCTTTTAATATCATGTTTTAGTCTTTGCATGGACCAAACACCTTTTACAATTAGTCGTTAGTGTTTGCAGGCATCTCATCAAATTCTTAAAATTTATAACAACTATATAATTATATAAAACATACCCATTACAATATAACCTTTTATTGAAATTTTAAAAAATATTTCCATTCAAAAAAGGCCATATATATACCCACTCGTTCCCATTTCAAAACCACACCTTCCAAACTTCAAATATCCTAATTGAAAAATTATTTTTAACTCTTCGTTTTATAATTATGGCTTACCAAAATTTTAGTGTTAATGCTGATAATTTTATCATAGAGAAAGATTTATCTCTTTGTCGAAACTTAGTATTATATTATCCATCAAGGGGTTATGAACGACTGATGAATGGCTCAATGAGCATGGAATGGTTGGAACACATCCATGCTAACTTCTGTAATAAAACCGGTAACCCCAATAACCGGAATAGAACTAGCCTTTTTTGTCGATATAAGGAAATAGCAAGGGCAGTACTAGAATTTTCTACTTTAACCGCTAAGATGAATGAAAGGATAATGATGAATGAAACTGATGACGAAGTTTTTGCGAGATCTCTGGAGGAATGAAGAAGATGGAAAGGTTTAGATTTCAGGTACCAAACTCATTTCGAGATCCTAAGGCTGATGGAATAATACAACCCTTTTGTGTTGATTGTTCTTCGACGACGTCAAGATTTCATCCAGAGGGTCGTACTACTCGTTGAAGGTTTGATTATAGGTTTTGTGGGTATATCTCTTTGTAAGCCCTCACGAGACAAAACTCGTCCATTGGTGTCGGCTAATGGTTTAAAGGCTTGTTGCTTGTGCTAAGTGTAACCGTGTTTCCGGCGAAAACGAGATCTCGCTACAACTTCTTCGTGTAGTTTGTATTTGTTTTAATGTTTTTTTGTCATTTGACGACTTTACTAATTCCAATGAATGAATAAAAATTAGCCACCTTATCAAATATAGTGTTTTAACAAAATGTTTGAAATTTCTTTCTGTTAGAAAGAAAATATATTAATAGCCTTTCATAATTTAATTTTATTGTTAGTCGTTCAATATTTTATTTCCGTATAGTTGGTCAGTTTACCATGGAATAAAAGATATGCCGTTCATAAAAACTTATTAATGAAAAAAAATCATTTAATATATGTTTACTGACAATAATAGGATCCACTAAGAATAACATTTTAATTAGAAATAGTATTATCTACTAAACATTTGAATTATCATTTGTACCATCAGTGTCTACAACCCGCGGAGGTGGAAAAGGAAATCTTGAACGGATCATAGAAGTTGAGCCTGCCGAGCTATTGGTCACTAATGGTCCCGAAGAAATGGTGAATCACCAAGTGGTTCCCATAATTATAGTGGAATTTTTCCTGTAAAACTTCATAATCCAAAAGTATTGTGAGATGACTGTTATGATTCCTGACCTATCATTGGTGGTCTTGGTTGAAAGTGTGTTTTCCATTGTGTCATTTTATACTCCAACTCACTGTTCCTTGTTGTAAGAGCTTGTATATGTTCATCTTTAGCTTGTATTTGTTCATCTTTCGACATTAGCACATTCATCTTATCTCTCGTTTTATCGAGAGTCACTTGTCGAAAAGCATGAATAAAATTAGAACTTTCCTGAAGCATTGTATACGCTTGTCCTTAGTGAGAGAAAAAGATGAAAAGAAAAAATGAGATGAAGTAAAAAATATCTGGAAAATTAAACCAGCAAATGCTAAAAAAAACTTACATAAGGTAATTGGGTTTGAGGCGGTAGTAGTACATGGAAAGAAGGCTTCGGAACGTCAATTTTATAAATATCATTTGCATACCCATGTACTTCAACTTCCCAATCAATTATCCTACAAATGTATTTAAATTAGTTACGTATTGTCAATACTTGAGATACTCATCATACGTCACTATATATACAAAACATATCACATCAGGCCAACAACCATCACCGTTCCTTACTTTCTGCAAAAACTCTCTACTCCCTCAAAGTCCTTTTGGTGGGTTATTTTGGATTGTTATAGTCGGATTATTTTTCCTCCAATGGTGATCTCCTAAGTAGAGTATACTCTGTACAAATACAAGTATTAGTTTACATTCAAAATAGGAACATGTCCGGGTAACCACAGTTATAAAAGAAACAGAGATTAGACAAATTTTAGTCACGCCATATAAAAAAAAAAAAAGCACACTCACATCCATGTTAGGACAATTGAATACAACCCTTTTATTGGAAAGCTTCATAGCCGTGCGTACATCGTTTTCTTGAAGAACAGTTGTGGCAGTAGCCCACGGATGCCATGTCACATCATATTCCTTGAGCTCAATAAGTGTTGTCCTAGGGATTTTTGTACTGACAGTGTTCTTACTTTCCTTCCACCTTGAAGATCTAGGCCTTTCATCCTTGGTTGCAGATATCAGTGAAACATTTGGTCGACAAATGCAAAGATATTCGTACCCCTAGAAATGGCAAGTCATAACAACCAACAGATGAAATACAAACTCATAGTCAATTTTTCCTTGAATCACTAGAGTAATCAATCAATAATAGAATATAAACGTAGAAATAAAGAACATGATTTCTTGATCATTTCAATCAAGGGTATGTATTAGTTTACCTCTAAGATGTAGAATGGCCCATTAATCGACTTCTGCTTCATGCACGCGTAGTCAAGTGACACATATAATCTTTGAAAAACAGCACCACCCCAGTCATACTCTCCAACAGTGCTAGATCCTCAAATGCGGCTAACCATCCAGCATCAATATAGTTACTCGCATTAGAAAAAAAATGAATTGGCCCAAACAAAACATAAAAAAAACTTCAGCCACTCTATCCACAAGGCTCACATCTGAACTCAACCTATCCAAGTACGTTGTAGTGAAGTATTCCTTTAAAAATGCCATTGTCAATGCATCAGAGGACCATTGAACAGGTATACCCTCTGCCTTGGTCTGATGTGCATCTTTCAACTCTGGAAATACATGGGTCTTTACGTAATCAAATGTGTATTTGGTATAGTCATAGGGAATATCACTACCAATACCAATACTTATTCCTGTCAGCATTGTCCAGTCAAGCGGCGTAAATCCCATCTCACCAAATGGAAAGTGAAAAGTATGGGTTGTATTCCAGAATTATTCAACAATATGATCTATCAGAGCATGAAAAACTCTCACATACTTCCATGTTCAAAAGACGTTCCTATCCGGCGTTGTTAATAATATATACAACTGCCTGACTACGTTTCTTCAAGTTTTTATAAACCTCAATAATCGAATATAGAGACCCACGATGTGTATAGTGGCTTTTAACAGCTGCAAATATGATTCTCATTGAAGCGTGAGCTGCATCATCAGCTACTCTTCTATAGTTGTCTAGGTTCATCCTAAAATGCCAAGGTTCAAATTCACTACTTCCATATTCACCAATACCATATCCAGGTGCATCATCATCATCACCGGCAATGTGAGCAACAACTTTACGCTTCAGATTGATTTTTTTTCCGACCTTTAGATCTCGACGACATGGCTTTTCTACAACAGTAAAATGTAGACATTTTAGTGTAAGAGAAAACAGATAGTGCATTCAAATTATACTTTTATTCATACAAGAGACAAATCGTTTCAACCAAGAGATGTTAATCCAAATCAGTTCATACAAGATCTGTTAAGCCATATCAGTTCATATTAGTAACCTTAATGTCAAATTCATAAACTAGTTGGTGTTGGGGTTACAAAGCATCAAATCAATTAATAACTAACAATAAATAATGTCAAATTGGGGTTAACGTACATGAAACAGATCAATTTCATACCTAATTAAAAAAAAAAAAAACAATTTTGATGCTCTAAAACTAACACTAATTGAACAACAACCATACAGTTTTCTCCAATGTTCAAAACTTACTAAGAAAACCCAATTAAACTTCAGTCATTTCAAACTACAAATCAAAAGAAAAAATCATAATCAATTTTTAGTGAGAAGAAAAAAAAATAGTGCATTCGAACTATACTTTTATTCATACAAGAGTCAAATCGTTTCGACCCAGAGATGTTAAGCCAAATCAGTTCATACAAGAGCCAAGTCATTTCATACAAGATTTATTAAGCCATATCAGTTCATATTAGTAACCTTAATGTCAAATTCATAGACTAGTTGGTGTTGGGGTTACAAAGCATCAAATCAGTTAATAACTAACAGTAAATAATATCAAATGGGGGTTAAAGTACATGAAACAGATCAATTTCATACCTAATTTAAAAAAAAAAACGATTTTAATGCCCTAAAGATAACACTAATTGAACAACACCCATACCTTTTTCTCCAATGTCTAAGACCTACTAAGAAAACCCAATTAAACTTCAACCATTTCAAACTACAGATCAAACGAAAAAATCATAGTCAATTTTTAGTGAGAAGAAAAAAAAAGAATGGTTC
This sequence comes from Papaver californicum, assembly GCA_023531435.1. Taxonomy (NCBI): domain Eukaryota; kingdom Viridiplantae; phylum Streptophyta; class Magnoliopsida; order Ranunculales; family Papaveraceae; genus Papaver; species Papaver californicum. The sequence continues at coordinate 10,672,239 of JAJJMC010013841.1, forward strand.
AAATCTTGCTAAATTAAACAAACATTTTCAATTGTTTCGAATGTAGTATGCTATAGGAAGAATTTGCTATGAAATAGGATGAATTTTGAAAAAAAGTCTGTTATGGGTGAATTTAGGAAGATTTTTTCTCTGAACTAGGGTCCGAGAGAGAGGAGCAGCACGAAGAATTTTTATGATGAGAACATTAAAGAACAAAACCAAACGCAATTAATATTCACGTCTTGCCCAGATGGATTTAATAGCTCCGTCTCTCCAAACGTATTTAATAATACCGTCTGCCTATCACACGGTATTAATAAAACCGTCCCAGTCTAGACGCAATATCTAATAGCGTCCACAATAAACGCAAATAAAAGCTCTATTTAACTGAAATGCAAATATAAATCCCGTCTTACACGAGACGTTAATAATAATTACGTTTGGGTTTGGGTTTTGGCTAAACAACCGTGTCACAGTTATAGTTAAAATCCAAATTTGATATAACTTTTAACTATTATAGCACTTCGTGATTGTGGAAGCTCTAAATCATCTTTCTTGTAAAAGGGTCGACGAGGGGTGAGGGTCAAATTTACGACCATTCTCAACTTCCACAAAAGGGAGGCGGACATGCTACATAGTCGTAATGGTTGCTGTATTGACAAAGAGTCAATAACAAATTTAGATAAAAAAAGAAAAAAGAAATTCCGCCACATCGATTGTCACATTGGATCATATGTTCGAATGTTAGTGATATAACATTTTCGCCATCGTTTTATTTTTTTCGGAATCTCATCTTTAATATCACCATCTTGGTGCTTTGTAAAAAAAGAAATTAACAAAAAAATAATTCATTAAACTTAAGAGTTCTACATCATAATGGTTTGACCTTTTCCTTCTAATATTTTAAATTTCAAAATAACAATACGAGGATCATTAGATACAAAAAATCTTTTCTTTGCACGAATCCATTTAGCTAGCTTATCATCCTCACTATTGAAGTCCCTATAAACACACTTCATGTCTACAATACTACCAATACCAAAAGAAAAACACATCTTTAAGAATTGCCTTTATTCTCTAATTACAACTAGATGGCCTACAATTTCTTTGCAGTCTGTTCGGTCTTTAAGGATTGAACATTTAAATCTTAACCCCATTCGACCAATCTACAAATTGCTAGTGCTTTTGTTGATAATGCAATTGTGGTACTCCCTGAAAAGAAATTAATATCAGTTATTTAACCAATGAATAACACCAATCAGCCATCAAATTATTTGAATGAAGTATCAACATAAAAGACATTGTGTTTCTTTTCCTCTAATAAACCTTGATTGCAGATGGTCTTACTTCTTCCCAAATGTTTTTGTGCCTCATTCCTATCTGAATCCATCTCCCAATCCCTTATGAATTTTTGGATCACCTTAACACATTCAGTAGGGTTAGGATGGATTTTATTAAACATAATTATGTAACCAAATATGTCAAAAAATTATAGTAAATATTAGTTTCCTATTTCTTAAAGAAGAGGAAAACCAAGATCTAATCCATCATAAAAAATCATTATTATAACAAGGGATCTAGATGCCCTATCCAAACCACACAGTCGTAGTAAAATTGCAGGAGGTAAAAATATGAGCATGGTTTTCACTATGAGAATCATTATATAAAACACACATAGGATCAACATGCTTTAAAAATCCGTTCATTTTAGCCATAAATGGAAAAACATCGGTTTCAATCTTCCATACAAAGAGATTAATCCTAGGTAAAGTTTTCATATGCCAAATTTTAAGCCCCAGTGCTAGTATTTTGTTCATTTGAAAGGATTTTATAGGCAGACCTAGTAATAAACTCTCCACTCTTACTACCTTTACATCTTTATCTATCTTGATTATTTGTATTCACGTATATAGATTGACTCTATTAGCAATATCAGTAGGAAAATAGAATCAATTAGAGGGGCACTCCAACCACCATTCAGAAGTATAAAATCATAAACATACTTAATATCGTCGTACTTTCAATTATTTTAAAAACTAATATCAAGAATCCAATTATCACAAGAAATATGATTTTTTTTTACCATTTCTAACTCCCTAAATATTGTTGTCTTAGGCCAGATCTATGTACCCTCTCAAATGGATTTGTTTATCTAGCTAGGTGGATGGACAAACAGGGTACGCCACTATAAAAAAAGCTCTGAGCGGCTGGTTCTTTGTCGAGTGACAAGGTGTTGGCCGCTAGTGATCAACTGATCGTTAGCGGCCAACACCTTGTTGCTCGATAAAGAACCAGCCGCTCACGGCTACTTTCAGGCAACGGCCAGATTCAGGCAAAAACAGAAAAATTTCTTTCTTTTATACATATACCCCAACAATTTCTTTCAACTCACACCATTTTTTACCTATTTCTACAATCAATTCACAGATTTCTTAAACTATCTAACTTTTAACCCACAGTCAATGGATTGTTCTGATGATGAAGCTAAAATTATTATGGATCGGTTTAAAACACAGCAAGAAACTTATGTTCCGGTGTTGCAACAAATGGAAGATGAGTCTGATGAAGGCAAGCAGCAGAATCATCAGGGCAGATACATAAATCTCCTGAGCCAAAAGAAGTATTCACAAGAAGATGTGTGTATCATGGGCGGAAAGAGTGACACCTGAAACTGATGCACGATTATTTCAATGTTGGTTGTGTGTTCTCTGATGAATATTTCCAACGTCGATTCTGCATACATGGACACTTGACGGTAAAAATTATTGAAGAGCTTTGTCGAGTATGCCATGAATTTAACTATCAATTTGATGCATTGATGATTAGAGGTCATAGTACGAAACAAAAGGTTACCTCATCCCTAAGGATCCTAGGTTACGGTCGTCCGGCGGATGCTAACGATGAGTATATTCGTATGGGAAAAACAACTTCATACAAGTATATTTGATTGTTTTGTCAAGTAATAATTAATTATTTTGGTCCAACATATTTATATAAACCAATAGATGCCGATGTTCTTCAAATATTAAAACAAAACCAGGATAGAGGCTTTCCAGGAATGCTAGGGAGTCTTGACTGCATACATTGGGTGTGGCAGGGATGTCCTATGTATTGGCAAGGTCAATATAAGGGTCATTACCCAAAACCAATTGTTATTTTGGAAGTTGCCGCTTCTTATGATTGTTGGATTTGGCACACTTTCTTTGGTCTGTCGGGTTCACAAATGACATAAATTTTCTGCAGAAGTCGCCTCTGTTTGAAGATCTCAAGTATAGAACTTTCCCCGATGTAAGGTTCCATATCAATAGGCACCAATATACTCATGGGTATTATCTAGTGGATGGAATCTATCCTAGATGGTCTACCTTAGTTCACGCGTACAAGCTTCCCCCAGGGAAAAATGGTCACGTAATTAGGTATTTCAACACGAAGCAGATAGCTTTGAGAAAGGATGTGGAACGAGATTTTGGAATTCTTAAGTGAAAGTTCGTCATAGTTTGTGGACCCTACCGTGGTTTAAGTGCTCGTGCAATGCATAAGATTATGCTTACGTGCATCATTATGCATAACATGGTCATCCAAGAAACCCGGCGTGATAAGAGTTGGACTAACCACCCTGATGAAGATTTGAGGCCTGAGGTTATACCAATACATGGGGTACCTTCAAGGAACTATAATCAAATGGAAAATCACATTCAAGACGCAACTTTATAAGATAGGTTAAGATGAGATCTAACTGCGAATCTTTGGACCGAGTTTGACAGAGCGGGCGGTCATATATACTAGTTTCAAGTAGTAGTTTATTTATAAGTTTCATTTGTTGTTTTAAATTTTTATGTTTTGTACTATTTTTTACTTTCAATTAATTTATTATAAGTTTTAATTTTCTGAGTAATATTTACTTCAATGACGTGGATGGTGTGCAACGGCTCTTTTTTTTAATCGTTGGCAGTATGGATGACGTGGAGTGCAACGACTATTTTTATAATCGTTGGAAAAATACTGTCTTTGCTCTCAACTCATCTCCTCGCCTATATATATCTCTAAACCTCCCAAAAATAAATCACGCTTCCCATAAAACTTTGATACATACTCTTTCTCGCTCACTCTTAATCTCATCTCCTCTAATCTCACTCTGATTTCCTGATATATGGCTCAAGCTAAGTTCACTCGGGAAGAAGATTTATAACTTTGCATAAACTATGTAGTGTGTTATCCGAACAGAGGTGCAAAACGACGACAAAATGGTAGTCCTAGCTTTAGTTATTGGGGAAGAATTCATGATAACTTTTGCACTGACACCGGTAACCCTTATAACTATAATGTACCTCAATTGTTTGTAAGATTTCAAAAAATAAAACAACGAGTAGTAGAATTTTTAGCTTTAGTTCGGATTGTCAATCGATATCGACTTAGGGGGGAACCGGTAATGAGATTGGTTCAAGAGCTTTCAGTGAATGGAGAAGATGGAAATGAAAGAATTTCAAATACGAAGCTTGTTTCCACATCCTTAAGGAGTTCCTTGTTACCCGTTTGAATTATTAATTTGTATGCACCGTTAAGTTGTTTGCATTGTTTCCACTTACTTTATGTAATGTATATTTCAAGTAATGGAAAAAATCTAACTTCATTGAACTAACTAGCTATTTTATTTTAATTAATAACTAACTGTTACATCTCAATAATAATGATTAAAAAAATACAGCTTAATTATTAAACTAATACTAACTATTACATCAATCAAGAGGATTAATCTCAGCATCATATTCATCATCGTCTTCATCATCTTCTTCTTCCTCAACTAGGATTGGAGGTTGCATTTGTTCTTCTAATGCCTTCCTTCTCAACTTGTAACAATCCAGCTGCCATAAAATATTTTGATCCTCATTCATTAATGAGGTGTCCATAGAAAAAATCTTATTCTTGTCATATTGGCTAGCAAAATGCTCTTGAGAAAGACGGCTCTTTTTCAACTCCCTGTTCGTGACCTTTACGGTCAACGGATTTGTGTCTCTCAGTTGTTTGTTTGTGAGTCATAAACTCGGTCATGTTAAAATTTTCAGACCCTCCTCCTTCTTGGGAATTTTCTAGCTGCTTTTATTGCTGCTCTTCCTAAACCTTTTCGTTTCTCGGTATTAGCTTCATTGAGATCAAAATTAGGGAGTGGTGGCGGGCCACTCGGTGAAGACATTGGTGAACCGGGACTTGAAGTTGGTGTATAGGAACCATCAACGTCGTATGGTGACCTTATAGGAACTTGCTGCATATTTGCTAATAGAGCATAATTAAATTTGGGCAAATCTTTTACGATATCATAACACCCTTCTAGTTCAAATGTTCTACCGTGTTTTAGGTGTCATTCCCTCCAACACCTTTTTTCCATATTCGATGGTTATTTACCACTCGGTGGTGGATGACGAGCACATTGTTGGACATGGGCAACATATTCATTCAACTATTTAATCATTTTATCGAAGGGAGTAAACAAAGAGTCTGGATCACGTGAATTGACGTTCATGGTTTCCTCTTTAAACCCCAGAAATATGTTGCCCCACAAGGTGCTGCCTGTTTGAGAACAACCATTGACGCTATCTTGTGTGAACATAATTTCTGCAAATGCTTTCATCTACGACAATTGAAAATCTTGTACCACAAACTTTTTTAGCAGGAGCATCCATTTGAGAATTTTGAGAATTCATTATGCAGAAAAAATTGACTGAGTTTTGTCTTAAAGTAAAATGAGGAGAGTTTTGATTTAGATTAACACAAATCCGTGTGAGAGATTGAGGTGTAGAGAAGGTGTGAGTTGAATTGAGTTCGAAATTGGGTATTTATATGAGTTCCAGCCAGGACTGTTGGATAAACTCAACGATAAGCGGCATAGTCTTTGTCGGGCGACAAAGACTATGCCGCACTATGCATCTCCTCAAATCAGAGCATTTGAGAGGTCAATTTGATCATTTACTAGGTCCACAGTGGTTGTTTTTGACCAAATTTGATGTTTTCAGAGGTGCATAGGACTTGGCCTTACACGACTTTCAATCCCTTCCTACTACTTGTCTAAATCCAAGACACATTACAATCTCTGTTTTTATGAAAAGGATGAAATCTAGGAAAGTATTTACTCTTAAGGATTCTAACCCGGAGATTATTTGGTTTATTCAACAATCTCTAGGCCAGTTTGGCAATTAGAAGAGACACATTCATTTTTATGGAGATTCTTATGCCACCATCAGCCTTAGATATACAAGTCTTACTTCAAGCTTTAGGGTAAAAGGCTTTCTAGGATTGTCTTTATTCCACCAAAAACCTCTCTAAATTTTACACAGAAGAAGAACGTTTAAAAAGTTACATTTGATAACATGAAAAAACAGATAAAGTAGATTTGATCAACACAGTTCTATCCGCTTGAGATAAGATTAAGCTTAGTTTTCCAACCATTCAAAGCTTTATGAGCTCTATCAAGAAGGGGCTTAAATTTAAGATTTTTTGTATATTAAAAAACCAAAAGATACCTAAA
>JAJJMC010013841.1:10678747-10690825 GCA_023531435.1 Papaver californicum
TTAAATTTAAGATTTTTTGTATATTAAAAAACCAAAAGATACCTAAATTTTGTATTTTAAATTTAAGATTTTTTGTATATTAAAAAACCAAAAGATACCTAAATTTTGTATTTTAAAAATTCTTTGGACTCCCAACATTTTAACAAGAATTTTCATGTGTTTGTCGTGAACTTTTTTCGAAATTATGATAATTTATATTCTGACTAAAGAATCTACTAAAAATGTCAACAATGATCATCAAATTTCCAACCGCCGCAATATCACTGTTACAAAAGATAAAATAATTGTCGGCAAATAATAAATGCGAAATAACTCGACGGTTCTTATTTATTTGAACCGCCAGAATTATTTTTTTGTTATTTTCTGCTCATCAATATAATATCCATTCTCATAGAGTGTCTACAGGAAAGGGTTCTGCATGTTTTGACACTTCATTTGCTCAGCTTACACTCGTCGAATTTGCATGCTAACATAACACTCCAAACTTTCGATATTATCTTTGAACTCAGCCTTTATCCGGCTTTACCTCTCGCTCTATAAATCATCTCCCAAGTGTCTACTGCTACAACAACAACAACAACAACCATGGCGATGATGAAAACCAAGAGCTTTACTTTGATTCTCTTCTCATTAATCTCTATATTTCTTTTATCTGCAACTCTTTCTTTGTGTCACCATGATCATGATCATAATTTAAGGCAATGCAGAGAGCGTTGTGAACAAAAACAACAATACCAGCAAAAGCGATGCCTCAGAGACTGTCAAGAAAAACATGGAGGAACAGGATGGGAATCAACAGAAGAAGAAACAGAAAGAAGTCATGAATACAACTCACGTTGGGAAGAAGAGCGACAACAACAACAACAGAACAATCCTTATTTCTTCGATGAAGAAAGTTTTCACGAATGGTTTAGAACACAAGATGGATATTTTAGTGTTTCACAAAAGTTTTCTAAAAAATCAAACCTACTTCGAGGGTTTGATAATTATCGTTTATCTTTCTTTGAAGCTAATCCTCATACTTTCGTAGTCCCTAGCCACATTGATGCTGAGTATATCTTATATGTTGTCAAAGGTTTGTTGCATAATCATCTTTGAGTCAGTGATAATCCTCTTTGTCTTGGAACTGAGTCCCATACATTTTTCCCTTGTCATGCATGTCACATTCTATCAATATACTGCTGTACTCCGGCAGCTACAAAGTTCGCCCGCACTTCATTGAGTTGAATTTCAGATCTCAGTTAGCAGCAACTTTTATAGCTCAAGAATTTTAAGCTGAAACTGCACTAGATCGGATCTTCTTGGATATATGATGCTGAATTTTGACTGAATATTTTCAGGGAAAGGAACAATAAGTTTAGTGAGTCAAGAAAGTAGAGAGACATACAATCTCGAACGGGGAGACGTATTGAGGGTTCCAGCAGGGACCATACTCAATGTAATAAACAGGGACAGCGAACAGAAGCTTCAATTTGCTGAACTTGCCCAATCCATCTCCATTCCAGGCAAACCCAGGGTAACCTTCATAATTCAGTTCCATGCTTAAGTTTTAAGCATCTCATTTTCATTATGATTTCCGATAACTAGTTTTACTTTTGGTATTAGGTTTTCTGCTTCAGCCATACATAATGTTTTGTCTGCAGGATTACATTGGAATGGGAGGGCAGAATCCAGAATCATTTTTCAATAGCTTTAGTGGAGAAGTACTTGAAGCTGCTTTCAATGTACGTCGTCATGCTCATAATTTCTATGTAAAAGTAGGGTTTATTTCTTACTGCATCATATGAAAATGATACTCATTGTTTTTGAATGTGTTTGAAGACACCAAGGGATCAAATACAAAGGTTGTTTGGGCAACAAAAGAAAGGAATGATAATCAAAGCATCAGAAGAACAAATTAAGGCAATCAGTAAACATGCATCAGAGACTCACCAGAAGAGAAAAGGAAGATCATCAAGTGGACCATTTAACCTATTGAAAAAGTCTCCATTACATTCTAACAAATATGCAAAACTATTTCAAATAGATGGAAATGACTATACTCAACTTCAAGATCTTGATATGTCTGTTACCTTCACAAACATCACCAAGGTAATATCTTTTTCCGAATCCTTACCTCCTAACTAAAACTCATCAAAACTATGACTAATAATATGGTGATATATTAATATTCTAGGGTGGAATGATGGCACCATTTTACAATTCAAAATCAAGTAGATTCGTGATGATAGTTAAGGGTCAAGGTTACTTTGAAATGGTTTGTCCACATCTCTCTAAAACCCAACAAAGAGGACAGAGAACACAAGAACAGGGAGAAACAGAACAAGAAAGCGTACATTACCAAAGGATCAGCGCACAACTTCGTCCAAAAACGGCATTTATAATCCCGGCAGGTCATCCTACCACCATTGTTGCATCCAAAAACGAAAACCTACAGATGGTTGTATTCGGAATCAATGTCCGTGACAATCAGAAAAACTTCCTCTCAGGTAATTAGTAAAAAAACAATTTGATTAACTTATTAGCTACAAATAGATTTACTAGTTGTTCTAATTCAAATATTACAGTAAAAGATTTGTTTGTAAATTCACTTCCACTTGAATATTGTTGAAGGGAGGGAGAACGTTATGAACCAGATGAGTAGAGAAGCTAAGGAATTAGGGTTCAATGTGCAAGCAAAAGAGGTGGAAGAAATTTTTAACAACCAGAAAGAATCTTTCTTTCTTCCAGGGCCTCACCAACAAAAACAGCAGAGAAGAGAAGGAGAGGTGCATCATGTTCCTTTGAGTTCCATCTATGAATAACTAGCGCTTCTAGTCTATGCATGTGTGTGTGAGGGAGAGTGAATATTAATATATGTAAACTAAGTGTGAGAAGAAGTGTCTGTAAGATAATGAACAAGAGGCTTTTGGTTATCTAAATAAACAAGTCTTGAGTATCTTTTAGGTTCTACATGTACCAAGAATTCTAAGTTCCATGCATAAAATCTGGTATAATTTTAACATGTAGATATTAAGCCATCTGATTTGTCAAGGATATTTCTAAACACTAAATGAAAGCTAGTGGTATTCAAAAAGCATAAACACTTTAGTAGAGGATAATTAAGCCAGAGCTATGAAGGATATTTAAGTCAAAGTTAGAAAAGAAAAAGAAATCACACCACATCAACACAGAAAGGTAAAATATAAAAAGCACACTACATTAACATAGAAAGGTCTGGATCTATGAAATTCGCAGAGCAGAGTTAAAAAAGAATGCACATCACAGATGACAGTAAGGTTCAAACTTATAAAATTGGCAGTAAACCTTGCAGTAAGTTGTAGATGTATCTACACAAAAGGAAAGGTCATTCAAAGATCAGCTCAACCCCCTAATCATTCTACGAACATGATACACACAACAGTAGATATTCAGCTTGGATCTGGCTTACCTCTTACCTCTTCTTCAAGAGTTATGAATTACTGACGATACAAACAACAGTAGATATTCAGCTTGGATCTGGCTTAACTCTTCTTCAAGAGTTATGAACTACTGACTTCGACGGCTGATGGGGATTGATCTCCTCTTGTCAAAAATCATCACGGCGTGGCTTATCCGTCAAATATCTATATGTCCTCACGGAGATGAAGAAATGAATGAACATTCTAAAGGCTAGGCATCCCCCTCCCAGTTTTGGCATCATAAGTTTTTTCCAGAACTTGTTCCATTGGTGTATCTTTCGCACCGGCTGCAAAAGAAATCCAGGCCATTAAACATTGAAACCTTCTTACAGATAAAGTACCGAAGAGGTGATATAACTAATGTTTTTCTCCTATTTTACTGGAGTTTTTTGTGAAGATGTAAAATGAAATCAGATTTGTGTTCAACTAAGTTATATGTGGATTTTTCGGTGAAGCAATTTATACACATAACTACATCCAAAAGGAGAATGTTAACAGATGCTGCAGAGTAAACCTAAGTATACATTACTAAAGATGAAAACGACAACGGTAAGTACCAATTGTGGGTCTAGGGGTGGCCCTTATCTTTATGATCTCCTGACGAGGAATAATGGAGCCAGAATCTCCTATACCTCTAGACATTATTACTTGTGTACCATCTTCTAAGTATTTGACTCCAACCTTACAAGGCTTCCTGCAGCAGTAAATAACCCAATCAGAATTCTATCCGAGACAGAAAAAACACAAAGGAAAACTAAGGCTAAAACTAAAACATAAATTCAGTGTTCATAATAATCGGTAAGATGCAGGTAAGTGTTCTGCAGTATCATGACATCTTTACCCTGTAACAGGATCGACAACTTGGACATTTGAAACATGAAGAGGAGCTTCAACAGTAAAAATTCCACCTTCATGACCTTGACCTTGACTTTGCTTTATGTTTCTTTACATGTATTAGACAAAAGATAAATAGTATTGACTACTCATTTTCTCCACAGTAGCGTGGAGGAAAACCATAAAACCAGCCTTCATGGTTGAGGAAAACCAATAGATGAGTTCAATTTGCATAACCAGGAATTGCATGAACATCCGTATAAGAAGAATACTTGAGGCATGGACCATGAATGCGAATCCAAGGGTGAACCCAGTGAAGGAAGAATCGAGTACACAATCCAATATGTTGTAAACGGATATAATTAACACCTTTTATGAAGGATAAGATCCATTAAAAAAATTATATGTTCACCTTCAGAGAAAACAACAAACCTCATGATTGCCGTACACAAAGAATCAACTAGCAGAGTAGTTCACGTTTATGTGACACGATAATTTATAAATTAAGTTCCACGCAAATCTGAAACACTCTAAATTGGGTATCTAAATGTGACAAAACAACAAGATTCAAGAGTTGGTATGACGACCAAAATATACTTAGATACCATACTTCTCATTCAGTGACACAACTAAGAATTTCTTTCCCCGTGCCATACATTTTCCCCTACATGACCACCAACTCCACCGTCAAGCTAAACCTACATCAACACATATTTCAACACTAACAGACGATATGAACTGACGGGCGCATCAGAATTTAAGATGAATAACAAAAAAGGAGTAAGATTTTCACCAGATTTTCCCTTCGGAGGCTTCGACAATAACACGATTCTGAGTGCAGATTGTAAAACCTATATGTATATTCTAGTCACAGAATGAATATACAGTAATTAAAACGGAAGCAAAAGAAAGAGATTGATTATAAATACCTCCAGCCATTGGTCTTTAATCCTTGAGTTTGCCCTAGTTGATATGAACTTTGGTTCCAAACCCTCCTTCTCAATTTTAGATGGTGTATACAGAATGAGAATGGTTTTGGTGACCTTATGTCCAATTTTTCTATCTTCTGTATACTAACCCTAGCCATCATAGAGTAGTTACCCGATAGATATAGTGGGTGGTTTTTCCAAAGGTGGGAGAGTCTAGTGGGTTGTAACTTCCCAACAAATGGATCAAATCCTTTTTCCCTTTTAAGTTAGCACATATGGGAAAAGCCTTACATTCTCCCACTTGATCCATTTCACGAGAGACTCCATATACGGATCATGGCGACTAATCCTCTTTAAGAGCAAGAATTAATCTTCCATGTATCACAATATACTTAGTCTTTCACCACTCATACTTAACTTAATGAGTAAACCATATGTTTACTCTAGGTCAAACTTTAATGATATTTCTCAACAAAATAACTAAAGTAAGTACGTACATAAATTCCAAATGAGAAATAATCCAAATAAATGAAAGCTTCAGGAAAAACATAAAGAATGTACTACATAATAGGACCAAGTCCCATTCTTACTACATGATCCTTGAATCCTTTAAGTGCTAATGTTTTCAATGATCACTTTCTTTTCTTGTACACGTTCTTTTACGGCTAGATACTTTATGTCGATGTGTTTACTTCGACTCTTATTACTCTTAGCCATAAAAAAACAACTGAATTGTCACAATACATTCTTAATGATCGGCTAATAGAGTCAACAACTCTTAGCCCAGATATGAAGCCTTTCAGCCATACACCATGTGAGGCAGTCTCAAAACAAGAAACGAACTTAGTCTACTACTTCAAGACTATTTGTTCGTTTATATATAAGCATGTAATCCTTAGTACCCTTAAGGTATCTCAACATTTTCTTCGCAGCCTTCCAGTGATCGATTCCTGGGTTACTCTGATGTCTTCCTAATACTCCAACGGCATATGAAATGTCGGGTCTAGTATAGACCTGAGCATATATAATGCTACCAACAGCTGAAGCATATGAAACATTTTTCATTTGTTCCCTTTCAATGTCATTCCTGGGCATTGGTCCAAACTGTACCAATCATCTTTACAATGGGTGCTACACTTAAGGTATATACATTGATCTATCACTTAAGGTCTCCCACTGGCCTTAAGGTATATACATTGATCCATAAGTTTGAATCTGTAGAATTTATGGCTTGTGAAAATAACATAAGATCATTATCGGCTCAAATATTACAATCCGAATATCGCAGATACCCTAAATATAGAAATAGTTGACAATCAACTTGTCACATGAAACAGTATGTGGAAGTTGATCATTATCCTTTTTAGGAACATTATCCTGAAATGATCACTCCCACTAATCAAGTCATTCTCAAGAAATTTAGCATTTCTTGATTCCACAATTCTAGTGCTATGAATAAATCTACTATAGTACTCTCCACCTCTATCTGATCTCACAATCTTAATGTGCTTACCACATTGTTTCTCTACTTTAACCTTAAACAATTTAAAGGCATCCAAAACTTCGTCTTTAGAACGAAACAAGTAAAGATACATATATTGTGAATAATCATCTATGAAGGTGATAAAGTATTTCGGATTATTAGCGTTCATGTCCGGACAACAAATGTCCGTGTGTATGATCTCTAATAGGTTTGAACTTCTCTTGGCATCAATTTTGTATTTGTTAGTTTGCTTTTCCTTAATGCAACCAACACAAGTATCAAAATCGGTAAAGTCTAAAGTACTAAGTACCCCATCCTTTACCAATCTCTTAACTCTCTCAATGGAGATATGTCCCAATCTCCGGTGCCACAAAATTGAGGAGTCCTCATTCATAATACATCTTTTTAACCCAGAATTAACATGCATAGAACTTTCAGTGATATCATTTTGCAAATAAAGACGATAGACAAAATACCATAACCAATAACTTCTTTCTGAGAATACTGAAACCAGAATCTGAAAAATTAAAGGAAATTCATAAAGGTACAAGTCTTGAAACTGAAATCAAGTTTCTAGTGAAACCTGGTACATAAAATGTCTTTTCTAAATGCAAAATAAAATCACTACTTAAAATTAAACTGCATGTCCCAACAACTTCCACATGTGAACTCATCTGACTTCCTGAATAGATGTAATGTTCACTTCTCGTTGGTTTCCTTAGGTTTGTCATACCCTGCAAGGTATTCGAAACATGGATTGTAGTACCAAAGTCAATCCACCATGTATTATGATTAATATTAACCATATTAAATTCATAAACAAAACGCTAGAAAATTACCTTTCTTCTCAAGTCAAGTCTTAAACTTAATGCAGTCCTTCTTCATGCGTCCCTTCTTTTTACAAAAGAAGCACGGAGACTCCTTCTTTATCCCTTGGTTAACTGAAAGCTTTCCTCTTTCCTTATTGTGATCCTTTTTCTTCTTTCAAGAAGAAGCAATAGTAAGTTTCACCTTTTCGCCCTCTTCCATCCTCAATCTCCCTTCCTCTTGAACACACATAGTCATAAGTTCATTAATTGACCATTTATCCTTATGTGTGTTATAAGATATCTTAAAGGGGCCATATTGTGGAGGAAGAGTGCACAAAATGAAATGTACTAGGAAAGAATCAGACATGGTAACTTCCAAATCCTTAAGTTGGGCCGCAATATCCCTCATGCTCATGATATAATCACGCACATTCTTAAACCCATTGTGCCTCATAGATGAAAACTTCATAATTAAGGTGCTAGCAAGAGCTTTGTCAGAACTTACAAATTGTTCATCAATGGCTTTAAGGAGATATTTAACCTTAGTATGCTTATCGACAGAACCCCGAATACTAGCACAAATTTTGGTCTTTATGAACATAACTGAGAGACGATTAGATCGATCACATTTTTCATAAAGATCAACTGCATCTAGAGTACTAATCTCAGCTATGCTAGGTGGTTCGTCTTTCCGAATAGCATAGTCGATATCCATCCACCCCAATTGTAAAAGCACTCTTTCTTTCCACACCTTATAGTTATCACCCTTTAATTCAGGAATGTCACAATTGACATCAGAAATGTTTTCAGTTAAACTTGCTGCAAAGAAAAATATATGTATACATGCTTATAAACAAAAAATTTAAGACTTAAACTTAATCATGATTTACCAATACAAGTCATGTATAAAAATATGAATCTAGTGACATAAAACTTGCCTGTGGGCTAAAGTCCTACTCAAATTAGATTCATAACTACATGATGAAACTATTAAACCATATCCATTCCTTAATTCATGTGGGTAGATTAAGGAACATAATTCAATATGTCACCCCAATTAATCATACAAATATAATAAAATTTCCTGTGGGCATATTTCATCATATTATGTATGATTAGTTACAAATTTATGTCTAGTTTCCACATGTGATTTCTTAAGAAAATTTTAAATAACTAGAGATGCTGTGGCTACTCTCTAATTACTAAAATTATTAAATCACTTAACATATTTCTTTATGTGCTACCAATATTACATAGTAAGCCGAAACTAAATATTACGTAGTAAGCCGAAACTAAATATTTCAGCATTTTACTGTAAATCACTACATAATAAATATTAAATCATTCAAATTATACCGTATAGATTTACTACATTCAACCAGTAACCAACATATAAGCAAAAAAGGGAAACACCAAAGATCCTAAGGGTGCATCCCCTTGTAATAGAGGTTAAGATAACGTACACCTTTAGCATATTTCCCATCAAAATAAGGATATAGATTAAACCTCAAATTAGACTTGTAAAAAAGAACAAGCAAAAGGTAATCACTAATCCTAATGGTCCCGACCCGTATAAGTCTAAGAACCTTCGGTGTGCGGTATGCAATCAAAAGAAAATAAATAAATTGTGTCAGCATATTAACTTCAGGAGTACAGCCAACATTAGAACATCAGTTAGTGTTGTCTCTAAGACAACAACACAATACACACCAATCATAGGTTAAGTCTTTTCAAATATCACTGAAAGAACGGTTTAAACTTGTTTAGTAATGGGATTGGCGACTTAAGCTGATGTATATTCTTGAATTATTAGAACTAAACAGGTAGCCATCCTTTAATATGACCAAAACATAATTGAAGTCATCAGTATATAAAAGTTAAAGCAAACAATCAAATCTACTGTACTGTGACTTCTGAGATTTGTGGGTACATTGGCTTTTGAAATGATAAACTGAAAACAAATCCAGTTAACATGCCGATACTGATGGCTCTCTTACCAGATTCTCACCTTTCAGAGTGAGTGGTGAGAATGAGTACTGTTATATAGGACTAGTAAAGGCTGAGTTTTTCCTGTATAGGTGACTTTCACGGAAGAATACGATCTGGGGTATCAGGATGGATCACTGTGTACAGCAGTTTCCATGAAATAATTGAAGCTAAAACACGGTCTTCTATATTTGCTTTAATTGTTGTTTTCAGCAGCATAAAGAGTCATAAAATGTGAAGATTGGGTATACTGAAAACTGCCACTGAAAAGTGATTACAAAGACGGCAAATTCGCACAGGGACTCACAATTTGACAATGACGTTGTTAGGTCACTATCCATGAGGAACCTTAATAAAATAATTAATGCTTAAATCTAAAACATACAGCCGGCAACTAGATGTTGGTTAACCTAATCAATGTTGGTATTCCCAGATTCACGAATTAATTTACCGAATTGCAACATTTTCATCTCAAAAATATCGGAAACCCAAAACACAGAACATCCATATGCTAGGTATTCACATATTCAATTTACCCAAACTCAAAGAACCTTAATCACTCAATCAAGGCAGAGGTTAATACAGGCTCTGATACCAAATGTAAAACCTATATGTATACTCTAGTCACAGAATGAATATACAGTAATTAAAGCGGAAGCAAAATAAAGATATTGATTATAAATACCTCCAGCCATTGGTCTTTAATCCTTGAGTTTGCCCTAGTTGATATGAACTTTGGTTCCAAACCCTCCTTCTCAATTTTAGATGATGTATACAGAATGAGAATGGTTTTGGTGACCTTATGTCCAATTTTTCTATCTTCTGTATACTAACCCTAGCCATCATAGAGTAGTTACCCGATAGATATAGTGGGTGGTTTTTCTAAAGGTGAGAGAGTCTAGTGGATTCTAACTTCCCAACAAATGGATCGAATCCTTTTTCCCTTTTAAGTTAACCCATATGGGAAAAAGCCTTACACGGATAACACGCTTGACGACTCCAGTCTCACCCTTATCTTTGCCTCTAATGATCATCACCTGTGTAGAGGTGTTAAAAGATGAGGAGAGCAAAGGAGAAACAAGTAATTCAAGAAGACAGTGAAACTAGGTTAATCGGTGTGTTGTTACATTGTCACATTTGAGAATTTTCCAGTTTTGTATAAGCTTCTGAGCTGCTTTCCAACCCATTTCAGCTCTTGGATGAGAGATCAATCAACACTACTCTTTAATCACTTCACAAGTTTTAACACAACCCACCAAAAACATATTCAGTCCTGTTCCTCTCAATATGACAATGTCATACAAAAGACTAATAAGAGGAATAAACATCCGAAGACAGACCTAGGTCCTAGAAGTGTTCCATATCTCTCGATTTTGGGTTTAGGGTTTATGCCTTTTCACATCCCAGATGATTAAGCAATCAATCAGATTACTATGATTCAAATATATGGACGAGAATATAATTTGCATATTCCATCAAAAAGAAAAAGGAAACATTTGCACAGAGTGAGAGAAAGACATACCTGGAAGCTCGATTGCTAGACGTTTCAAGAAAAGAATGCAGCGGGGGTTCAAGGATTTTGACGTATATGTTTGCGCAAATGTTTGCAACGAGAAAATTTGGTCGGTAGACTCGGGAGGGGGCGTGAAATTTTAGAGTTGGGGACCAAATTACAGTACATGATGATGACACCGTGAGAGAGTGATATGGGTATCCTGGATGCAACTACCTAAAAAAATGTAAATAATGTGATAACTACTCCATGTTGCACGGATACAGATATGGACACGACACACGAATACGGATAATGGAGTCAATTTTTTTTAGATTTATGGCAGTTAAAGTAGTTCATTAACATGAGCTTCTCGAATTCGATTTTTTGTGTGGTTTATATCTATTCTCGTTGTGTGTTTCTGAAGTCCTTTCTTTCTCTACTGAAATATCCCAAACTTCTCCAAAATTGTAATTTGAGAAAGTATGATCGAGTGATTAGTTGGGGTGGAGCGAAGCTTTACATCCAAAATTGTTCGAAGTGTTTCAAAATTGGTTTTTAAGAGATTTGGTTCGTAAATTTCCAAGTCAATCCACTGTTTTTTAGAATTTGTTTTATTCACGGGATTAACGAAATCAGGTTCGAGTAATGTCATGTACAGTACTAAGATACGAAAGATAAATACATATTCCAATAACATATAAAGTCGAGATATTCTAATATTATTAATGTTTATGCCAAAATTCCCATTGACATGAACAGCCAATAAATTGATAAAATACAATAAATAGAAAGATTTTAATTAACATTTTAATACACAGAATCTTCTTTAAAATCAATTAATGAGAAAGGTTTTAGTTAACCATTTATTTACAAATCAAACATTTGATCAAATTACAGTCTCTATTCATAATCTTTTTTAGTATCGAAGATGAATCATGATAGTGAAACTTTTAAATATTATCTTACACAAATTATACATACTTAATGATCTTTTTCTTTCTTCTCAGATTACTCTTCCTTAGCCTATTCCTCTTTCAATTTTCCGACCCCCTCTTTGTTGAATGATCTCTTCTATTTATAGATTATCTAATGGGTCCCTCTT
>JAJJMC010013841.1:10700825-10744404 GCA_023531435.1 Papaver californicum
ATCAGTGTGATACTACTTTCCCGATCTTATGTGTCAATCATGTAGGGATTCATTCAGTCTTTCACATCTGTCCTTTTTCGATCCTTTCATACGGCTTTGATTATGTGCTTCTCGTTCTTCTTAGAACCACTGCTTCTTTTCTTAATCGTTTTACACATATCGTCCTCCTTTTATTTCCTAACAATTAAACACGCTCTATTATTATTTTTTTATTCTTCTTTCTTGATCACAACTCTATACATTCGTAATAATTTACTTTTACTTTTTTTAACATATGAAAACTTATGAAAATGAAATTTGAGAGGAATTAAGAACTTGGCAGGTCAAGAAATGAAGGTTTTTCCTCTTTGGACTACTCCTTATACGAGGATCGTCAATCATTAACAATTATAGATGCAGACACAATGTTTTTGACGAGTACCAACGATAAATTTACAATATGCATCCCCGCCATACTGGTTTTCGCACTGGCTATCACAGTCTGATGCATCTCGGCATGAACCAGGCCATGTTGTGGTACATTTTTTTCCTTCAGCCATGAGCACCATATTTCCAACTACATGCACATTAATTAACTATATTAAGCGACAATCTAAGCGCATATTTTACTAATTTTTTAGGTTCTTTAGAGAAAAAAGATAAAAAAAACTACAGTGAAATAGATTAATATAAATTATATCTACAACAACGGTTATTTAAGATGATTATTTTGGGGAAAAGTCAAAACTCCAAAGGAAACTATAGGTGAAAGACAACCTCGTGCAGATCATTTTCATTCAGAGATTCTGATTCACATAGCGCCATAATAAGGCTAATAAACTATTTTTAAGTGTGTATATATGAAAATAGAATTTAACCTGAAACAAAGACAAAAAGGAGAATGATAAAGTAAAATATTTGAGAGAATTTAGACATGATCCTCACTTGCAAATAAACAGACAAATTTATTTATTTTCTTAAATAAACATAAAAATGTGTTTCGACTTACTCACTCAATGAGAGACTACTGCTATATATAAATGACGGTAAAAGGTGTATTGTTTTGTTTAGATTCTACAATTTATTAAAGAATATTAAATGATAATAAATGTCTGAGATTTTGTGACTGAGATCCAGGTGTTCAATTAATGTTGGGATTTGATGTCGATGAGCAAGTTATAGTACTATTAGATTATGTGGAAGTTAAAATCCGAGTGTCGTGATTTTGTTTTAAAAGAGTCAATTTTAATAGAAAATGACCCAAAGATCAAGACATGTCTATAGATCCATATGGTCGGTAGAATTTAGCCAAATTCTATTGTTTAGGACTTCAAACAGCTGTTTTTGCTATTTTAGGAAAGTTTTTGTTTTATTAATAGCTTCTTCGTTAGGAGTTTGTTTGGGTCATCGTTTATGGCGTATAATTTTATCTCAATAGTATTTTCATTACTTTAAGTAAACTTGATTCTAGGGTTGATAAGATGTCACCAAGATTAGCAATTGGTCGTGATCGAGGTCGAGGAGGAGTTCCTGAAGATTTTAATATATGGAAGAAATTCAAGGTATGCTGGCTCGACATAATATTCATCGTGAAGAAGATGAAGGAGAAGAAGAGGGTAATAACAACCCTTTTTCTAAAGGACATCGTGAAGATAGAATAATCCAACGAGAAGCACATCAATAGTCAAGAAAAGCTTTCTTTTAGATATGGTAAGTGGGATGGTTATCTATAAGAGTTCACTTTTGTGCTGAAACACAAAGCTGGATCACAGAATCAAATTGATGATGCCTTAAGTCGCAGGAGTCTATTACTCAATACAATGAGAATAAGGTATTGGATTTTGATTCTGATCTTAATATAACTGATCCATATTACGCAAAGATTGTGGATGTTCACAATAGAGGAATGAAAAGTGACTACCATAGGCATGATGGTTTTCTCTTCAAAGGAAATCAGTTATGTATTCCAGATTCAAGTATTTGAGTGAAGATTCTCAAAGAGTTACATGACGAAGGACATATGGGTAGGGACAAGACTTTTCAACTTGTTTCGAAGTCGTATTATTGGCCTACAATGAGATGTGGGGTCAGAAGATTTGTAGATAAATGTTGAATCTATCAAATATCGAAGGGAAAAATATAATACAGGTTTGTGTATGTCGCTGAAAGCTCCAAGTCATCCTTGGACATATTTGAATATAAATTTTGTATTGGGTTTACTACGAAATCGAGGAATGATTCAGTATTTGTAGTGATTGATCTTTTTTATAAAATGGCACACTTTGTTGCTTGCAAGAATACTACTAATGCATTCAAGGTAGCTGAATTATTCTTCCGAGAATCGTCTACGTGGATTTCCAAGTACCATTGTATCTGATTGAGACACAAGATTTCTGAGTTATTTCTAGAAGGCTTTGTGGAAGTTAGCTGACACAAGGCTTAATTTCTGTAGTGCATATCATCCTCAGATTAAGGGACAAATGGAAGTGGTGAATCTTTCATTGGGTGATAACTACAGCGTATGGTTGGAGAAAATCTGAAGAGTTGGGATCAGAAACTTTGTCAAGTTGAGTTTGTGTTTAATCGCTATGCAAACCATAGTATGGGTATGAGAACCTCGAGCTGAAGAGCGTATCCAACAGTTGCAACAGGTTCACAAGTTGGCTAAAGAATAATTACTTCGAGCTAATAAGAAGTATAAGCCGTTGATAGATATAAAGCGCAAAGATGTAAATTTTGAAGTATGAGATTTCGTGTGGGAAATATTAACAATGGATTTTTTCTCTGTGAGTGAATATAACAAGCTGAAGGAACGAAAAATTGGTCTAGTGGAAATTATTGCCAAGATTAATCCAAATGTTTATAAGTTGAAGCTGCCTAGCCATATTCGTACTTCTAATGTTTTTAATGTCAAACACTTGGTGCAGTATTATGGAGATAGTTCAGATGACGATGATCAGTGAAATTCGAGGGAGAATTTCTCCCAACCCTGGGAGAATGATACAGATAAGCAAGCTATAGCACGCCTGCTAGATTATTTGGAAGTTAAAGATCCGAGTGTCGTAATTTAGCTCAAGAGGAGTCCATTTTGACGGGAAACGACCTAAAGATCAAGACATGTCTATAGATCCACATGGTTGCCAGAATTTAGCCAAATTCCATCGTTTAGGGCTTCAAACATCCGTTTTTACTATTTTATGAAAGTTTTTATTTTATTAATAACTTCTTCGTTAGGAGTACGTTTAGGTCGCCCTTTGTGGCATATAGTTTTATTTCAATAGTACTTTCATTATTGTAGTAAACTCGAATTTTCCAAAAATAGCAAATTAGGTGGTTTTTGATTGTTTTCATCCTTTTTTGTTGCACAACTTAGGGTCTTTTCCAATGTCTATTTAAGGAACTTTAAGTTATTATTCTAGACAGTTGATTTTGATTAATAAAATTTATTTTGTTGAACTTATTCAAGATTAATTCTGATTTTTATTTGTAGTCGTGAAACCGAGGTCTGAATAATTATCTTTGTTCATAGTCGTTATTTCTAGGAATAATTCGAGGTATGAACAAGCTATCTTTTTCCTTTTCTTTTTCAATAATATCTGCTGCATCAGGATCTTAATGGAAGTAAATTAAAAAACATAATTTAGTTTGGATCATATTGGTCAATATATCTTACATATCCAACATTTCTTTTTACTTTGTATCTCTAAAAATTGCAACCTTATAAAAGTTGGTTGACTTGGGAATACTAAATTGTTATAATGTATTTTTTGATACCATATTCTACATATGTATCTAGAGGAATAAAAGTTAATTGTAAGAGGCAGTATGCCAAATTCATGTAATTGAATACTCTATAATGTATATAATTTAGCTACAAAGTCCTAGAGTACCACCGAATCATGGAGATTTTTCGACATGATCACTATAAATAAGGACCATGAGCCTCAAAGCTAAGAGTCGAACCCTAATAGATGAGATCTTACTTATGATTTCGTATTCTTTTTATTATTTAAATCTTGTTAGTTAGCATGTTATTATTCTTAAGTGTATTATTTAGTTATACCAACTACAATTTTGGCGCCGGCACACAATGTGCGACTTAGTCTTTTCCATGAAAAAAATATCACGTAGAAACCATATCATAAGATCCAATAAATTAGGGAGGAGCCTTTTCACGGGATGTCCGTTTGAACACAAACGAGCCTTGTGATATGATGTCTGAGATGTGAAGTTGAGATGTATACAATTCATAGTTCAAATAGTAGAAAAATCAAAATGAATATTTACCATCATAGATATTGGTCAAGGAGTGGGTACTTATTTGATAAATAGATAGATAGATATGATCGTGTATTCTTCTATCTTTAAGTGTAACTGAAATTTGATGTAATCCGTCATATGACTTTATTACCTAAATCTAACCAATGTAGATGAAGTACACTTAAATAATATCAAGATATATTTTGGCATCCAAATTTTACAATTCCATGCTTGACATACCAACGCATGTGGGTTCAACCGAGCTACGCTCTAACAGTTGGTAAATAATCCAAATTATGTTGGATTAAAATCTGTTGAAAACGCAATATTTAGATACAATACTTAACCGCAAATCCTGAAGATTGCAAGTTAGTATTAGATACATATGATCATCGTAAAACCGATTTTGAGGGTTTCGTACTGAAATTCTTGGATTAGTTCACAAAGTATCCCCTGAATGACATATATTGTATTCAGAGAATAAATGTGGTTGGCGTTCCAAAGTTGTAATCCTTGAGGATGAAAATTCTTTCGGGGGGACACCTAACTTGATTATGTTCGGGGTTTTAAAATATGATCACCACTTGAATAAGTGAAATATGTAAACAATCCTTTATGTATTTTGAAAACTTAGTAAAAGACCACAGTCCAGATTAGTTGATGATATCAGCTTTATATGTCTTTTGAGAAGTCTTTAAAAACACTAGCTTTTGCAGCACAAATATTTCTTTTTATCTTGATCTACAGTAAGGAATTATGATAACATAAAACTTACAGGTTCTATTTTGAAGTTTGTTTTTATGATATATTTACGAAATTGAGTCAGCATCCATGTAGACATCAAAAGTTATACTTTTTTTTTTTCGTTTCAGCTTGTCCCGCGTGGTTTTTCTAACAGGGTTTTAACGAGGAAACATGCAGGTGACTTTCAATCATATCATTCAAAAATTATATTGTTGTGTTTTTTTTCCTTCATTTATTTTGTGTCATATTGGTTTTACTGGAAATAGTGAGGAAATTTATTCATCAGGGTGGTTATCCATAGGGAAGTTGTATAATTTGGTGGATGCCCGCCATTGACCAGGTGATCTGTTAGACCGAATCAAGATAATAAAATTCTAAGAGTTTGGATGTTCTTTGGATCCAAATAAGGTATGATCACTAATACGATATTTGTTCACTTATGGTAATCGTTTATGTCTTGGCTCTTTGTTAAAGAAACTAGATCAACTACTTCAGCAAATCATCTCGAGAAGTTATAAGTCTTCAGTGTGCTGAATTATAATAAAGACCCAACAAGACAACTTTCCAGAGAGAATACAACTTATGTAATACCAAACAACGCTTCATTAACTAGCATCTGTTCCTAAAAGTATTACGATCTACTGCATTAAAAAAAAAATAGTTCATCCAAACTTGAAAGTCTCAACTCAAAGATTTGCAAGCCAAAATTTGATGGGACTACTTACCAGAGGGTACCATCATTCACAAGAGGCGTATTTACTGGATTTATCGTGTTGTACTCTTTTCCCTTCTTCAAGGTTTTGTCCCACTAAATTTTCTTTGTCAAGGTTTTAACGGTGTAACATATGCATCCAACATTGTTTTAAGTCTTTACATGCTTACGCAATTTCTGGTTTTTCTCTTTTAAGTTTTCTTGATATATTCGTAATGACTTAGACACAGTGGTCATCAGTGGGTGTGTTATAAACTTAAGTTCATTACTAAGTCGCCTGTGTATATAATAGGATAGTTTCCAGATACTTTGGCAACAAGTCTTTTTAGCCTATAAATAAAATTTTAAATCTGCGTAATTTTACACACTTTATATGAATAAAAGCTCTTTCTCTTTTCTCCAAACTTTTTATTCTTCTTTGTTTTATTAGTTTCACAACATGGTCAATTTTGATCATATATAACATTATATTACAATATTCAACCTATTCTTTTTGACACATCAAGAAAGTACTATTTCAGTTTCACGCGTCAAGGAAGTAAATTTAGTGGGAACGTATAACTAGTGGATAGTAGAGTAACGTATTTACCTGTAATTGGAGTTTCAAACTATGATCAACTACTTATCAATTATTACAACATGCAGGTAATTTTTCACAGTCAAACATACAACAATAACAATGCAAAACCATATTTCTTCATCGCTTAAAAGTTCAGATCTACTATTACCAAAAAGCCCAATTGACGATATAAAGTAACCCAACGATAAACTAAAAATTATTAAATGTAGGGTAAGAGTATTATTTTGTCCATACAATTCCTACACAAATATGGATGAATCATGGCATGCCTTCAGGCACAGCAGGCTAAAATTTTGTTGTTCTACTTTATAGGTGAGCTCTAAATTATAACCTTTTGCCTAGACATTTTCCCTAGGTAAGCTAGTGTTTATGGGTAAAACAAATAAAATATAAATGAAGGGTAAATTCGAAGTTGAATATGAATTCGATAGATTTAAGTCAAACATTGTTTGCCTAAAAAGCAAATGATTGTTTGAGCAATGCTTCAGTCACAATGGAGGGGAAGGACTTGTCTTAGGGAAGCAAAAAAAAAAAATGATCAAAGTGTTTTGTGTAATTCTTGGTAAAAGTTACAATTGTTGTGTAGTTTTGTTGTTCAACCGATTGATGACCTATTTATATTGATTGAACTCAAATGATCTCGTAAGAAGTGGAAGATGTACCGGAATATTGAATAACGTACTAAAAGCCATGCCCATGATTGTAGGAAAGACTGAAAATCAAACGCCACTTCTTCCTTCATCCTCGCAACGTTCACAAGACTTGGTTTATTTCCCATTCTGAATGTACTGTTAGATTACGTATGTTATAAACCGTCATACCAAAATCCTAATTGATATCCTCCGTATATTTTGATTAATTTTTATAATTAATTATAGAGCAAAATTTATATCTGATTAAGTTGACTGAATCAGATAAAGATTTTTTAGTTAAGCGGTTGAGCGAGATATATTTAATGTTAGGTGCACATAACCATGACATTAATTTTAGTACCCAAGTCAGATAGAGAACATGGATAATGTAGTTTAGCTTGGGTTGAATCGTATCGTACCTAATATAGACCAATAAGTTATGGTAACAGAGACTTAAAAGGAGTCATGCAGTAAGTGAACACCTAGCATAAGGATGAGTTCAACGTATTTAATATAGTAATAGGTGAGTGTCTAATAGATAAACTAGCTCAACAAATCTTGCACCGGTAGTAATCGTCTAGTGTAAGGAATCCCATATCTGAACGTCGGGTTCAAGAAACGTTATAGATGTTGTTGTATGTGAATGTTGGATTCACGCAAAGTGGACGTTGAGTCCAAGAGAAACTAGGTGAACGTTGAGTTCACGTACAAGTGAAGACGAGCGTCTGCATGGGTTCATCCAATCCATGCTTAAAGGCATCTCCAAACGAACATCAATATGTTTTATATGTGAATGTTTTGGGAAGAGATCCTTGGTTGATTTAAACTCAATTTTTCATTGATCTTAGGAAGTTCAAAATAAAACATCTCCAACCGATTGAATATACTAAAAAGTATTAATACACTGGTCAAAGTTTTATAGGGAGTAAAAAATATTTATCAGCTTTCTTGAAAAACCAACAACGTTTGATATGACGTGGATTGTTTAAATCCATTAAGTAATCCTCTGAAACAAGAAGATGGATGTTAAGCTAACTACTTGCCACATAATCCTTAAATTTTCTTATAAAGTTTCACTGGAGATGAAATTATTGCAAAAGTCAGATAAATTCTGTGTGGCCTTAAAAATAGGAAGTACAAATTCATTCGTTGGAGATGCTCTAAGGATAGACAAGATAATTAGCAAGCATTAATCAGGTTTAAGGGCAATGAATCGTAATTAACGAGCATCGATCACGCTAGATCGTTAGTTTTGTAAGCCTAGGGGTAAGGAAGCAATTAGCAAGCACCAGTCAGATCCAAGGGCAAAGAAATTAATTAGCGAACATCAATTAAATCCAAGTAAGCTTATTAGGTTGACGCCAACAAAGGGTGAGCGAGCTCATCTTGCAAATCCAGGGATAATGGAGGTAAGTAGCAAGGTATTGAATGCAATTGACCTAGAGTCAGTCAAACTGAGGCTCACTTGTATTCACGTTTGCATGGGCACATTAAAGCCAGTTGGTCGAGTTCACAAGGTGAACATATAGTCGCGCTTCCTAATTGTGCATCAATCTGTAACCTAGGCGTTAAACCCTAGTGGTACTCAAGTTGAGTTTTCCAAAAACTAGTAGGAATAAATCTACAAGTCCTAATTACTAGCAGAGCCAGGGCATCATATATAGAACTGTATACGTCTTATCAGGGGCGGAGCCAGTGTATAACAAGGGTGTGCAGTTGCTACCCCTATCCAACAAGTTGGGCTTCCAAGTCCTTTTTTATTTAGTTGCTACCCCTAGTAAGAAGTTGCTTCCCCACAGAAAGATTTCTGCCTTCGCACCTGCGTCTTATATATTAGTAGAAGCAAAATTACAATTCCCCTGCATAACATTAAATCACCATCAACAGCTAGATAACTTCAAGTATGCGACAATTGTAGAAGCTTTGTCCTTCCATCCCCGACTAAACGAATAGTTACATAAAATAAAACATTAAACAAGTTTTGAGCAAATATCAAAGAAACTCAAGCAGCAGCAAGAGCTGCAGCCACCGCCGCAGCACCCTCGTCCTTGATGGAGTCGACCCATTTGTGCACCCTAGCTCCATCCTTGTCAACAATTTTGATAACAAAGTTTGGTGGAGCAACAACCAACCTGGATCTTATCTCCACTATGCATTTTTCGGCCAAGTCAGTAGCTTCCTCTAAAGACATCCCACTGCGGTAGTGTCTGTCCATCATGGAGAGAGAGAAATAAGCACCATATCCAAAGGCACCCTTTTCAACCTTGTGACAGCTAGCAATGTAGTCAATATAGTAAAGCGATGGTCCAGTCTCCTTGTCGTAACCAGCCAGAAGCAGGTTTACAGAGTACGGATTCTGGAACAAGGACCCAAACAAATTGTCAACTATGTTAAACATATATAAGAAAATAGCACAATGAAACAGAGATAGTTGGGGAAGAAGAAATCCAAATAACTTGAACGCCTCCATCTTGTTATAGTAAACTTATGTTCCGAGTTATTTTGTAATTTGACTCGGTTAAGTAAAGTGTCCAATTAAATCGTGTGGCAGCTCATGCTAAGTAAACGGATATGTAACTGATTCATGGAAAGATCTACTACACTAATGCAATATGTACTCCTAAGAAGTAAGAACCAGGTGTTCCAAACTAGACAAACCAACAGCTAAATTGTTACAGCATGAAATATCATTTTATGTGTCTGCATCAATAAAATAAGGACTATTTGTAACTTTTT
The DNA here is from genome assembly GCA_023531435.1 of Papaver californicum. NCBI lineage: Eukaryota > Viridiplantae > Streptophyta > Magnoliopsida > Ranunculales > Papaveraceae > Papaver > Papaver californicum. The sequence goes on from JAJJMC010013841.1 coordinate 10,710,469, forward strand.
TTTGTTCACTGAAGCAGGTTGGATCTTCATAAAACGGACAAATAATTTCAACCTTGAAAAATGCAACAGAAAAAAGTGAAAAATAGAATCTCCATTTCCAACAGATAAAAAATTGTGATACAAGGACCCCAAAAAGAAGAATTGTCAATGGTCTGCAGAGTTACTACCAAGGTAATCTCCCAAATATTGATACTCCAATTTTACCTGATATACCAAAGAACTTGGCGGACTAGATTATAATGACACCTAGGGTCAACTAAACACTAAAGGAATGCAGTTCAAACAATTGCTAACTAGATGATGACAGTATAACCATCCTATTCCCACTAATCTATTCAACTTGCAACGTGATGTATCTGTCATCCTTGCAAGCTAATGCCAAAGACAATCACCATCAGGAGCACTACAACCTGACTTCTGAAGCAGATTCATTATGAAGAGTCTGCAGAAGTTCACTTCCTGATGCCTTTTTAAGCAACTAATTCGCAGCTACTTTCATGCTGCTTAAAGAGGAAAACTTTCGCCCTTGCTCCCTCTCCCCCACATAATCAACCAGAAAGCAACATAGAAACTGAGTCGCTAATGATTGTAAACGGGTATACTCACACGCTAAATCAGCCTGAGTCATAATCTTTTCTCATCAATCACAAGAAAATCTTCTAAGATAACCAACTTTCTATGTCTACCGAGGTTGTCTTCTTTCTCGATGACTAAATCGCCTATTCTATTTCCAACAACCTATATACGTGCCAGCTGTTCCCTTACTTGGAAAAATTAGACCCCTAAAATCAACACTCAATCTGTAAAGTATAACGACGCCTAGCACATATGGCCTGAAAACCAAGAAGTCCCAATAAACAGTCTAACAGTTACCACTACAGTGACAACTGTTGCAATGTAAAAGGTATAGAAGATGCAGTTTCAGACGAATTTTATTGTAGAACAAGGCCATTTTTATCCATCACAGTGTATAACCTTCCACTTTGAAGAGGTCAATAACAGCCACTTCTTATGTAAAACGCTCAATCATGTAGGAAGAATACCAATACAATTCCAGCAAGTGGATAGTCTCCACTCTCTCCTCTCTCGCATCCCGTATTAATTATCCAGGATATGAGAAAGAATATTACATAAAACATAAAAAGCACAAAAGTTTCTAGGTGGCTGATGGATACAAGTTCTGTATTATCTTTTTACTCTCAGAACATAAGTGAGATTTGATCATTCGGAGGATGGTGTTTGCAGAATAGAACACTACAACAAGTTAAGCCTCCTCACCCAAATCACTAGACTGAACACCAATAACCTGGATATAATATGGGTTCACTATCACATCAATGCAGGTATAAGATAAGACCGCCATCAATACAGGTCGTTTTACAGTAACCAAGCATTAAAGAAAAAAGGCAGATAAACAGTTTAAGATCATAAGCAAACTAGTGTCTGTATAAGTCTGCAAAAATGTTACAATACTCGTGTATTTGGTGCACGCGGTGCTCTAATCACTGTAGATGCCAGGCATTCAACCCCAACAAATTGCCCATCCAACGAAGTATAGGCCATCCACATGGCATTTGTGCACCAAATCCATACACGCCCTAGCAGTAAACACATAGCTGCTAGGTAGCCAATGAGCATGGGGTCTGTTATATGTTCCTAAACTCAGCACAAATTATGTCTCCAGAGGATGTGAGGTTTCATAACTTTCATCATTGCGATAATGTTATATATATATATAATAACAAAACAACAAGTTAGCTCTCTAATCTAATCGACTAGATCTACTCTAATTAAGAGTAAATTCTCTCCTTACCCAATCACTAACTAGATAGAACAATAGCCCATACCCTAAACCCTAAATTTGAAACAAGCAAATAAAAATCAGTAAAACCCTAGATATTTTGATCCAATGAACACATCATATACATACAATAAATTTTATTAAAAAAAAATCACACTGAAACCCTAAAATCAAAATATACTCAAATTTGAGAGGAAAACAAACCTTTCGCAAAGCAGTAGCAAGTTCCCCACGAGTAAAATTAGCAGTAGCTGCTGTAGTCAACGGAATCCCGTTTCTAAACTGATACAGAGATACATTCTTTTGAATGTATTCAGTAAATTGAACTCTGCAACAACAAAACAAGGATTTACTTGATCAAACAAAATAAGCAAAATCTAGGGTTCATCTTCAATTGGTATAGTAATGAACAAAAATATCAAATAAGAAAGAGTTGTTTACCTATCACCACTTTCACCACTAGCTCCTAAGAGTTTGTGAGAATCAAGAACCATGATTTTGTCTTCATCAGATTTATGAACCAAGATACTGTTTACTGCAGATGTATCAGCGGCAACTAGAACGAATCCATCACAGACCATACCGAAAACACATTCCATCTTTTCTTTTAATTTTTGTTAAGCGATTTTATTTTTGTGTGAGGTCTGTAGATTTGGGGGTCTTGGAGTTTTTGTATAAAGAGAGTCGACTTAAAGAACAAGTTAAAAAGAAAGAGAGACTATAAGGGTAGAGTGAAATTCGTGGAAAAAAGTTTGGGTATCTTAGAGCAACTGCATTCATCGATCAAAACCTCGATCAAAGATTAAATTTGATCTTTGATCGTTCAATTTCTCCACAGTCATGAGATCAAATTTAATATTTAATCGACGAAAACCACTGTTCAGGATTAAAAGTAATCGCTGATCGACGAGTAAAACTTATAGTCGAGCGAAGCACTACCGTCTCGCTTGTGAATAAACGACGGCCCAAGATTTCGCTTAAAAACACGGGCGTTGTGATGGGTACCGTCTCGACTGGGCGAAGAGTTAGAGTATCGTCTCGACATGGGCGAAAAGCTGGGGTACCGTGTCGACATGGGCGAAGTGCTGGGGTACCGTCTCGACTTGGGCGAAGTGCTAGGGTACCGTCACACTAGGGTACCGTCTCGAATTGGGCGGAAAGCTAGGGTACCGTCTCGACTTGGGCGAAAAGCTAGGATACCGTCTCGACTTGGGCGAAGATTTGGAATTTCGCTCCACATCAGGCGGTACACTATCACACCGTCTGGAGCAAGCGAGATAGCAGGAGTTCGTCCGTCTTCTCAAGCGTTGCGCTGGCACTTCGCCAAATATAAACGCGACCTCAGCCTTTCGCTTGACTACTCATGGTTGTTCTTGCAGCGTATCAAAGATCAAATTTTTTGATCTTTAATCTTTGATTTTGATCGCGCCGCCGGAGTTGCTCTTAGAGCGTCCACAATGGCCGGAGCATTTCACGGACCAAAGAGTAGAAGTAGTCGATGGTCCAGTTTATCCATCCACAACGGGACGACTGAAAGTAGTCTTTAGTCCGGAAAAAACACTGTTACAGAGTAAAATCTGGAAATTTTTCTGGACTAAACTTGATTTAGTCGAACGGTGGTGTAGGTGTCCGCTTGATGGTAAGCGGATGTTTAGTGAACCGCTTGATGCCAGACGATATTCTAGCGTAACGCTTGAAAACACGGGCGGTAACCTGCTCAAGCGCTAACCTAAGACTACGCATGATGGAGCGTGTGTCTAGGATCACGCCCATTAACATTCGGTAACCAAATCCCCGCTCCATTGAAGCGTAACGCTAGAATACCGCCCATGTGTAAACGTATTGCTAAGGCACCGCCCAATATGGAGCGTGCCTCTAGACGTCCGCCTAGTTCTAGGCGTGCCTCTAGGCCTCCGCCTGGCTAATTTGATTTGGTTGTTACCGTTTTGTTACCGTTCTGATTTGTTACCGTTGATCAACGGCTATAATTTGTATTCTGATATTTATATCTCTCATTCCCATTTCAAATCCACAGCTTTTACATTTCATAGAAGATTTATAATCTTTCGTTTTCATAATTATGGCTTACGAAAATTTTGAACTAAACCATAAGCCTCGGCCTGTTATGAAAAAATTAAAATCAAATTCTCAACCATTACTATATACTAAAATCAAATTTACAGTAGTTTGTTGTATACTTACGTATGACAATTGTTGTTGAGGCGGAATGGGTACATGTTGACGAGGACGTTGGATGTTGTGTTTAATATGGTCACCAGCATAACCGTACGTTTCAACCTCCCAATCGACTTTGGTGACATATTTTTGCAGGTTAGTTACATGTCGCCAATACTCCATATATAGATCATACGTAAAGACACGTACTAATTCACTTGCAGGGACCAGACAGTTTTCGCTCATCTCCTCAGCATCGTCGTTGTTCAAGTTGGAAATACGACTAAGAGGGTTGCTAGGAACGCCCCATGTTTGATGGTATTGCCTCCAACGCCGATCTCCGAGATACATGTTATTCTTTGAAAAGAAAATTAGAATAAACAAATAAACCAATCAATTAACCGAAATTCAAAGAAAATAAATAACATTCCTATGGAAATAAATTATAAACTCACAGTGCCTAGCCAAGAGAATATAACCCTTTTCTCTGAGAGCTCTATTGCTTTCCGTCCAATTTCAGTATCCAGGACCATGATCGCATATTCCCACGGTTGTCAGGTCACATCGTCTGCAGACAACTGATTAAGAGAAGTCCTTGAACGAACAATATCAATACTCTTCCTCCGTGTTCCCGTCCACCGAGAACATCTAGGCCACATTGATTCACTTTCAGACGTTGGGTTCTTTGGCCGACAAATGCCCAGATATTTGTACCCCCAAAACTAAAATGTCAAGACAACCAATGGAATAAATAAGTGAGCAGGAAATAAAAAATTAAAAAAATTATAAATAAGACTAAAAAATTTACCTCCAATATTTGGAAGGGTCCGGCCAATGACTTTGGTCCCCTGCCATATGCGGCGAGACCGGAATACAATTTTGAAAATGTAGCACTACCCCAGTCATAATCGATAACTGCATTTAGATCCTCAAAAGCATCTAACCATCCAGCATCAATATAGGTTTTGCATTTGAAAAGAAGAATTGACCCAAAACATACATATAGAAGGCCCTGGCCACTCTATCAGCAAGTATGCTATCATCGTTAGCCGCAACCAATGTTTGTGGATCAAAATATGTGCTCAAAAATGCAACCGTAATTGCATCTGAAACCCACTGGTTGAGAATATGTTCTCTTCTACAAACCTCACTATCTTTAATTTCAGGAAAAATATGCGCCCGGACATATTCAAATTGGTACTTCGCCGAGTCATACGGAATAGGACTACCAATACCAATATTAAGTCCTGTCAACATTACCCAATCAAGGGGTGTGAACCCAAGCTCACCAAATGAGAAGTGAAAAGTGTTCGTGGTATCCCAAAAACGCTCAAAAATGTAGTCAATAAGTGCATGCGATGAATCTACTACATCCATGGTAAGTAATTGGTCTCATCCTCCCTTTTCAATTAAATATTTGACCCTAGGGATGTGTTTAACAATACATGCATAGGTCTGAAGGACCGATTTGAGGGAACCACGAGGTGAAAACTTAAATTTGGCGTTGTTTGAATACGTAATATTGGTGGAGGCGTGACCCTCAGTATCTTCCACAACAGTAGAGTTATCCAACCCGGGAACCTCTACCCTTTCTTCAGTAATACGGTCTTCATCTGAATCCTGGACAATTTTAGCCTTCTTGTCCCTCTTCCTTCGACCAACGAATATGGACGTCACACTGCTCGACATCTGACCAAACAGTTCATACAAGATTGAAAATCATGAGTAAAGCTCACAATGCACAAATATAAAAATCTACGTTAATCAATAAATCAAGGAAAAACATAATAATTTCATGATTACAAAAGTAATTATCTAATTAGATAATCATATGTACCAACATACAAAAATCAAGTTCACAAAATACTCCAATATCAAAGCCTCAATTGTACCAAAAATCATCAAAATTCCCCATTTTTCAAGACAATCTAGTCAATTCATCATAAAATTAACCACAACCGAACTCAAATTAAACAACAACTTAATCAATTCTATCTTCAATTCAACAAATTATCATCAATTTTTTATACCCATTTTACAACATCCATAAACCCTAAAAATTATCTCAATTCCATAATTACAATTTCTAAAACCTAAATACCTTTATTTCATAATCACATGTTTAATCATTCAACATATATAAACCAATTTAATTAACAAAACATAATAATAAAACATAATCTAAATTTAATTTATAAAACAAATATAATTTACAAAAATTAAAAGAAATTACCTTGATTGCGCTTGGATGTTTGAAAAAAGATTGAGTGGAGCCTCAAAAACATAGGAGGGTCTTTGGGTGATCGTTAGTGAAGAATAGGGTTCACAAGAGGAAGAGACGGAAGAGGGTTGCACAAGAGAAGATTAGGGTTCAGGAGAAAAAAGAGAAGTTGCGGATGAAGAAGAAGGCAGAGAAGATGGTGCGGCCGTTAAACTCGCTTGGAATTGTAGCGGGGCGCTAGGACATCGCCCGTCTTTTTCAGCTCACATGCTTCTCTCGCACAAGGATGACTCAATCAGGCATAGTGCTGGCGCATCGCTCCATCAGGCGTTTGTCCAGTGGTGCGCCCGTCTCTTGGGCGTGCTTTCTAGGAGTCCGTATAGAATCAGGCATAATATTTTATTCCCGCCCCACATCAAGCGTTTTGCTAGACGTCCGCCTCACGCAAGCGTTACGCTAGACAACCGCCCGTATCAACAAGCGTTACGCTAGAAAACCGCCCAACAACACGCATAATCCTGGAGCATCGCCCGATCATTTTTAGTCTCTGAGTCGTTGTTTTTGGGCCGGACCAAAGAGTAAAAATTTTACTCTTTAGTCTTTAGTTTTGATCCAGCCATAGTGGATGCCCTTAGAGTCTTACTTTCGGTAGTAGGCTAATGGGCTTGTATTTTTATTTTATTTAGAACGATTTATTTGGGACCACTTAAAATTTGAGGAGGCCATCTCATTTTAATAAGATCATTATGAAGTAAAATACGGTCACTTTATCCATATAATTTTATTAATGATTAAAATATCCTTTTTCTTGTTTATATGTTAATAATTATGTTAGTTAAATTAATTGATTATTATTTTTAAATTAGATAAAACATTTGGGTTAGTGTAATAGTGTTAGTGTTGTGTTAGAGAATTAGAATTATGAGAGAGAGGAAAAGAAGAGGAGTTTTGGGGAAAAAATTGAAACCTAGGTTTGTGATTCTTAAATTCAAAATGAGTGATTCTAGTGCAAATTCGGATGAATTCGAACCTTTAAATTGTAGAGTAAACAAAGTATTTGTTAATTTTCATAACGATCCGGTAATGAACGATTTGTTGGATGGTGAACGTTTTCTTCCCCAAACCTAATCCCAATTTCAAAATGAAGGTTTTACGAGATAAACGGGGATCACAACGAAGAATATGAAGATTATAATGTTCGGGATACTCAGATATATTTGTTAATGTGTTTTTGTTGCTTGAATTTGCTTAAATTTGGTGAAAATGTAAGCTTTTATAGGTGAGTTTTGGCTAGATCGATACAAGTGCGGCTAGGAAAATGAAGAACATGTAGCTGAACTTTAACTTCATGGAGTTTTGGACTAAGTTCAGCTACATTTTGGGTCCAGTGTAATGTTCGGCTAGTTCGAATCTAACATATTCCTAGCCAAACTCTTAGTTATAAACTAGCGGGAACTTTTAGTAGAAAGTTCGGCAATCTATGCAGTATATTAGTCGAACTTAAATGTTCGGTGAAGTTGAAAAATATCGACCTAGAAGAACTTGTATGTTCGGTTGGAGATAGAGATATCTTTTTAGCTGAACTTTTTAGTATTTTTTTTGTTACAATTAACATTGTCATATATTTTATTGATCAAATCGGAACCTGCACTTATGGATGATCAACCTACTCATGTTGATATTATGTACGAAGATGCATCCCATCATTAAGCGAATGACTTGGTAGGTTACCAATTTTACGTGTGCTTAAATTTTTTGAAGAAAATTATCAAGTTTTGTAACATTATATTTTGCTCAATGTAACATGGGATAATCCCGATGAAGTAAAAAGTTGGGCTAGAGAACATGCAAAACGGGATATGTGTATATTGGTTTTAAATAGAAAACCTAGCAAAACCCGCTAAGCCACAAGAAGAAGGGTTATGTGTATAGCGAAAAGACCGAGAGGAAGAATGTAACTATCTCAAAGAAGACCAATTGCCCGTTCAAGCTTGTGTTTAATTTCAACAAAGGATTAAGAAAATGGGTTCTATTCAAAGTAAAGGAAGGTAGGCATAACCACTCTCGTCCGGAACATCTTGAAGGACATTCAATCGCCGCAAGGCTCACCCCTCATGAAATGGATAAACTAGATAAGATGAGGAAAATGCGTATTCCACCAATTAATATGCTTCGCATACTAAAACAAGATAACAAGGATAACCAATCCTCTTTGTCCACCATTTAAAATGAAAACGAGACATTGAGAAAGAAGGAATGGAGAGATATGAGGTTAATGCAACAATTTTTTTGTGACACAACAGAAAAACTACATCGTTCAAAAGAAAGTGGGTCCAGATGGAGAAATAACACATCTCTTTATTGCGCATCCGATATTTGTTCAATTGGCGCAATGTTTTTATCAAGTTCTTATAATGGATTGCACTTACAAGACTAATAAGTATGAGATGCCATTGTTGAATGTTATTGGGTGTACGTCAGCCAAGTCATCGTTTAGCGTGGCGTTTTGTTTCTTGAAGGATGAGCAGTATCCTAGTTATACTTGGGTGCTGCAACAAGTGAGGTCAATCTTCCAGGTGATGATATTCCTAGAGTTATAATCACCGACAACGAATTCGCATAAATGAATGCAATAAAGGTAGTCTTCCTGTTAGCACATGATCTTCTTTTTACGTCCCACATATGGTGTAATATGATGAATAGGTACAAGCCTCAAATTAAGAAAAGAGGTTATGATGAGGTTAAGAAGCTACCAGAAGATAAACAAGCCAAAGCGGAAGAGGAATTTGATAAACAATACGATTTAATGAAGCCAAATGGGGTTTCTCTGGTGAATGGGACTTATTGACTTGGTCTCTCACCGAAGACAATTACGATCTAAATCTTGTGACGTCTATCGAGCATTGGACTAGCCCCGAATACCTGGATAATATACCGTATTTGATTTCCCAATAGTTGGAATCGCACAAAGAGAGGTTTTTTTATGCCTTTACCAACTAACACAAACACTTGGTCAATCAAGGACGAGTTTGGAAGAATCGTCTCACTACTGGTTGAAGAAGAATCTTTTTAGATGTGTTGATAATTTTGTGATCGTGTTTGATGCCATAGAAATTACTTCACTCGAGACATTGATGGAATCAAAGAAAAGTTTCAAAAGAGCTTTATCTTCAAGATTAAAAAATGGGCCGAGCTTCTGTTGCTCAAGGGAATCCATTTTAAAGTGTCTTATGCATGTATTAAAAAGTTGATGGTAGAAGTCAAGTTGGATTGGGACATCAAGTCGGACGAGGTGTGTGTTTGTAATATGAAGAAGTCCATGGGATTACCTTGGCGCCACGTTATAATTAACTATGAACGGTGTGATTCCTATAGACGACATTGATCCATTTTAAAACCAATTGAGTTTCACCTTTCCCACGGAAGAGCCCGAGAAGAGTTTGGGGATACCCATTTGTTTGTGGGTAAAAATGATTTAAGGGTAAAAGGGGGAATGATGAAGAAGATTGATGCTAGTCAGAGCAAATGATAGATCAGACTAATGCGAGTAGAACCAAATCGCTTAAATACCAAACATTTGTATTGTATAATTACTTTTAAGATTTGAGAGATCAATTTGTACGAAATATGCCTAAATCAATAAATGACCGTTCCAATTTCGTTTTGGTCACAAAGGAAGGATACGGGTTGATCTGTAGTGAGGGAACCGTAGAATGTATTGAGATCAATATAATTGAATGCCAGTGATAATAAGATGTGTTGAACTACTGTGAGGACGAAAATCAGGAGTCTGGGGTTTCTGATAATCTTTAAAATGACAGCTCTGTGATCGTTCAAGCTCTTATAAGATAAAACTCATATCCTTGTCGATAGGTTGAAGAACCTATTTATAACAGTGGAAGTTAACACATTGATCTCGTAAGTGGTGACAGTTGCAGAGAAATGGAAGAGTAGGTGGTGAAAACCGACTTCATTATGTTAGTGGGACTTGACAGATGTAAAACCACTACTCCATTCACTTCTTCAACTGCCGAAACAACTTTTATACTTTCTGGTCGTGGGTGTATTATTACACCACATGTGTTGTAGGCCGCCAGACTAAAACTCTAGTGAATATCCGCCTATGTGACATAATTGATGTCTCGAGTATAGTTGAGTCTATTTTATAGACATGTATTATTTGGTCAGTTGTTGACCTAGATAGACTGTTAGTCTTAGCATATTGATGAGTCTAACATGTTGTTGAGTCTAACTTGTTGCTGAGACTAGCATTTTGCTGAGACAAGCAGTGATGTTTAATACGTCATAGTACTTGAGAGTCTGATTGATATTGACATTGGTAGTTGAAACATATCATTTTTCCAGCTGGGGCAGCAATGATACTCATATGACCTTTGAATTTGTGTGAGTGGCAATGTCATGTGAGCACTAGTCTCGTGCGAGCGCTGGTCTCGTGTGAGTGCTAGTTTCGTGTGAGCTCTAGGCTCATGTGAATACTAGTGTTAATAATTGTAAAAGTAACTTAATTTCGTATTATTGTGGCTAACAAAATAGAGGAATTCAGACTATTATTGGTGGCAGAACCAATCAAGAGTGGTAGAGGGACCAACTAATTTGGTGTTAGAGCGACCGACCAAAATTGGTGGAAGAGAGGGACCGACCAAAATTGGTGTAGCACGAGTTTAGCAAAAAACGAATTTGGTTGTTGCGGCACCATCCTTCGTGTATCATATAGTCGCTTGCAATACCTTGATGTACATGTTTGGTAATAATATTAGTGTGAGGACAAATTAAAATGAAGACTGGAATTTTTAAAATATTAAAATAATAGTATCTTAATATATATATATATATATATATATATATATATTAGATGGTTAAGGGACGATTCTATATTGTTGTGTGCAGCTATTTGAAATTCTCTAACTTTCAAAATTTTGACTTTAAAATTTTTTAACTTTCGAAATTGGTAGAAGGAGCAAAGGAGTTTCAATATGAAGAGGAAATCCTAAAATAAAGTAATAAAACCCAAAAAATACAAGAGTAGGGACGGTCAAGGGATAGCCGCCGGTCGTCCGGTTGGCGTTGGTCCTACAACTCTTTATTTTTTATTTTTTAAGTTTTATTTTTATTTTTTTCTAGGTATTTTCTCTTAAGTCTTATGTGTTATTTAAATCTATGTACTTCGAAAAGTATTATCGTTATTTACGTGCGTGGGTGTTAGTTCATATGCCTGAAAACTTCAGACGCCCGAAAATTTCAGACGTAGCGCTCTTTAGTAAAATCGATGTAAATTAACCCCAATTCGGAATCATAATATCGCTGGTTATCTAACAACTCCGAAGGATTTAGGTTTTGAGATCGTTTAGGCCGTCGAACGGAGCAAACATCAACCTTCCAGGAATTTTTAGCTGAAGTTCTAACAGTTTTCAGTTTGTAGTTTTCCTAAGGTTTAAACCATATCTCTTAGACCGCTGCTCGGAATAGGATGCCCTTTTAGTATGTTATAGTACACACATAGGGGGATATATGTTGTTTAGAACATTTTGCCTCATTCTACACCCATTGCTACTTTTTTACAAGGTGACCATGATGATGCGTCAGATATATGGTATTAACCAACGTTAGGGTTTTGCTATATTTCGACCAATATTGAGATTTTAGTGCAACCAATATTAGGAACGTGTAATCTAAGCTTGACCAACATTGAAGATTGTTCGATTGAAGCTTTGGATTTGCATTTGGCGCCATAACGACTTGGTGCTTACACAAAGATGTGATGTTTCGACTTAGTGCATTCGTGCGCAGCTTGTCACGCACGATTATAAATCAATATTATTCATTTAAGGTTTGAATATCGATATAAAGTCACTCTAAGAATTCATACGGGAAATATAGAGAGGAATTAACTTGCTCTATACTAGTAGGCAATCTATCTAGGAGCACTGATATCCACTCGAAATGAAGATGTGTTCTGGATGTTTATTCGGTATAGTCAGAGATCATCTGGGTAAGAGTTGCAATCAGCACCAGTGATATTTTAAGGACAATATTGCTCTATACTAGTGATTAATCCACCTAGGAGCTGTTCGATCACTATAAAAGGGTAAGAACCGAGTCGTATAATGCTAAGATTGTGTGTAGAATATTCAAAGCTCAGTCGGGTTAGGATCTAATATTATGTGTGTACTTTCAGAGAGACTACATGATCAGTGTGAGATGCCAGTAGTGAGAGTTTGATATTTTAATTCTCCTGCAGAATATAAAATATAAATTTTATGCTTTTGATGTCGGGGCAGTTGCATATACAAAATTCTATTATTTTTGTGATTATATTGCTGGGTAGAGACGATTTTACTATTTTATCCTTTGTCAAAAATCCACCATCTACACCAATTTGGAAGAACCGTACTCGAGATGTACCGCAACATGAAAAAAATCCAGCAAAAAATCTTTTGGGATGCATGAGGATGATTCTTTATCCACACACTTCGGAGAATGTTTACGAATCTGAAAAGGGCAAGCCCAAAGATAGGCTAAGCACCAAAAAAACAAGGAAACAACAGAAGAAGTATGCGAAAGGTTTTGGCTAAGAAGCATGGTGACATCAATGTTAATCATAGAGATCCTTTGGCTCACGAGTACACTGTGGCGATGTATGCTGATGAATCAAAGAAACGAGGTTAGAGTAGTAATGAAAATGGCGAACCAAGTGAACGAGATATGAAGAAAAAATGTTTGATACCTTAATCGCCACCAAGCGAACCAACTCTTCGAGACGTGAAGTTAAAGGATCCCATGTTTCCAAATCAACAAAATAGTCGATCAAGTGATGATAAACCAACATTTGTTGATAAAAGTTACATGGAAGACCTACCTCAAATCATTCATGAGTAAGTCATATCAACCAACGACGTCCCTGACGATGGTAATTGTGGTTTTCACGTTGCGTTTGGAAAACTAGGGTCGTTTACGTACTGTTTCAAGGAATACAATGGATGTGAAGTCACTTATTTGATGCAATGGTTGTTAACGAAACTATGGGAGAACCCGGCATTTTACAAGCATAAGTGTCCAACCGCATCGAAGAGTGATCATTGCATTGGTTGGAGGCAACCACTTTATCGGTCTCCGATTAAAACCCGATTGTCTAATCCTTTAGTGTGCAAAACTTCTTATTCAGAAGGATTTAACCCCAACGTAATAAAAGTTTGTGCAATTTGTATGAGCAAAACATGGAGATGTGGAGAGATTTAAGAATGTCTCAGGAAAAAAAATATTCCAAACCAATTGTAATTGAGTAAATGACACATGTAATTAAACTAAATGGGATTTAAAGATCATATTATAAATAAAAGAATATTTTTGTTGAAATTGTGTTCATTTATTTTTATATGAATGTATACATTTGTAAGAATTCAGCTTGAAGGACACATTTTAGACCTTATCAAACTAATGTTCGACTAAGAGAAGCTCAATTCGAGTTAACCGAACTATCATTAAATTACTTTTTTGGAATTCCAATGTAATGTTAGGCTAGGAATAAGAATTTTAAAGATAGTAGAACTTCATAAAAATTCCAGGATTTTTTTGTCAGGAGTTCGGTTAGCATAGTAAGGTTGCAGGTAGCCGAATTTTAATGATTTTACCATGATTCTTTCGGTCAAAAGTTTGGCTAAGAGAACAAGTGTTGCAGGTAACCAAACTTTAATGATTTTACCAGGCTATAAAAGTTCGGCTAGCTTTTATATTCATATTGCAACCCGAACCTTTCACTGGAATTCCAAAAAAAAAAAATTAAATATGTTACTAATACTGAATTGCAAATCTAAAAACCAATTTTTCTACTAACACACAATTAGAAATATAGAAATTGAATACATTTTTACCATCCTTAACATCCTATACATGTTATGAGAAACTTATGAAGGATGTCGTAATGAGCTTCGTATTCGAAATTTTTTCCTTTCCATCTTCTCCATTCCTCTAGAGTTTGCACTACAACCTCGACATTGGTTTCATCCCTTAGTCGATATCGATTGACAATCCATACTAAAGCTATAAATTCTTTAACTTGTTTTCTTGTAGTTTGAAATCTACCAACGCCGGAAAATCCCTGTTATTAGGATTTACCTATTTCGGTGCAGAAGGTTTCATGAATTTTAACTCAATAACTCTACTAACTAGACCATTTTGACGTCGTTCTTCACCCTTTTTTGGATTGAAAAGTACATAGTTTGTGCAAATAGATAAATCTCCATCTAGGATAAACTTAGCATTATGGAGTGCTATTTTTGAGTGAAGATATATTTTTTAAATGTGAATTAATAACTAGTATATATAGAGTACATGTTCCTAACGATTATATTTTTCGAAAAGTGTGGAAAATCAAAAAGTTCGGCTGATATTTGGGTGTGGTTTACTAGGCAAACTTGGAATTGTTACGTAAGATAACATTTATTTTCATTCATAAAATTACCAATTACATAACTAACTAACATCCCTTAAATATCATTATATCATATTAAATTCAAATAAGTTCGTATCTAGTATCCAAATCTATAAATCTCGATGGATAGCTCTTTAACGAACATCGGCGAATAGCTCTCTAATGAATCTCAGAGCATGTTTGTGACAGACCGGAAAATTTTCGTTTTCGACGGGTCGGGTTATGACCCGCTTGACCAGCTCCAACTTCCCGATTCGCCACTCGAGATACCGGGCTTTCAATTTTTTTTGGAAAAATTCGATTTTTACCAAGCAAATGTTCATTGATTTATTCCAAATTGCTTTATAAGCATGTAACCAAACTTTTATATTTCAAGGGTTATCGAATCCCACATATGATTCCTATCGTTTTGTTGTGAAGATACAATATCTTCTGTCAGCCTACGTGCCGCACGGTCTTTCACTCGTGAGTAGGATCCTGACAACACACACCGTGCCGCGTGAGGGGGTGATCAGTCCCAGTGTCAAGTGTAGTGGGATACCAACCACCGTTTCGAAAGGAATTTCTGACAAACTCACAAAACTAGGTCAAGCTCAACCGACTATCTTTTCAAATGATATGAACTACTCAAAAGAGTTAGTAATCATTTCTAGATGGATGGTATGAACTGCCACTATAGGCAATAACCATCCCTTCTCAGATGATATGAATTGCATGAAATGGTAATAATCATCTCTATCACATGTATCAGACAAATGATATGAATTACCTAGTATGGTAATAATCATCTCTTGTCGCATGTTTTGTACATTTATCAGATGATATGAGTTACCTTGGATGATAATAATCATCTCTCACTAAATAGTATGAACAACCAGTAATTGGACTGCAACTACCTCGAGAAGACTGCAATCATCTCCAAATAAATGGTTTGAACTACCGCGCAGCAACCAACACTTTTAGATGATATGAACAATTTCGTGATGAACCGCAGAGCGGCTTCCTACGTACCCTCTTTGTAGCTCGAAGGGATCAAGCACGACCGTAGTTCGTCTCTTTTTATTTAGATAGTATGAACTACTAACTACACCAGTAGCAACTATCTCTTAAAACTGGATACCACCCACATATATAATTAACACCGTCATTTGTTAATTGCAGATTACCCATGTTAAGCACAATACTAAAGATACCATCGCGCCAAAGAATCAAAGCATATTCAAGATGTAAGTCTGAATTAAGAGCAAAATAGCTAACATAGATTCCCATAAGCTAATTAAGTCCAATTTATAAGAAACAAAATGCATTTATAATATACTTTACGGCAGTAAGAATGTAGACCAAGTAGTTACCACAATGAAGCGGATGTAATATAACAATTTTACAATTTGCAGTCCGTATTCGCATAACTTACTGGCATTTAAGAAAAATCCAACCATATATATATATATACAGCACGATATACATTTACGCCAACTATTAATTACTAACAAATTTGAAAGAAATGAAAGCACTACTTCCGGCTCATAAAGTCATCCCAATGTCAACAACAGTAGAGTAAAGACTTAGGAGACAATAACCTGCACTAATATTGCACGGAGTAAGAGATCATTTTGAATTCAGTCCCAACATTACAACGTACCACATAATGATTCCTCAACAATGACCAATATTAACCAATACTAAGATGTGCCACAACAGGGTAAATGATTATTATTCGAATTTCTAAAAATCCCAAGCTTACCATCAAGATGTTATCAAACGTATACCAACATTGATATAATTTTAGAACCGTAAGCAAGAACCTTCGAACAAGAAAATGATTGAACAGTTGGATGGCAGTATATAATCATTTCATTTGTTTCAATGCCTAATTCTGACTGCATATACATTTCAAGATATTTAGCCATAAACAAAATGAAAACATATCAATATGTATCTTCACATGTATATACATCTAGGCCACTATATTAACTTATAATTAAGGATGCACATCTACTTATCCAATCAAGTTATCACATGATGTGTAAACAGACAATTCTAATCTCCACTATCATCTTTCTACATATATACAAGGACTATATTTACTCTCATTTTGTAGGGTCGCCTATACCAAAATCTCTCTAACCATTTATGTGACAGACTGGGGGAAGTCTGAATCATTATTAACACAACTAGAATCAACAAGTTATTCACTAATAGCATCAAAACACCTTCACCTAATTCTTGCTAGCCAATACAAGACCCTAAAATTATTGCAGTAAATGAAGAATAAGAAATGAAATCAACAACCAATAAATTTCTATTTCAACATTAACACCAAATCATATATAGGGTACCAACTCCCTTCCGATCCGTAGCTATTAGTTACCTCTTCGTAACAAATTTATTTAGTTCAAAAATCTTTACAGACTTCGTTAGGCATGAAAATAAGCAAACAATATCCCGTTGGAAACTAGATAAGTTCCTCTACAAATTCTTAGTTCAATCTTAAGGCTAAAATCATGTCATGGTGTCTCTAGACAAGCATTAAGGTTCCGTCGTGGAAACTACAAAAATGCTACAAATGGAAATTCTTTGAGACATTTTGACAAACATGTTATATCCATTGAAAAATCAGAAATTTCATTAGAGAACAAGCACGCACTCCATCCTCATACCAACCAAATCAACAAACAACCCATAAGGAATTTAAGCACACATGACATAAGTTACATACATGTTTTGTATACTTATATATGTTCACATACAATTCAAAAACCTTAGTAAACCCCAACTCTCACTTTATCTAATTTCCATTAGTGAACTCACCAATTTATCCAAACCCACTTCACATAAAAGTAAGTGTAGAACACAAATCAACAGAAGAAAATTCATGAAATTAAAATATTTAACCTCAATTGTATTTGAACAAATTGTATCAAAATTCCTAAATTTTCCAACATGAACCCTAATTTGAATATCACCCAAAATCAACTTAGCATGTCAAGGGATTCACAAATTGAATTGATATAACATGAATTCACCCTTATTTCAAATAACCCACCTCATCAACTTGTTAAAGAAATTAAATTATTGCAAAACCCCTAATATTTTGTAAAACACTAATTTTCATTCTAAAATGCTTACCTCAATCGTATTTCCCTTCACAAGAGATCTATAATAATAATAACAACACCTTCACGATTTCCTTCACTTAATTCCGTTGAGTACAAAAATCTAGGGTTCTTAAATTTGAGAATGAGTAGAAATTGCCTATCAAGAACAAAAAGAGAGGTAAGCAAAAGAAGGAAGAATAATAAGAAGAAAAGAATCAGCTTCCGCTAAAGATTTCTTTTGTACACTCTTTTTTTTTCCCTGTGAATCTCCAAATTAGAACAAAAGATTTAGTATCTTCTCATTCCTATAAGATATAGACGAGAGGAAGAAGAAAAAGGGTCTCAAGCTCTTTTTCTCTCAAAGTTTCTCTCTTCCTCTCAGTTCCTATTTTTTTTTTTTTTGTGGCTTTCTCGAGAATCTCGACCCCTCTCAGGAGAAGTACGCTAAAGGTAAATAAGGAGATGGCACACCACCATCATGCCCTGACACGTGTTCTAAATGCAAGCACTTACTCTCTAGTATAATTAACATAATCTCCAACCTATAGAAATGAGTACAATAATTTATTTTTCTCATACAAATTATTTGGTCTAGTAAACCCAAAAAATTAAGTTATGGATACTTATCATCAAATAAACTGGGTTCGAATCTGAAACTAATATCGAAAAATATGGGTATGATAATGTCTCTTCAAATACGAATAACAGGCCTCGTACTCGAATGTTCTTCCACCATGACGTATTCCTCGGATACTTTGAACTCTAGCTCTTTAAAAATAAAAGAATTGACAAGTTAGTATGCAAAATTAAAAGTTTTCATTCACAAGATAAATGTGTTTAAATACTCACTTTCTTTTCACGAGTAGTTGTGCGATGATATCGCTTTACCCAACAAAGTATTGAAATGTAGTCTTGCAACCTATATTGTATAATATCAAATCTTTCAGCTAACTCGAATTATCTACGGTGTTTAGGTTTCCCATCTAAATCGAAATAGAATTATTTTACTTTCTTCCAAAACATTGAATAACGTTCATTAGGTCTTTCTTGGTAAGCCGGAAGAGAAGCTTGAATAAGCATTAGATCATCCTCTGCGGTGAATGGTTTTGTTTGTTACTAGAAATGCAAAAAATTGGAGGAAGAATTGGTGCCAAAAATTTAAGTTAAAAAGAGAATAGATGGTGCAAAATTAGTTCGAGAGTGCCAAATTTATATATAGAGATGCCCCGACGGATCTTTCTTTTTTAAAAAAAATAATATTTGTACTTTCATTAGTTAGATGTTCGGTTAGCTCGATAATATGCTTTACTAACCGAACTTTTTAGTCCAAATTAAAACAAAATGTTCAGTCAAGTTTGAAAATTTTCTTTCGACCCGAACCTTTGTCTGTTTTGCATAGCTTTGACTGTTTGCTAACCGAGCATTTGGTTTCTTAACCGAACCTATTGTTCGATTCGGTCCGAAAAAGTCTTTGCTAACCGAACTTTTATGTCCAAAACAAAACAAAAGAAAAGGTTCGGCCAAGTTTCAAAATTTGACTGCTAACTGAACCTTTCTCTATTATGCAATTCTTTGAATGTTTGTCAACTGAACATTGAGTTTCTTAACTGATCTTTTTGTTCGGTTAGGTATGTAGTTGGATTTTCTAACCGAATATTTCTCTGTTACCACTTGGAAATTGTATTTTGGGTTTTAATTCTACCAAAACCACATCGATTGTTACCAACAGTTGTACTTAAAATCAATTAACATAATATTGTCTAAAATAACTTAAAACCCAACAAAACCTAAAGAAATCGCATCAAATTCTAAACTGAAAGAAATAGGTTCATCACTTACTGTATAATATTATCTAGAATAACTTGAAACACCCAACAACAACGAAAGAAATCACATCATAGAGACATTAAAAAAGGTTATTATCTGGTTTTAGCATCATCAAATTCTTTCATTCCTTCTTCCTTTACAACATCATCAACCGCTCCCTTCTTCTTCTTATCAACTTCTTCCACTCCTTATTCGGTTACAGCCTTATCAACTCTTCCCTTCTTGTACTCATCAACTTTTTCTTCTAACTCCTGAGTGGACCTATTTAGTCACCATTTTCATCGTAGTAAGGGTTTATATCTGAAAAGTATGATTCCCTGAAAAACAATCTCGGATCATCATCTTCTTTTTCTTCTTCCTCTGATTCAATATAGTTGAGGGAATTTTGATCACTGTTCAAAGGATTGTCATCACCGTTTAACCAACATGGAAACTCCGGATCATTCGTCGTTTTATCAAGAATTTCTTCTGCACTTAACTCTCTAGTTATTTTACAAGGAGAAGAATACTTTTCCCTTTCCTTCATATTCCGGACCACAAATATTGTTTACAATTTAGAGGTTCGGTTAGGAGAACAAAATTTATAGGCCGCCGAACCCAAAAATATTTTTTACAACTTAAAGTTCGGTTAGGAGGTATGATCAATCGACCTAACCGAACAACATATAATGCTTAAAAAATACAAGGTTCGATTGGAATAATTTTTATTTAACCGAAATGTTCTTTCGCGTGGGTGATGTTCGGATACTTAGACTAGGGTTTTTCATAAATCTCCTAGCCAAACACAGGTATGAAACTTCATTTTTGATGATCACTACTCAATTTATCAATTAAAAGTATATAAGAATCAAGAGGCTTGTCAGAAAATAGCTTTTGATATAAATTTAGAAGAATTAGGTTCTAGATCTCGCGTTAAAGACTCGATTTCGACTTCAACTTGTTGTGGAACTTGTTGGGAAGAAGTGAAGAAAGAGGAAAAGGAAAAAAAAGGATTTGAGTTTTTATTTTGTCTAGGTTATGAAATAAGTTTAGGTTTAGGATTAGAATTTAATTTATATATGATTAGGTTTATGTGGTTATTAGATTAGGTTAAGTTTAATAAAAAATAAATTAGTTGTTTTCTTTTATTAGGATACCCCTTAGTTTTATAGAGTGGATGTTATAAGTACGGGATCGTCCCCTTAAATTTTGAGTGGTCTCCGAAAAAACTATTTTTCTTTTTTTTTTAAGCATATGGGCTTTGCATCTTTAGTATCTGCTTCAATAGATTTTTGGAGAAATTCAAGTATTCAACTAGAATTAAGGTTGATATTGATAAATGTATAATTTATATTCTTTCCGTTCTACTTTAGACGATAGTTTAAGAGTTTTTACGTAGATTAAGAAATAAAAAGATATAAAAAATTTCCATTCATGCTCTTGAAAAAATCTTCAAACATTAATTGCTATTAGTGCATTTATAAATAAATTTATAGTTCCAGGATAAAATATTAGGGTATTATTGGTAATTTTGTGAAAAAAATATGAAAACTATCAAGTAATGTGGAACAAAAAAATTACCCTAGACTATCATCTAAAATAGAAAGGAGGGAGTATATTTTTACCGCCAAATTTCTATTTGCTAGTACTTATAATTGTACTAATTTTATTATTTTTATGTGTTTATAGGTTAAACCGGTGAAATACTAGTTACAAATAAATTGGTTAAATAAGAGCTAAAATGGTGTTTTCCGCTAAAGTAGTCAATAGTGCTACTGATGGCACCAAAAATGCAGGCGCAATTAATCGTGGACTTTTGGCCTTGGTGGAGATGCACAAAAAATGGGAAGGTCTTGACATCCCCGAGCAAAAGGAGATAAGGTTTTCGAGAAAATAAAACCTCAACAAACAATATATAAAAAAGGTGTCAGCAATTTAGTCAATATCGGATTTTGGTTTGTCTCGGTTGGGACTGAGACACTGATACAACTTTGTATCGGAAAAATTATCGTTGAAATATAGGTTTTATTTTTATATATATAATCATTATATCAAATATTTTTCACATATAACTATTAGGTGCATATTCTTACGGGCTAAAACATGGTGCAGTAATTAAACATGGTGCATTGTGAAGTGTGGGATTATAACCAACTCACAAATTTAATTAGAACATATGATTAAGTTTGGTGATAGAAGAGAAGATTTGAATTTGGCTAATCTAGGGCTTAAGTTTTATCATTAAATTACTTCCCGATACACTATGACAACCTCACTTATATCTTTTTCAAACCAACCACACTTATTTTTTTTTTAAACCAAAACTAAAAGTCTCGTTTTTGTATGAAAAAATTTAAATATTAAAAGATACTTAAAAACAACTGATTCACACTTAAAACCAACTGATTCTTCTTCTATTTGCCTATTTATTTGATTAAAATATCAGTCGGAATTTGGACGATTCAGGTAAAATCTCGACGAATCAACTGAGATTATCGTTCAATAATGGATCGACGAAATTGTCTATTTCATATTGCGATAGTCCCAAAACCGAGAATACCGTCGGAATCTTGGCCGAGACGGTTGGAATCGACTACATTAGGTGTCAGGTTATTTAAGTTCTATGAGTCAAGTGGCTTGGTTGGGCGTGAAAAACAAAGAAAGTGGTGAGTGCGACCTATATGTTCGATGGCTGGTGAGTATAGAAGAAAAGAAGAGAAGGCATAAAGCGAAGGTGACGTGGAAAGAAAAGAGAGGGTGTTGGCGTCAGACTGGACGGAGATTAGAGACAGTTTTCACTATAAAAGAGACAAAAAACAAAAAAGAAAGTGGAGATGTAGTTAAGTTTGGACGTTTGGGGTTGGCAGCTGTGGCTTTGTTTGGAGGGAGAGCTGGCTTTGAAGAGATTGGGCTGGAAGTCGTGGAACAGAGAGAGTGGTTGAACGGAGACAGTAAGTGGTGGACAGAAAAGGAGTCTGTAGAGGCATAGAAAACGAGACAGGATAATAAAAAGACGAAACAGAGGAAATCCAAGAGACATTAAAAAGGATTTAATTTCTTTTTTCTTTGCTCTTGTATTGATTTTTTTAGTTTTTATCTTACTAAATTTCGTAGCAGGAGTTTTATATTGAAACCGTTCGAAGTTTAAGACTAATTGAATTGATTTATACAATAATAGACTATTATGAATCGAATATATAAGTTCTTGATTTTTGTTTATTGATTTAATGATAATATGAGTTGTTGTTTCACCGGTTCTGTACAATATAGTAACCTATGCGCATAATTGATAGGATCACAAATGTATTTGTCTAATTATTTGATATTCCATGCTTGGGTTAAATTCTTTGATGGGGTATGCTTAGAATAGCCAAATATTATTTGTAAGCCTATATTTAGTTGCGTATAACTTTCTCCCTGATGCAATTTGATGGTGCATGTTTGGATTTAGTCTTTTGATGTACCATGCTTTTAGTATACTAGTGATATTTGCGATTCTATACATATAATAGGTGATGTCGATATAACCGATAATAAACAAATATTCAGGAGTCATGTTTCTTTTCAGTAATTAAATATAAATAATGATGAATACTATAAAACTTTGGTTACCGACTCTCTCAGTGCATTTACTTTATTAGTTTAGTTTGTTTTATTTATTTCATTCTTAATTGTAAAAATCCAAAAATATTGTTCATGGTTAGTTCATTAGAGATATTGATTACAGTATCGTCCCTGTTTCCTGTAGGTTCAACCCGTATTTTCCGCTTTTGCATTGTAGATGTCGTACGTTTGCTGTTATTATATATATATATATATAGACTTTCAGAATCATATCAACAATTTACAATATGCAATAACAACAATAAAAATGGAGAAAAGTTTAGATTATGGAGGATAGTTTTCCTTGTAATAACTATAACAAGAAAATGTTAAGCTTTTCGCTACGATAATGAAGATATTGGTCAAAGTAAACAATGGAAACTTAGTGGAATTATTTGAATAAATAGTTGAGTTTGATAAGGTAATGAAAATACACCTACAATGTTTACGAAAAAAATAGAATTTACTGTCATTATCTTAGTCACAAGATTTAAAATGAATTCACACCGAGGTTAGCCAATGAAACTGAAAGTATGACTCTTATGAAGATACGGGAAGCTAATTTTTTTTTTGAGATACTGGATTGTACTCAGGAAGTTATCTAGTCATGAAGAACAAATAACTTTTGTGATTACATGTGTCAATCCTTTAACTACTCATTAAAAGTAGAAGAGTTTTTCTTGGGATTCTTAAAAGTGGATGACTCAGCTGGTGAAGACCTTTTTGGTGTGCTTGAATGATTCATTGACAGATCTTCAACTTGACACTGACAACATACGAGGCCACAAATATGAAAATGGTGTTAATATGAAAGGAGTATGCAAAGGCGAACAAAATATGATTCTCCAAGTAAATCCTATAGCATTTAAAACTCTGTGCGATTGTCATAGCCTCAATCTTACTATTACCGACATGGTCAAGTAAAGCCTGTATGGAGTTTGTTTTTTTTGGTGCAATTCAAAGTACTTATGTGAGGTTTTCATGTTTTCTAAACCAGTGGAAGGTTTTCAAGGATGTAATGAACAGTTGAGAGAGCATTCCGTCGAAAAAAATTATGCCATGCAAAATGGGAGAGTCTGAGTGGAAAGGGTTAAAAGCCCCACGAATTCAAGAAACTTTAGTTCAATCAACAAAGAATTGTGAAAAGGAAAACCTGAGGGAACATTATTTCACAAGACATGAAAATATGTTGAGTTCTTGCTTAATATGATTATTTGGCATAATACTTTATCTGTTGAGAACGCAGTTAGCAAAACACTTCAAACAGAAGATATTTGTATAAATGATATTATTTAGAAGTTAAACAGACTTATAATCTTTTTTAGAATTATATATGAAAAATGGATTTCAAGAAGGCGTAGCTGAAGCTCGAATTATTACAACCTAGACGATCATTGAATCTTAGTTTCAGTTTAAACGTTTCATTTATAAAAAAAATACCATTTAGTAAGCCAAGAAATAAAAAAGTTCCTTTATCACCTCAAAATCACTTAGATTAACTTTTTCTTTTATATAATGGATCTAAATCTTTCTTCTATAAGGAATAGGTTTAAACAATTTCAAATTTACGAAGAAAAATCTATATCATTATTTGATATGAATAAGTTATATTCTATATAATATAAAAGCTAAGGGATTTTTTATTAAGGCTTGAAAGTTACTTGAAACACGACGCATCAATTGATGTCAATGGAGCATACTTGTTTGTTAAATTAAAAATGGCACTACGAAAAATAAATAAATTGTGATATTTTAAAAGAAAATAAATGGCAATCTAGATATGGATATACATACGAAGGCATTATATTTCGTTTAAATAAACCGAACAGTTATTCTGTGACATTTATTTTTTTTACAATTATTGGGAGTGACACTCTTAATCCTTTGTTGTTAATTATTCATATTTGAAGCTTAGTTAACAATCGAGTAAGCGTCAAAATTTGGATCGACGAAAATCCACATACCAATTAGTTAGATGAAATATAAATTTGATCAATTATGCACGATTCGGATAAAATGCAGCAATGCATAATGTTATGCTTAATACGTTTTATATTTTCTAATTCGGCGTAACAAATCGACGCACATGAAAAAAAAACTCATAATTTATCTAATTTTTAATAAATATATGGATAGATACCCTGCTTATCTATACATAGCAAGTCATTAGAGAATAATATACATATTAATTAAAAAATTAAGATAAAAAAATAGGTTAACCTGAATCAATATTTTATTTAGTTAGTTAATTATAGGAGTTTATTATTATAATATGGACAAAAATGGTAATTTGACCGCTCACAACTTCTTCTTTTTTTTCTAGAAACGAGGACTTAATCCTCATACATATTGATAATTTCGAATCTCCTAAGTTGGAGAGTCAATTGTTGTTACAAGGCTTATGCAATTTGTGTTATATAGGTTGTTTAGAATGGCCACAAGGCCATCATATTTCTATGATTTTCAATTGCATTATTAGGTTTTATATTATATAAAAATGATTCCAATTTTTATATAAATTATACTGAACATTTGTCGATGATGTTATAATATCCGTAAATAAAGATTTTTCGGAATGTAGGTAATAACTATTGTAGATGATGGGTTTTATTAGGGGTAAAATAGTAAAGATTATGTTTCTGACCGGGTCTCAGAAATATTGAACTTCAGAATTCTGCAAAGAATTTTAAAGCAGACGTTCATCCCTCTCTCTATATATATATATATACTTAATCACATGAATGCATCACCTGACTGACCTCATCAGATTGTTACATATAAGATCAAAATTCATCCCTGAACAAAATTATTAGAATAGCACTGGTGCTTATTATATCATTCCCAGATATTCAATAATTTTACATAACAAGTCTCAAGCTCCTGAATAGATTGTCCACTAGCATAGAGAAATTTGAGTGTTCTCTGGTGATATATTCCACAGTTGAATTCCGAAAATTAACTTGTATCAATATTCATCCTCAACTGAATGATATTGACTTACTGAAAATTCTTATACAACTTTGTATAGAACTATGAAGCAAGTTACATATGAATTTACTCGACTAAAGTACCATAGTTGTGCTTAGATACCAAACCAAAATTGTGCTAAAGTACAAAATATAGCTTCTACAAAGTCTAGCCTTAGCCACGTTGATCCTTGCTTAGGGAAGCAACTAACATGAATGGCACAAAAGAGAATTCAATTTAGGGCTTAAGAAACACTAAAATTAAGTTTTCAACAAGTGTCTCAAACAATCGACAAAGCATTCCAACCCTAATTCGGCAAAGGGAACGACTCAAAAATGACTTTGCAACGCTTATAAGCGTCACAAATGGCTCACTTGGCCAGTCAAGCCCTAGCTTGTCCGTTTAAAGTCTAGGGGATGATGCCCTATTACCTTGTCCATCAGAGCAAGCTTGTCCTTCTTTGCTTCCAGCAAGCTTGTCCGCTTTAGCTACTTAGCAAGCTTGTTCGTCCAGCTCTAGCAAGCTTTTCCGTCCTATCCAGCAATGCTTTTCCGCCTTAGCACCTAGCTAAGATTGTGCATCCAAGCTCAACTTGTCCATCAAATTCAAGTTTCTTACCTTGTCTATCAAGGCCATACTTAGTCTCACACACATATATTTTCATGTGTGGCCTCACATACCTATTTTTATTCTCAGCATGCTACACAACGAAGTTTCACAAAATTATTCTTTCTTTCACGCAAGTTTACATCATTATTTCACTCAAGTGATATTTTTATGCAATCATGTAACAAATATACGCTAAAATGCTTACCTGAAGCTACCAGTAACAAAGCTAGGGTTAGAGACACTGTTAGTGCAAATAAAAGAAGAAGAATTTGAGATGGAAAGCAGACTTCGTTTAGGATGGAAACGTTGAAAGAGGAGGAGGAGTTTCTTTGATGGTCTAGAACATAGAGGAGCAAAGTTTTCTTTTATAGCCAATGAAATTTGATTATGAGAAAAAAAAGAATTACTCCTTCGTCCAAGCCATCCCTTCCTAGTTTTTTCGTCTTTCCTACCAAGCATGCTTGTCCATCCAAGCCCTAACTTGTCTATCCTGCCTACCAAGCATGTTTTTCCGTTCAAGCCCTAGCTTGTTCGTCTAGCCATGCCTTAAACGCTTTTCCGTCCAAGCCATGCGTGTCAGTTCAGTTGTGCCTTCCATGCTTGTCTGTCCAAGCCATGCATGTCGTCCAGCTGTGCCTTCCATGCTTGTCCGTCCAAGCTACAATGGCCTCTCACTTGTCCGTACAAGATGGCCTTCTCGTTTGTCTGACCATATCCATGAACGTGACGATATTCGAATTTCAAGCCAACTGAAATATCTTTGGTAATATATAACAATTCAGCCTTGTTATTTTATTTTCATCTAAAATCGTAAAAGAATATATTTTTGACCCGGGTTTCAGAAATATCAAACTTCATAATTCTGCAAGGAATTTGAAGGAAGGTACTTATCCTATCTCTCTCCCTATATATATATAATATTTTTATTGAATCTACATTGATTGGACAACTCCTATATGGATTGACCACTAGTATAGAGCAATATTTTCCTCAAAATGCCACTGGTATTGGTTATAATTCCTCTCTAGATGCTCTCTGACTATACATAATGTACATTCAGAACATATTTTTGTTCCTGAATGGATACTCAACTCCTAGATGGATTTCCCACTAGTATAGAACAACTTTGTCCTCAGAATTACATGGGTGCTTGATGCGACTCCTCCCGGATGTTCTCGTACTATACAAAATATTCAGAACATACTCTTGTGCTATTCTCTTCCTTGACCTTGTTCTTGAATAACAAAGCTCCTAGATGGATTGTCCAATAGTATAGAGCAGCTCGAACTTGTTCCATGTGCAATAATTCCGCAGCTGAATCCCTTGAACTCGTATATAGATCAATATTAAGACTCATATTTAGTGATATTGTTTCATTGTTGTATTCAAAATATCTACATAGGCGTTCAGTACTTGAAGTCTAATTATCATAATGCAATTTTGAACTCATACATGCCCAACTCCCAGCTGAGTTGCATGGACCTACTATTGCTCTATATTCGTAAAGGCTCTCACTAAGTAATATTTAGGCACTACAGTCTATACAATATCATGTATATAGTGTGTTCAATATTTGGAAACTATGTATCAATAATGCATTTATTCCCAGAATAAATTATTAAATTTTTCTATGTCTACATTCAGCTGAGTCACATGGATTTATCATAATATTTTTCTTATATGATCATCTGTTGTGATCATTCATGCCCAAGCCTACGTCAAAAGGTATTTCTAGGAAGCAAAGCTAAAGTATTGTCTTTCTATTATTAGACGGTCACCATCTAGTGCTTACCACGCAACTCTGCGCTAAGTAGGGGACTTAATATAGATGATGGGTTTTTGTCAAGGGTAAAATAGTAAAGATTATGTTTCTGGCCGGGTCTCAGAAATATTGAACTTCAGAATTCTGCAAAGAATTTTAAAGCAGGCGCTCATCCCTGTCTCTCTCTATATGTACTTAATCACATGAATGCATCACCTGACTGATCTCTTCAGATTGTTATATATAAGATCAAAATTCATCCCTGAACAAAATTATTAGAAGAAACTGGTGCTCATTATATCATTCCCAGATATTCAATAATTTTACATAACAACTCTCAAGCTCCTAAATGGATTGCCCACTAGCATATAACAATTTGAGTGTTCTCTAGTTTTATGTTCCACAACTGAATTCCCAAAAATTACCTTGTGTCAATATTCATCCTCAACTGAATGATATTGACTTACTGAAAATGCTTATACAACTTTGTATAAAAGTATGTAGCAAGTTACGTATGAATTTACTCGACTAAAGTATCATAGTTGTGCTTAGATACCAAGTTAAAATTGTGCTAAACTACAAAATATAGCTTCTACTAGCTAAGTCTATCCTTGACCACGTTGATTCTTGCTTAGGGAAGCAACTAAAGTGAATGGCACAAAAGAGAATTCAATTTAGGGCTTGAGAAATACTAAAATTGAGTTTGCAACACTTATAAGTGTCTGAAACAACCAACAACGCCTTCCAACCCTAATTAGGCAAAGGGGATGGCTCAGAATTGAATTTGCAACTCTTATAAGCGTCGCAAATGGCTCACTTGGCCGGTTAATCCCTAGCTTGTCTGTTCAAAGTCCAGGGGTGATGCCCCTAACTTTGTCCGTCCTACCAAGCTTGTCTATTTTAGCTTCTAGCAAGCTTGTCCTCCTTAGCTACTTAGCAAGCTTGTCCGTCCAGCTTTAGCAAGCTTGTTCGTCCTTTCCAGCAATGATTGTCCTCCTTAGCACCTAGCTAAGCTTGTCTGTCCATGCTCAATTTGTCTATCCAAGTCAAGTCTCTTACCTTGTCTATGAAGGCCCACACATATATTTTCATACGTGGCCTCACATACATGTTCTTATGCTTAGCATGCTACACATATGCTTGCACTCAGCATGCTATACCTATTTTTCTATGAAACAAGCACGTCAATGCTAATTGACTTATGTGAACTCACATTGTTCCTCACAAATCCAATTAAATAAAATATAATACATATTTTATTTTAAGTTGTATATTTTTACAATAAGCCTTGCTAGACTAATCAGGCTAGTCAAGCAGGACAAGCCATTAGTCAAAAGACTAATTAACCAAGTCACACTCGACTTCACATTAGCAGTGTTTAATGCTACAAAAATTATACGAGACGTCAAAGATGTCACAAAAGGGGAGGATGTTCACTACGGTGTTGGTCTGGCAGTCTACGGCATGTGATGCAGCGGTGCATCCTAAAGAGGAAACTCTGGAAAGTTCGATTAGTAGTTGAGTAAAGGAGTGTTGGGTTGAACAACCTTTCATTCATCCTCAAATGAAATGAGAGCAGTTACTAATACTTTCTCCACCATCTCTACTCCACCACTACTCCACTACCGACACTTTCTAAATGAGATGAGGTCAGGTGAACGGTTACAATAGCTATTATAAATAGATTTCTCAATCTATTGAACAAAGAACAGAACAACATAAGTCAACAACAGAGAGTTGTTCATAGATATTAATACCTATCACATCCTACAGTGTCTGATACTATGACCTCATCCTTTCTCTCGCTTCCCTCCCTAAGACCAACCCTTCTCCTTCTCCTAGAATTAGAATTCAACAATTTAACTACAAATCTTGTTTACTCATATGCTTGTTGTTGAAAATAATTAGTGCACATGGATTTTTTTAATATAAATTCATGGAATGTCAGTTACCAACATAACAAATCAGTAAAGCATGCCAGGGGAAATTTTAAAAATGTTTAATTCTTGAAGAAAAACATAATTTTAGGAAAGCATCACCACATTTAATTTCTGAAGACATTAATTTTGCACACTAATTTTCAGCATATACATGATTTCATATCTTAGAAATTTTCATCGTACATTCCATGTATTTCAATTTGATAATAATGATAATATGGAAATTGAAAGAGGAGAGAGAAGCTCCGGCAGGAGAAGATTTGGGGAAGAACATGAACATTCAAGGTGCAGTGATTATGTCCGAAATTCTTCGCCCCACTCCAAGTATGATGAAACCCATCCTTTCCCCTTCACTCACCCTTCCTATAGTACCTTTAATTAAGCTTTTAGGGCTAGGTTACTCTGTACATAGT
This sequence comes from Papaver californicum, assembly GCA_023531435.1. Classification (NCBI taxonomy): domain Eukaryota; kingdom Viridiplantae; phylum Streptophyta; class Magnoliopsida; order Ranunculales; family Papaveraceae; genus Papaver; species Papaver californicum. The sequence continues at coordinate 10,741,313 of JAJJMC010013841.1, forward strand.
TCGGTAGCAGTAGTTTCTAGGGTTCATTTGGTTCCTACCCTAGCCTGTACAAATTGGGGTTTCGAAGCCCCTTTGAGATCACTGAGTGCTCTCACCTTAGTCAAATCCTTCCACATTGCAAGCTCCTTTACACAATGCCTAGATATAGGTCTTCTGTGGATTTCAGCCATAGATGATACAGGTGGCCTGCATATGGAAACTCTATTCCAATGCCATTACAGGAGGTTTGATGACTGTAACAATGGGGTGGGGGGAAGGGTCTTGAGTAGAACCGGGTTCTACAGGCACCTACAAGATAGGCACCTCTCCACATAGGAGGCTAAAGCCATTTGCAGGGAAAGAACCAGCAATGATGTTGCTGTCTACAGAGGGTGGGAAGAGGTCTTGTCCAGTCTCTAGATGTGGCTATGCACCAAGTGCATGCACATCTATTCCTGGAGAAGACCATGGAGATTACATGCAGGGGATATCATCACAAGGCCCTACAATGGGATATATGATGACTTTCTTGTGCATGGTATAGATAAACCACAAGATACCAATGCAGTACCAAGTGATCCAGAAGGTCCTGAGCCACAAGAAAGCCTTTCCCTGGAGTTGCTTAATCTTGTCCTGCAGATGAAATGCACCACAGTGGTTAGTATCCCCCACCAATGCAGGCTCAGCTTCTCCAGAGGTTTAAAAGCCACTCTTGACAGGGTTGTTGCTAACCCTCTTGAGTTTTCAGGGTGGTTACACCTTCTCCTCATGCCAACTTGCACCCTCAGCCTCTACGTCCCCAAAAGCACCATGGAAGCAAGGTCAGGGACCAGAAGAAGGTTGCAGGCTAACAGTATCAACCAGGCCCTATCACTGTGGAATGATGAGGGGTGTCTCAGCAGGGTGCATACTCTCTTGGACCAGGCTAGGCTTCTTCACAGGTACAACACCAACAAAAGGAGACCAGTGGTTTCCAACCTCACAACAAGCAAGAGGAAGCTGAGTTATGGCCATCACACTGCAGCCATCAAAGTACTGGCATCAAATGGTATTTCCACTGACTCCCTAGCCACCTTATTTGACCTGAGTCAAAAGCATCTCAGAGCCCCTCCACCTGTTATCCCAACAAAAAATGTACAAGAAGAGGCTCTCAGTGTTGATAATTCAGCAGTTCTATAAGCACTTAAAAGCTTCCCCAAAGGCACCTCATGTGGAGGGATAACCTCAGGGCACAACACCTACTGGATTCCATGCGTGTCCAAGATTCTGCAGTAGCTGATGAGCTACTCTCCTCCATCACCATGATGGTTAATCTGTGGTTGGCAGGCAGATATCCAGCAGAGCTTGGGGAGTACATATCCAGTTCCCCACTGACCACATTGCTTAAACCTGATGGTGGCTTGAGACCCATAGTTGCGGGTATAATTTGGAGGAGGCTGTGCTCTAAGCTAGCTGCCTCAGCTGTTTGCAAGGAGATGACCACCTACCTAGGGGACCTCCAGTTTGGGGTGGGGATCCAGTGTGGAGGAGAGGCAATTCTTCACTCAGCCAACAGACTCCTAGATCTCCAAGGTAACTCCCTCACCAAATGCATGCTCCTAGTAGATTTTAGAAATGCATTCAACTTGGTGGACAGATCTGCCATGATCAAGGAAGTTAGGGACAAGTGCCCTTGTATCTCTAGATGGGTTGAATTCTGTTATGCCAAGCCAGCCAAATTATATTACCAATACCACATACTTATGTCAGCACAAGGTGTCCAGCAAGGGGACCCCTTAGTCCCCCTTCTCTTTTCCCTGACCCTGCACCCCCTCATCTCCAGCATAGCCTTTAACTACATATTGGACCTGCATGCCTGGTATCTAGATGATGGTACAATTGCAGGGAATACCTTGGAGTTTGCCAGAGCTCTAAGCATTATACAGGCTGAAGGGAATAAGAGAGGTTTGATCCTGAACATCTCTAAAACTGAACTATTCTGGCCCACTGCTGATCCAAGAAGCCTGCTAGATGTGGTCTTCCCTGCTGATATTAGCAGGCCTGTGATGGGAGTTAAGATGTTGGGTGGCCCAGTTAGTCTGGACTTGCAGTTCTATAGAGATTTTGTGCAGAGAATAGTGGAGAAGACTTTACAGCTTATGGAGACCTTGAAGAAACTGCAAGAACCTCAGTGTTCCTCTTGCGCAACTGTGAAGGTGTCTCCAAGCTATATTTTATAATGAGGACCACTAGATCCTTGGCTCTCCAGACCCCTGCTTCCTTATATGACCAGCATCTCCAACAGTTCCTTAGGCATCTGGCTACATGAGATGGAGCAGGTTTTGGCCCCCTTCAACTGCGCCTAGCAACCCTGCCTATGAAGGATGGAGGGTTGGGTGTCTACACAATGGAAGATACCAGCCATTACTGTTATATGGCATCTTATGTCCAGACCAATCAGTCGGAAATGCAACAAATACTTAGATAAATGTGAAGCGCACAGATATGGCCTCGGCGTGTTGGCGTTCACACACTAGGCGAACTAGGAGAAGACTTGATAGTTCTTGTAAAGAGATTGAAAAATTGTATAGCAAATGTTGATTATAATTATAAAATCGGCAACTCTCTTTTCTTTAGATTAGGTATCGTTATCCAAAAAGGAGCGGGTGCACAGCTTGTAGTTAGGCTCCCCACTATTTCGGTGTAATCCGTGTTACTCATCTAATCTATTGAAGTTTTATAATAATAATAATAATAATAATATTAGTTGGTAGCTAGCTCAGCTGGTCATCCTCGGTCCTCAAAAAGGTTTGATGCGCTCCAGGAGGTCCCAGGTTCGAGTCCCCAATGACGCAATACTGCAGAATTTGACATGCAAGGTAGAGTTAGTTTTCTCCCCTTGCGACATAATCAACCCCCCTATCCGCTTCGGCTCCCTTGGCTGGTTCCTCATGAGGCTCGCTGGTAGGATAGTACGACAATCTGTTCAACTAATGTAGTATGTTGTTGGAGCTAAGCTTGTTATGCTTCCAACTAGTTTCTTTTAAAAATACTCTTTATCCAATAATAAAAATAAATAAATAAATAAATAATAATAATAATAATAATAATAATAATAATAATAATAATAATAA
>JAJJMC010013841.1:10744414-10829038 GCA_023531435.1 Papaver californicum
ATAATAATAATAATAATAATAATAATAATAATAATAATAATAATAATCCCTGCCGTGAGTTCAAGCACTTGAATTGGGTTGGCGTGTTCTTTCCAGAATCCCTGGTGGTATGAGTTCAGGTTTGCTGCACCTGCTGCTGGAGAGTCTTTTCTGCCTGACCTGCTGGCTGGTTGTGCCTGTTGACTGGTAGGTTTAGCATTAGACCTTTTTAGTGGTTGTCTGTGTTGTTGGGTCCTGTTGTGTGTTTGGTTCCTGTCCAGTGAGAGTTTTCAGCCTGCCTTCTAGCTTGAGAGACTTTCCTGGAGACACCTTTCCAGTCGTCAACTTCAGGCAACTTCTGGTTTGGATACAAGCTCTTTGTAGGGATGTTTGCTTTTGGTTTTTGTTGTGGTTTGTTGTAGCGTGTCCTTTTCCAGTATGCCTAGAACAAGGTCAGGCTCGGACTCGCAGTGTTCAGCTGAGAATGTGGAGGGGGTCTTGAAAGATGTTTTGTTTCAATGTCCTTATAAACATCTTGACGGCTGCAAAAATGGGGTTGGAGGTAGTGGGCTTAGTCGTTTTGGTTTCTACAGGCATTTGCAAGATAAACACCTCCACTCCATGGAGGCAGTGGATATTTGCAGGGAGAGGGTCGCTATGGATTTGGATATGTTTTGTGCCTGGGAAGCGGTTTTATCGCAGATACAAATGTGGTTGTGCTCGGAATATATGCATATGTATTCCTGGAGACGTCCCTGTAGGAAACACAAAGAGGGTATTATTCCCAGCCCTTACAACGGGACATCAGGATCATGTATGGTTTACGGCATAAGCAAACCATTTCCTTCTAACTATGTGCCTTTGGACGACATGGGGCCTGTAGCCTCAGCAGCCTTGGATGTGGACCTCCTACACCTTGTTTACCAACAGAAACTTCCTACGGTTGCTAATATTCAATTGCAATGCAGGCTTCAGTTTCTCTAGGGTTCTCAAAGCTTCATTGGATAAAGTTAGTGCCAATCCTTCGGAATTGTCTGTTTGGTTACAGTTGTTGCTCCTACCTGTGTGCACTTTAGGTCTGTTCACACTCAGGGGATCCGCGGAAGAGAGGTCAGGGACCAGGAAGAAAATACATATGGCTAGTATCAACCAAGCGTTACTTCAATGGAGCGATGGAAGTGGGTGTTATGGCTTGGTGCAGTCCATTCTAGAGCAATCCAAACAACATCAAAGTGGGCCGAACAACATACAGATGCTGGGTAATTCCAATCTTGCAGCTTGTAGGAGGAAACTGGGCCTAGGCCAGTACACGGCCGCCATCAAAGTGTGGCATAGCCCCATGCTCTCAGGATACTCTTGCTGAGCTTATCCTCAAACACCCTACAACGGCGCCTCCCTGCATTCCTGTAGACCCTATTATGGTTGAGACGCTTCGTGTAGACAATTCAGCAGTTCTAAGTGCCATCAAGGGGTTCCCCAAAGGAACTTCGTGTGGTAGAGATGGCCTTCGTGCCCAGCATCTTCTGCAGCCGCCGTGGCAGATGACCTTTTGTCTTCTATGACAGGTGTAGTCAACATGTGGTTAGCGGGTAGATACCCAGCAGTGCTTGGTGATTACATTGCGAGTGCTCCTCTCACTCCCTTGATCAAGCCTGGAGGGGGCATAAGGCCCATCGCAGTGGGAACCATCTGGAGGAGGCTTTGCTCTAAATTGGCTGCGTCAGGGGCCAGCAAGGAAATGGCTTCTTACCTAGGAGATCACCAATTCGGCGTGGGAGTCCAATGTGGTGGGGAAGGAATTTTATATTCCGCAAACAAAATTTTGGAGTTTCAAGGTAACTCCTCCACCAAATGCATGCTTTTAATAGAATTCAACAATGCTTTTAATTTGGTGGATAGAACCGCAATTATCAATGAAGTCAGGTCCAAGTGCCCTGGTATTTCTAGATGGGTTGAATTTTGCTATGCAAAGCCGTCAATGCTTTATTACAATGAAAAAGTGCTTTTGTCGGCTCAGGGCGTCCAACAGGGAGACCCTTTGGGGCCTTTACTGTTTACTCTGACATTACACCCGCTCATTTTAGAAATTGCTTCTAAGTGCACTTTAGATATGCATGCTTGGTATTTGGATGATGGGACTATTGTTGGGGGCACTCTCGAGGTGCCTCAAGCTTTACACATCATCCAATCTGAGGGGAGCAGCAGAGGCTTATCCATCAATATTAACAAGACAGAGCTATTCTGGCCTAATTCTGACCCTAGAAGTTTGGAGAAGGGTGTGTTCCCAGCCACCATCAGTAGACCTGCTAGAGGAGTGAAGCTTCTTGGTGGTCCTGTTAGTCTGGATGCTAACTTCTGCAACGAGATGGTCCAGCGTAGGGTGGAGAAAACTCTTCTGTTAATAAAGTCTCTGAAGCTTCTGCAGGATCCACAAAGTGAATTGCTTCTTCTCTAAAATTGTGCGGGGGTGTCGCGCTTATACTTCACTTTGAGGACCACTATCCCTTCTGTCTTGCACCAGTCAGCTAAGTTTTATGATCAGCATTTATGCTAGTTCCTTAGACATTTGGTTACTAGTGATGGAGCCGGGTTCGGTCCCTACCAAATGCGCATTGTGTCTTTGCCTATGAAGGATGGAGGTTTAGGGGTTTACACTATGAAGGATTCTAGCTTTTACTGCTACCTCGCCGCTTGTCTTCAGACAACCCAGGTGCAGAACACTATTCTCCATGTGGACAGGGACTCTGCACTTCATCTCAGCTTCCAGCAAGCCTTGCTTAGCTTCAGTCAGGTCTGTGGGATTCCTCCTTATTCTCTCAGTATTAAAGCAACTGCCCCCCGACCCATGCATTCTCTGGAAGTGTTGTACTTTGATATGGTCAAGAAGAGTATCCCCGGAATTTTCCACCAATTGCATTTTGTGGCAATGTAATCGGCTGAGCCATGTACAACACTACCTCAAAGCTATCCCAATCACAGGGCTACACCAATCTATTGGGCCTCGCCAATTTAGGGCCATACTTTGTTACAGGTTGGGTATTGCTATGTTTGCTGAGGGTAGCTCTTGTTCTTTTTGCGGCAGAGAAATAGATGCCTTTGGGGATCATGCCTTATACTGTGCCAGTGAAGTGGGTCTCAAATTTAGGCACGACCTAGTTAGAGACGTGGTGGCGTATATGTGTTTTAAAGTTGGTGTCACTGCCCGTAAGGAAGTCAAGTTGGGTTTCTTGTCTGACAACGCAAGCGCCCTTAGGCCCGCGGATATACTCGTATACAATTTGGAGGAGGGTCGTGACGTGTGCTTCGACGTTACAGGGGTGTCCCCTTTTGCAGGATGTGAGAGGGTTGCGTTTACGCCTGGGATTGTCATCTCCAACGCTATTACGCGCAAACGTAATAAATATTTGGACAAGTGTAACGAGCACGGTTATGGCTTGGGTGTTCTTTCCTTTACGACCCTGAGGGAGTTGGGAGATGACACGATTGGCTTCATGATGAGACTGCAGAACTGCATGGCTAGCCACGACTATAACTACAAAGTTAAGGATTCCCTCTTCTTTAGATTAGGCATTTCCATTCAGAAAGGGGTAGGGGCTCAGCTTGTGGCTAGGCTCCCTACCAATGCTATGTAAAAAAAATACTTTTCTCCCTTTAATGAAAGCCTTTTATAATAATAATAATAATAATAATAATAATAATAATAATAATAATAATAATAATAATAATAATAATAATAATAATAATAGTAATAATAATAATTGATAGCTAGCTCAGCTGGTCATCCTTGTTCCTCAAAGGTTTGATGCACTTCAGGAGGTCCCAGGTTCGAGTCCCCAATGGTGCAATACTGCAGAATTTGACATGGAAGGTAGAGTTAGCTTGCCTCCCTTGCGACATAATCAACCCCCTTATCCACTTCGGCTCCCTTGGTTGGTTCCTCATGAGGCTCGTTGATAGGCTAGCACGACAACCTATTCAACTAATGTAGTTCGCTGTTGGAGCTTAGCTTGCTAGGCTTCCAACTAGTTTCTTGTAACTCTTTATCCATTAATAAAAAAAATTATAAAATAAAAATAAAATAAAAATAAATAAATAATAATAATAGCGATCCTCCTTTATTCTTACTGGTGATTTCCTATGACTCATTTTTCTCGGACCCGGGGGAAATGCCATTAATAATAATAATGATGATTTTCCATTAGTTCTAGTGGCGATTTCCTAGAACTCATCTACATTTTCATATCAGTTCTAGCGGCAATTTTCTAGAACTCATTTTCTTTTGGCGTATATCATATTAGGAAGTTAATCTAATATCAAATCATTTAATCTTACATTAATCATTATTTGGTAGTTCATTCATTTCATACATATAACTGGGTAGTTCTTCAAGGTCAAAATATGTGCCGACACATGTGTGTTGTTTGTTGATATTTCCATTTTGGTATTATTTATATTTCATGTGAATACAAATCATTTTTTTGAGAAAAGCAATGTTATGCAGGTTCAGGTGACAACGAAGTTTCAGAATAACGACTCCTTTGTAAATAAATAAATTTTTTTAAAAAATCATTTCATGTTATAGTTTTCTTTTCAAATATTATTTTTTTGCTTTTTGCATTTTATTGTTTCATTAGGAAATATGTTTTGGAAAACAATGTATTTGGCATTAGCAAAGGACTTGAGAATATTGGCAAGTCATGGGGACTGTGCAACCACCAAAAACAAAAACCCCGATTGAAAAATTAAAGTTTTTCAATCAGGGCATGTAAGGTCAACCTTTAAGGGCACCTCAGGAAGAAAAGATCGATACGACCAAAATATGGGTTCAGCGTAAGAATGTGCCAAACCTGAAGACAGACGCAGTGAATTTCATAGAAGAGGAACCATTGCAAGTAGGACCACAATGGATGTGGAAGCCATATGATAAGAAGGAGGAAAGATTCAGAATACCTGAAGATGAGTTTTTTCCACCATATAAAGGCAAGACGCTAAAGGAAGCAGTTTTTTATAAGGCCATATCATTGAATTTGAAAAATGATGGAACAACTAATCAGAAGGCAGTGAATGATTTTCCAATCACAAGGTTCAAGAAAACAACTAATCATAAGGAAGTGATTGCTTTTCTCAGCACAAGGTTCAAGAAGATAAAACAAGCACAGTTTCGAGAAGATCCAAGAATTCACCAGAAAGTCATCCCAGAGGAATTCTTCAACCGTTTGATCTGGATTGTCATCATGATCTAGTCTCATCAGGTGTTACTCGACCCAAGATAAACTACAATTTAGGTATGTTGCTCGACTCTTAAACCAGAGGAAAAGAATACTTATGATGACTGACATAGAGAGGTGCTCACCTACTACCCATCCATAACCATTTTCTACCACATTACCATGTACATACCTCACATATCATCCATTCATAACCACTTTCTACCACATTACCCCATCCAAATTCTTGAAGTTTTGTCTGAATAATATTCTCTCTCTTACAAAAAATCCAAAAAAACTAGGGGTAGATTCGTCATTATGCTAGGCTCTTAGTTTCCAAAAATAATTTTATAACAAGGAAAAAAACCTAGGGGCATAGTCGTCACTATGCTAGGCCCTTAGCATAAAGAAATATGATTATTTTTTCTTGTTCAAGTTCAGCCTCAAATATTCAGAAAAAATAAACCAGGGGCAAAGTTGCCCTCAAAGCCAAATAAAATAAATGTTATGTTCATAAAATAAATAAGTAAGTAATCATGAGAGAAAGTTTATGAAGAAGACAAATTTTACAGTTTCAAGTTTGGAGTTTCTATTTTTGTCCATCCATCACCCTTCATCTATCTGTTGTCATTACCGATAAAATCCTCTTTTCATTCACCCGTTGTCAGTACCCATAAAATCCTCTCTGAGTTGTTGCAATTAACAAATGTCCCTAGTTTAGGAGATGAGTTATAAATCTCATATAAAAAAACAAAATAAAATAAAATAAAATAAAATAAAATAAATAAATCTAAGGGCAGAGTCGTCACCGCTAGGCCCTTAGCCTTTAAAAAAAAAGAATTGAAATGAATAACTGGTAGTTGAAACAACCACATGGGAAATTTGAGCAGCACTTAAATAAGCTTGAGGAAAAGAAGAATCGCGTGGAGAAAATTGAAGATTTGAAGCATCGATCCGTCATCCTTGGACTTAGAAAAAAATGAGGTCATGAATCGTTTTTTGTAGATTGAAGCTAATTGGTGAAATTGATTATAGCTGGGAGAATTGACAGAGTTGAAAACTTAGACGAGGATGGTAAGATTTTTGGTGACTCTTATCAGACACGTGGCATGTTAGGATTCCTAAACTTTTGTATATAGTTGAGTATTTTGTTTTTCATCTTTTGTTTTTGAAATTTATTTTCTAAGATTATTTATTTTCGTTCCTAAAAAAAGATTGTTTCCTTAGGATTTTTGTTAGTTTTTTTTGAAAAAAAAAAAAAGTTTTTTTCCACGTTTATTTGATTTTCAGGTTCAACCAACATCACAACGGGCTTGATGATCCATTATCCCAGGGCCGGAATGTGAGCAAGGAAAATTTATCAAATGCTAATTCTGAAGAACGATATCCAAAATTTACAAAATAATTGCCAAAGACGATGAATGAAGTGAACCTCAAGTATTAAAAAGAATTAAAGAGTTAAATTGTAATTAAAATGTAAGTGAATTTACCTGTTTTCGCTGCACCATCACACTAGTAATATCATTGGCTTGATAGTTGATATCATGACGACGTTTACAAGTGTAAAATCAAATACTTGAGAAATTTTCGGATGAACTCAATAGTGTCATTCCGAAGAACTCTTATGAGAATGGAAACCAACAAAATGTTTTTGGCCAATGTTCTTAAAAAAATATTTGACAAAAATTCGAATCATTCAATTTGGAGCAAAATTTAAAAATTAAAAGTTAATTAATGTAGGCTAATGTCATTGGTATGAGTTGCAGAGGGTCGCCTCCAATATACATTTCAAAAGCGGTGTAAGACGTGAGATGGTAGCTTCCGCCACGAAGTGTGTTGCAATAATTATTTTTTAAATTGTTTTCTAGAAACATAACATGAAGAGAAGTTAAATTTTGTAGACTAACTTTATTGGTATGAGTCGCAGAGGATCGCTTCCAATATGAATTTCAAGAGCAGTGTAAGACGAGAGATGATAACTTCTGTTTAGAAACGTGTTGCAAATTTTGATTTTAATTCTATTTTTGAAAATAAAATAATAATAAAAAAAGGAAATAATGATTCGAATGTTTGAAAAATGTTTTACTATTTTCTAAGTGTGCAAAATAGGGGAGCACGTCTTTGGCATTCAGTTGCACGCAGCCTTTACCAAAGAGGGGCAATTGTTGACACCCCAATTTTAACAATTAAAAGTTAAATTCATTAAATTGAAATGTTTGAGAATTCCGCGGAAGAATATCAATCAGTCTTGCAAAAGTAAGGTCTATTAAGTCCATTAAAAATGAGAAACATCAATAAACCTGAGTGGAATTCTTTTTTATGATGGACTAAATGGTAGAGGGGTTGTGGAGAGCACGTAGCCTTTTGAATCACCCAAATCCGAGGTCCAGAACTTAAGATATGTCTGAAAAGATGAAAAGTGTGAGAATTGGGCCCAAAAACCTATTTCGAGCCCATTACGGGTCACCCATTATTCTATCCGAATTTATCATTCAAAAACCCTATTTTTCTTATTACCTCGCCTCCTAGTTTTGCTTGGATACGAAGAAAAAATCTTAGAAATAATGGAAAGAAAATCAGGATATTTGATAATTTTAGTAATAAAATTTAGATATTTTATGTGAGCCATTGATCACTTCCACTAAATCCGACGGCTATAACTTGTTTCTAAAACACTATAAATATGAGAAATTTTCATAGGCTTGGGGAGAGACTTCGGAGAGGAAGAAAAATTAATAGGGTGTTATAATCTTTTGCAAAACTGATATTGTTATTCGACGGAGTTTTTATATAGAGCATTAGTTGCTTTTCTATAAATATCAAGTTACATTATTATCAGGAGTGCGAAAGCAGGTAACTCTAAACTTAATTCATATACTGTAATCTTCGTATATTTTCGATATTTTGGACGTAGTCAAAGAGTGATTAAATAAAACCAAAAAAAGAGTTAATTTGGCTTCATGGAAGTATCATGTACCTTTACTTGTTAGATTTCATAGGCTTTTAGTTTTGTTCATAGTGTACTGTCAATTGCATAAATGTAACACATCATGATGTAACTGGATAGGTATAATTTTCATCAAAGGCATCATCTTTTTGTAGTATTGCATATTTGGCGTAGCTCCCATGTTATGGTGTAATAGCATTTAAAGTCTTCATTTCCATAACTAATACTTTTTTCGTTTGGAAAAGTGTTACTATCACCTTTTCATTTTAGCCTAAAAATAAGTCAATTTAAAAAAGTGATAGTAATTCTTTTCCTGAAACGAAGGTAGTATTTTATTATGTACTAGGTTCTTACGTCATTTAGTGAATTAGACTATGGTGGTTTAGTTAAATAGTAGAATAAAATTCATGCATAGCATTTTACTTTCTTAGTCTTATTTTTGCATCCGAAGAATGCATGTGAAATATTAGTTTTTTTTTGTGTGAACCCTATATCCAATTGTAAAGTAAAGACCGGTCATTTTGATCGGACGGACTAGGTATCTAACATCTTTTTAGTCCATTTACAGAATATAAAAATTTTATTTTGATCATGTGCCTTATAAAAAGAAAATTATCGATTTGATGACTTCTCTAATTCGGGACATAATCCCTTAAAATTAGGTGGTATACTTTGATAATAATAAAACATATGTATTTAGCCATTTTGTAGACTTAGAGATCTTAACGGGTCCTGTTCTGTAAATTTTTACAGTATCTACAAATTATTCTACAGTGCTATCAATATATATTTAGAAACCATAGCAGAACGTAAACTAATATTTAGAAATCAAAACTGAAAGATTCAGATAACCAATAATTACTAGTAAGAATTACACAAAATTTAATTACAACAGCTCATTTAAATATCATTTCCACCATGCTATCACACAGGACGCCAACTTCGTTAAAGTCTCATACTAAAGTAATTAGGACGCCAACTTCGTAAGCTAAGGGGAGAGATTTATAATACTTGCCAATCGACAATCAGCACACTCAAGGATTAAACTTAAAAAACAGACCAGTTAGTATATAAGACCAGGCCATTGAGAACCGAAAATAACTATACAGAGCATGAATTTATACAGCGGAAAAGAAAATGTATACTTGCTTATCCACAAGTCCGGCTGGACTAACTACTGGGCGTATATTAAAGTTAAAAGAGATATGGTAATATGGAAAAGAAGACACACCTAATATACTCAAGATAAAGTTTTACTTTTTACATAATTACATATTCAGTGAGCAGGCTTTTCTGGCATACCGATTTTTTTTTAAAATAAATACAAGTTTAAGAAAACAAATAGAAAAGGCCGGAGGAATTGGACCTCTACTGAGTGACTCACATGAGGTACACTAGATAGCCAAAAAGATGGGAAAACGTAAACCAAAATTTACCACTTTTCAAACTAATAAATCAAAGTAGGTAAATCATAGATCATTTGATCTCAGAGTTTGAGAACGGGACTAATTCCCTCGATTAACAGGGGTGGGGTTTTAAAGTTTAAATGAAATCTTCAAAAGGATATTGGAAAGACTAGATTTTATTGGTCCTCATTTGGACCATAAAAATTGATCCATATTTAGTGATTTTGGTTTGAGAAAGAGCTCTTTTACAACATTAAAGGATCAAACCTTCAACAGATGGTTTTGCTTTAGAACTTAGAAGCATCTTGTTCAGATTTTTTCGAAGTACTAGATTCAGATAGATGAACTTTAGCATAATATAGGTTAAAGAAAAAGAAAAATCATGTGTGCATAACCGTACCTGTTGAGCAGAAGCAACACCTGGTGATAGCTGATAATCTGGAGCTCGGGTTATGGTGATAATTAGATCAACAACCATTTCCCCCTGTGAGACCATAAAAAAAAACTTTATTGAGGCAGAAAATATAAAAAAGTTACTTTAAAGATTCTCTTTCACAAAAAGGAACTATCAACTACAAAACTTTAAATGGAGCAGAATTCAATTCAACCTCCAACAAGAGAGGTCACAGCAGCACAGAAGCTGACAATACAATTCAAAACAATATCTAGATAGTCCTTAATCACACAGAAGCCTTATAACCTTGTTAACCATGTCCATAAAATGTATCTCATATCCAACAGTGCTAATGAGATTCATATTTTCATAAGTCAAAAAACGTTACATTCAGACACCTGATGGCCTTTTAATGGGATTCACATCTATTTTTGATAAGAGATGAGATGTACATTATGAATTTTAGAACTGCTCATGGCAAATTCTGTAATGAACTGAAACATTTGATCGATAAACTATACTACTTTTTGTATACAAGTTAAGCAGGACGAACTGAAGTATGAATATTAGGGTCTACATTTTAGAGTCAAATACTTGTTCAGGACAATTATAAATTGAGTTTTCTGATTACCAAAACAGAAGGACAAGGGAAGTTAGGCAAATGAATGGAATCCAAGAAACTATTGGATTTAATTAGAGGTGGAATAGCTCAAACCTTGGCTTATTGTAAACTATGAAGAAGGTTTTAGTCGCTACAACATGAGATGTTGTGGCAAGCACTCCAAGATCCATGCTCTGGATGGATATCACAGATGATGGCATATTGCTTTGTTTCCTAGCATGATCTTTTGCAGTTTTTCATGATATTACTCATCCAGCTAATAGAAAAAGATATCCAAAAGTGCTCTTTCGAGTATCATCACATCCCATGAAATCGGAATCTAATAGCCAACCAACTCAAATTTATTTGACTTCGTAAATGTGAGACGATGATCCTTCGTGCTTTGCAGGTATCTCATAACTTTCTTTACAGCTTTCAAGTGTTCCATTTAAGGATTCAAAAGGTTAATGTTGTTCATATATTTTTCTGGTTGTATTTGTGGTGCGTTATGTACTGTATGAAATAATTGAGGAAGTTATGATTTCAGTATATCTATATTTTTGCGGATACTAATTAAGTTTACGTTGCAGGAAACATTGAGTCACAGTTCCTGTCATGGACCATATTGGTGTGCTCAGTGGTCAGTGCAGCTGGTGGAGGGGGTCTCCTATTTCTGTGATAGCTCATGAACTCCAGGGAGTGGAGCTTGGTCTGAAATTTACTATTCAGAAGAACAAATTGCGAGTGCATATTACTATTGACTTGATGGTTGTGTTTTGTTTGCTTAGTACACAGAACCTAGATCCTCCTTGGAATGTTGTCCAGATCTGAAGAAGAATCAAGGAGTTGAGGACTAGATTCCTTTCGTGGAAGGTTTCTCACTGTTACAGGGAGACCAATATAGCAGCTGATATCCTGACCAGTTTTCATCCTGCTGGCACCTGGGCGGAGTATAAACACGATAAGTTCGCTCATGACTTTAGGGAGTTTTAACTGCTGATAAGTTAAAGTAGGTTTATAAGCCTGGTTTAATTGAGGGTTTGTGGAATTAATAGGGGTTTAGAAAAAGATAAAATAGGGTCACCCAAAAATAATACCCCATACCCTTTATCCATATATTTTTATAAATGGCTAAACTACCTCTATTTAATCAGTCATAATACATAATTAATTTAGTTAACTAATTAGATTAGATTAGTTATATAGATTATGGTTAAGATTAATATTAGAGAATTTTATTTATTTATTTTTTATGAATGGATAAGAAGAGGGGTTTTTGGATGTGGAAAAAGTGAAAACTAATGTTTGAGAAATGAGTGATTCCAATGTTCAAAATGAAAAACCCTGAGCTCAAAATACTCAGATAAACTACTAATATTGTACGAATGGTCGAATTTTTGGTTAAAACTGTCGAATCATTGTGGGAAAGCAAAGACACGGGGTAAGGGTCGTCATGGTCGTGAAGTTTTGACCATCACGATTCTTCATAGGTCGTCATGGTTGTAATATCCAACAATGACGACCCTTACCAGCAACTTTACCAGGCTATGAAACATCGTCATGGTCAGAAATATTACTATGACGACCATGACGACCCTAACTATATTCTTCGTCTTCAGTGAAAATAACCATTCAGGGTCGTCACGGTTTAAGGTGAAAATCGATGCGACCCTAACAGACTCTTCTTCTTCAGTGAAAATGATCAATAAGGGTCGTCATGGTCGAAAATCAAAGACCATGACGACTTTTTGTACTTTTAACATGCATATGAAAAGTCGTCATGGTCTTGAGACCATGGCGACAATTAATTGATTTCAAAAAAAAATTTGGAGGAAATAGGGTCGTTAGGTTTCGGAATAGAGGAAAGAGTGAATGATTTTGGATTTTGATTTTAGAATGGAATGGGGGCTGGTAGAATTAAGTATAGTAGGATTTTAGGATTAGGTATTAGGGAAAGGTAAACAGTATTTACACTACCTTTTGGCACCCCCTATAATTTATGGTATGTGGGTAGATTTTATAAAGCCCTCTATTAATTCCACAAGCCCCCAATCAAGCCAGGTTTATAAAAGAGAGGAATAATAGTTAGTTTGCTTTTTTCTACTCCCCCGTTTCAAAATGATAGATTTGTTTGGTTTATCACAAAAAATAAGAAAACCAATCATTTGAACTATCTTTTTATATTTTTTCCTTATTTTTCCTTGGGAGAGAAGTGGTCCTATTGTGTTTAAATAATAAAAACAGGAGAGAGAAATAGGAGAAAGTAGTGGTCCCAATGTGGGCAAAGTAGTAATCTTATATTTGACTTTCTATTTATAGAAACGAACCTATCTTTTTGACATACCCAAGTATGATAACCTTGCCTATCATTTTGAAGCAAGAGAGAGTATTTGATTTTCTTTGTTTGTTTTTGTTTTGGCTTGGGTTGTGCCTAGCAGGCAGAATGTGTCAAAAAAAAAAAATATCAGTCATAAGATAGTGTACTTCAATGTGATCAACTAAAACATTTTTTTTTAATTATTTTCATTGTAATTGAGCTCTATATTTGAAACTTTGCCATGTTTCCTATCCACTTGCTGTGATTTGAACAATGGAAAATTTTCTTATGCTCATATTAATTCGTGCCTCAGTGGCAATACTATGCATATTTGTTGTTGTGTCTGCAACAATAAAAAGCTTGAAAAATAATGTTAAACAGAATTATAGAAATTAAGATTGAATCAGTGTTTTGCAAACAATACAGAGGGCAGAGTCACTTGATCATCAAACTGTCCTTAACACAATAATTCACCAGTACGTCTCAAAAATGAGTGATGCTAAATACCCCACAGTGAAGTTATATCCAGGATAAAACTTCTTGATACAAGTGTTGTATAACACTAAAATACTTGCCCACTCAAACAAACTCAACAACAAGATGAAGGAAAGAAATAAACACACAAAGAGCAAGCAAAGCAAGAAGAGGGGAAAAGAGCTAGGGATAGTATACTGTTATGAGATAAATTGAAATGAAGAATTCAAGTTCTTTTTATAGGCAAATGGAGAGAGTGAAATAAATGCACAATTAAGTGCGAAATTATGTTGCATAATGACGACATAAGTTTGACAAAAGCGGTAAGAAATAATGTCGTCATTCATGCACATAATGACGTTGTAAAATAATTTTGGTAGGAAAATAAAAATCAACACAGGTCACACGCCCCCACATTAAAACAAGATTAAAATTGGTTGAGATTTGTTTAGGAAATAAATTCAAAATAATTTACCAAAACTTTTGATCTTGGATGGCAAATGCACAAGGTGTGCATATGACGAAAAGAAGGTACATGTCCATATGTAGGACCCTAGCCGCACAAGCCTTGTGCGTACATACTTGGGTAAGCCCAAGTATCATTTGTCCGCACGCGCCCACCCATATTGATAGTTTATATGGTGGTGCCCTTGTTTAGTTTTCCCCTATGCATAACTAATAAATATCTTTTTCATGCACTCATGAAAATGAGTAAGTATCTACAGATACCCTTAGGTCCTAAGTTCAATCCACACCAAGACCAAAAAACATAATGAAAATTATTTTCTCCAACAATCCCACACATGAATGAAAATCCGATAAAAAATCAGGAATCAGAAAGCGAAAAATACCATTATAGGCAAGAAGTGTCCATAAGGTCTTGAACCTTTGCTTAGTGAGAAATTACCGGAACTACTTGATATCAGTGAACGCGATGTCTTGAACTACCATCGTTTGGTGTAATTCGCGATAACAACCACGTATGATATCTCTCTAGGTGTTGTCAAGTTCGTGTCGTTGTGTCCATTTTGGCTCTGGAATTATCCTGTTTCTCAGAATGCTCTAGGAATCAGCTTCATTCTCATAGGAAGCGGTCCAGTTCCACATTTAGATAGGTGAATTCCATCAAGAGTGTTTACTGCTACATCCCACTTCAATCTTAAATTGAAACTATAAAACTCATTAAGACTTATTAAGAGTCATCCTTTACATGCAGTCACACTATCACGTCACACTATAGGGAAGGGACATAGAATGAAATTCTCTGTTAGTGTTTCCTTTAACCCACCAAAAATTAGTTGTCTCATTCAAAACCTTGATCTTGGGATCTAAAGTCAACAGGGTTGAGTATCCTTCATGACAAGTTTATTTAATGAACTTAAGCCCATCCCCCTCGATGCATTATTAACTATCTCCTTGGACAAACCTTTCGTCAAAGGGTCCGCGATATTCTCCTTAGACCTCACAAAGTCAACAGAAATAACACAAGTTGAGATTAGTTGTTTCAAGGAATTATGTCTTCTACGAATGTGTATAGACTTCCCATTATAGTTATTGTTTTAGGCTCATCTATTGCAGCTTGAATATCACAATGTATAGATATAGCTGACACAGGCCTATGTCAGAAAGGAATATTTTCTAAAAAGCATCTTAGTCATGCGGCTTTCTCTCCTGCTTTATCTAACGCAATAAACTCCGATTCCATAGTGGATCGAGCTATATATGTCTGTTTGGAACTCTTCCAAGAAACAGACCTACCTGCTAGAGTGAAAACATAGCCACTCATAGACTTAGACTCCTCTGAGTCTGATATCCAGTTTACATCATAAAATACTTCAAGGACGGCAGGGTACCTCTCATAATTTAAACAAAAGACCGAAGTGTACTTCAAGTACCTCAACACTCTAATAAGTGCATCCCAACACTCTTATTATAAGTATGTGGTTCAGTCTCAACTAAGCATGTTATAAAGTCTGACCCGAAAGATTTTTCAGTTCTAAGCCTTTTACCTTTCCTGGGCTCAAAATCTACTTCATCTTCCTCTAAAGGTAATGTTTAGATGGTCGAAGGGACATCTAGGGGATCAACACATATCATGTGAGAATCAGATTTCAATGGAAAACATTCCTAGATTACATAAAAGAAAAATTTTATTAGTACCATGTAAAATACTTCTACTATAACATCTTTGTTGCAAACTTAACCATCTCTAAAAACTAGATTTTAAAAAAGTACTCCTAAATTTCCTGGCATTTTTAGGGAGACCCAAAAAGAATTTGGGGCGAATAATAAAACAAAATAAGGTCACTAAGAAGTAATATCAACACACCCCTTATCCATATATTTTCTTTAATAGCTAATTTGTCCTTATTTAATTAGTCTTAATGTTGATTAATTAGCTAATTATTTTTTTGTTAATTAGTTACTTAATTTTGGTTATAGTTAGTGTTAGAAAAAAATTTGAGTTATAGTTTTAGAAAAGAAATAGAGAGTGTGTTAGAGAGGAAGAAGAAGAAGAAGAAGAAGTTTGGGGAAATCAGGTTTACCTAAAATCAATAACAAACATGGATGAGTATGAGGAAGAAGGTGAGAAACATCATGAAGAACATATTATTGAAGGTTCAAGAACGTTTAGAGATGACGATTTGGGATATTTGTTGGATGATCCAAATTTTGGTGCAGAAGAAAACCTAGACGGCGATTTAGCGAGAGAAAACGATGAATCACATCAAAATGAAGATAATAATTCTTCGAAAAATCAGGTATTGTGTTAAGAAGCTCAAAAACCCACTTTGTATGCGTTTGTATATGATCGGTAACAAAAAAAATTCATTTTTGCATGCATTTAATGCTATTGACATCCCAGAATCGGTAGATAATGGAGTACCATATCTACCGATTATACACTACTGTGCAAAATTTATGGTATAATCGGTAGTCTCGTGAAGATTACTTACTACCGATTATACAAAATCCCCAAATTGAATTTTGTTCGAATTTCTGTTTGCATAATCGGTAGTTTAGGAATACTTATTATCTACCGATTATATTTGTCGCCCCAAAAATAAATTTCTCCAAACCTACAAATTTATATTTTGCAAACTTTACAATCATTAGTATATGGTATATCGTTATCTACCGATTACATTGTAATCGGTAGTTGTTTAAAAAATTAAACCTCCGATTATACTTGTTTTTGTGTGCATAACTTGTCTTGATTTCTTTCTATAATCGGTAGTACATGAACATAATTAACTACCGATTGTTGATAATTGGTAGTACGGGGATATTATTATCTACCGATTGTTGTTAATCGATAGTAAGGGAACATATTATCTACCGATTATTGTTGTGTAACTCATTGTTATTTTATGTAGATTATTGAATGGGTTAAT
Source organism: Papaver californicum (assembly GCA_023531435.1). NCBI lineage: Eukaryota > Viridiplantae > Streptophyta > Magnoliopsida > Ranunculales > Papaveraceae > Papaver > Papaver californicum. Next base: position 10,761,135 of record JAJJMC010013841.1, read on the forward strand.
CATGTTTAATACGAAGGTCCTGATACTTCCCTACACTATGCAAATAATTTGGTATGCTACCTACCCACTCTTGTCTTGTTCTAAGAATGTATGTTACATGGTTAGGCCTATGATATTTGTTTTGTTATATGCGCATTAAGACATTTGGAAGTAAGGTGGAGGCAAAGGAATGACTTATCAAAAAGGCAAAAGAGAAGATGTGCGTTGTAGTTCAGAACAATTGCGTGAGAGTTGATCAATTTGAAATGATATGTGAGAGAGGTGGCGAGCGAAAGAGTCACGTGGGAAAGGATCATAAATACGTAAAAAGACGGAGAGGAAATACTGAGGTAATTCAAAGAAGATTGGATGCCCATTTAAGATTATCTTCAGTAAGCCCGACGGTAAGGAAGGTAAAGTATGGAAAATATTTAGAGTTGCTAATGGTCGTCACAACCACGAAAATTTGGAAAGTCTTGTTGGGCACGTAATGGTTGCCAAGTTAAAACCAAAGGAAATGGAGCGGTGAAGTCCATGAAGAACGTAATGAAAGCGAGTGCAATCCTATCTAAGATAAAGGCGGTCGACCCCAACAACTTTTCTTCATTGTCTACAATTAAGTCGGCGCTAGCAACGATCAAAAGGAAGGAATGGGATGGTCAAATGGTTATGCAACAATCAGAGTGGTTAGCCGATAAACACAATTACACGTTGAGGAAAGAAGAAAGGGATGGTAAGGTGATTCGTATTTTTTTGGCACATCCGAAGATGATCCAATTGGCTCAATGTTTTCAACAAATTTTGTTGATAAATGTTACTTACAAGACAAACAGGTACAACATGTCGTTGTTGAACATTGGTTGCCAAACTTCGGACAAATGCACATTTACGGTGGCGTGGGGTTTAATGGATGCAGAGAAAGATGTGAGTTTCATTTGGATGTTGCAAGCATTAAGGTCGATTTATAATGGCGATCATTTTCCAAGGGTTATTGTAACGGATAACGATCAAGCCTTGATGAATGCAATAAAGGTAGTGTTTCCGGAAGCCTAGAATTTGCTTTGTATGTGGCACATTCAATGCAACATCAAATCCAATTGCAGACATCATATCCAAGCTAAAAAACGAAACAAATGTACCAAGAGGTCGAAGGAAGAGGATAAACGTATTAGTAAACTAACTGTAGAAGAACGAGAAGAAGAGAAAAGGTTGGCTGATAAAAAGTGGGTCGAGGATGGAATAAAGTGGTATTTATTTCTAAAAACATGGGATAAGCTAGTTTGGTCGTTGACGGAGAAATTTTATGAATACAACTTGAAGAACTTTGAGTATGAATGGGGAAAGAACTATCCCAAACCAGTTAAGTATTGCAAAACACAATGGTTGAGACCGCATAAGGATAAGTTTTTTTTTTGCATGGACATATGAATATCAGAACTTCAATAACGAGGCAACAAGTATTGCAGAGGGGTCCCATGGCCGATTAAAGAAAATACTAGTCGGTAGTCAAAATGGGGTTGTGTCGGTCCAAGAAGCAATCCATAAGTTCACCAATCGTGACCTCACTAAGATTTATGGTTCAATAGAAAAAAGTCGCCATAGATTCCCGCTGGCACATTTAAAACATAAAAATCTTCTAAGGTGTATAGTTTACAAAGTTTCTTGATGGGGAATAAATTTCATGATACAACAACTGGAGTTGTACAGAGATCACGATGATGAGACTACGGTTTGCAATTGCAAGACGATGATAGGTATTGGACTCCCGTGTCGTCACATGCTTGGAAGGTATATTGAAGTGATTGACATTAATGACATTCATCCATTTTGGAAGCAATTATCTTTCACTCCAAACAACCCGGTGGTTGATGGTGCATCTTTCGTGGAGACGGAAATGTTTGCACGAATACTCGAGCGTTACTCTACGTCAAATGGGACATAAAAGCAAATATTGATGCACCATTTAGAGGAAGCCCTTCACCCCTGTCTAAAGGTTGTTGAAGAACCAATGAAAGAAAAGGTGATGGGTAGGCCGAATACCGAAAAGCCGAGGTAAATTCAAAGAAAAGAGTTGAAGGAATGGTTATCTAGTCAACGAGAGCTTTCTAGGCATGAACATACAAAAGCTGAGTATGAAGATATGCCGGCTCTAAGGAAAAGGGGTCGTTCAAGGAAGGATCAAGGTGGACCAAGCTCACAACAAGTCAAACCTAAGGTCTCTACGATTATTTCTCAACTAAGTCAAACCCCTATACACGGAAGACCAAATCGAGGTACGTATACAATATACAATGAGTATTTGGAACAACTCCCTCTACTCATTATACTATTTGTTTTGTCCACCGACGATGTCGATGAGGGTGGCAACTGTGGTTTTCACGTTGCTTCGAAACAAATAGGAGACTTTAGTGAGGCGGTTACTGAGAATATCACCCAATGACAATATTTAAGAAATAAGATGGCCGCCCAATTATTGGAGGATAAGGAATTCTATATTGAAATGATAAGAGAAGGAGATAGACATGTTAGAGAACAAGAGTTCAAAGAGTTATATACTCGTGTAAAATGCCGAAACGTATTGAAGACAATCGGATCCAAGTATTGGATGGTAATGCCGAAATGTGGGTATCTTTTAGCGGATGTATTGAACTACTGGTACATTATTTATGGCCTCCTTCCTTAGGAGTGAGTGTTACATTTACACCCGCAAGGACGGTTTGTGATGGGTCAGTCCAGGATAGACGAATCATTATGACATGGGTTAATAACAATCATTTTATCGGTTTAAGGTTAACGGATGATTGTCCATTAACTCCATTGATTATGTGGTCGGATTACTTCCCAGTTAACCATTGTAAGGAGTGTTTGAAGCAATACGAGTCCAACATAGAGCGTTGGGATCGTTTAACAAACTTTGTGAAGGACCCAATTGATTTGACCGAGGATGGTGATTAGTTTAGTTGATCATGTGATTTTGAACATATATTTTGAACATTGGGTATAGACAAATATTAATGCAATGTTTTGTGATCGTTAACAAAAAAAAAACATTTTTGCATGCATTTAATGCCATGGACGTCCCATAATCGGTAGATAATGGAGTACCATATCTACCAATTACACACGTATGTGCCAAAATTATAGTATAATCGGTAGTATCGTGAAGAATGATTACTATCAATTAAACAATCAGTAGTTGGTGAAATTTTTATCTATCGACTTAGAATCAGTAGTTTGTAAAATCTCATATCTGCGATTGTATCCATAATTGAATTAAGCTTAAAAAAAATTCACTTTGTAATAGATAGTTTAAATATCAAATTTATCTACCGATTCCATTGTAATCGGTAGTTTAATGAACAAATTTATCCTCCGATTATACTTGTTTTTGTGTACAGAACTTGTTTTGCTATAATCGGTAGTACGGGAACATAATTAACTACCGATTGTTCTCTAAAACCCACAATCGATAGAAAGTATCAAACCTTATCTACCGATTTTACGGAATTATAACCGACTTTGTACCCTATTTGGCAGGAATAAATAGCCGTTTGAACATTATACGACCAGATTTTTTAAAAATTTAGCTGTTACACTAGCCTTTGGGTGTTTATTGTATATAAAAGGAACTCTTCTCTCAACAAAAAATCCCCACAATTTTCAAACTAACTCATTTTTCGTCATCTTCTCAAAAAACCTCACACTTCTCAAACATGGCTACTAGCTGGTCCACCAAGGAAGATGTTGCAGCTGTTCCGACGTGGGTGGTTACCACGAAGCATGATTCTCATCTAAAAATTAACTCTTCTCAAACCGTAGAAGCTTTTTGGAACCGGGTTTCCAAGTTTTTATGGGTTTAGATGGCAATGGAGGTGAAAGAACATGAAACGTGGTCAGGGATAGATTCGGACAACTTTATGATCGTTGTGATTGTTTTAAAAATGATTTGTACAATGCCAAGTTTAGTTTCCCTGAGCTCGACATCAATGGACATGTAAGTATATCTCAAATAGATGTTAATCAAATCAATTATGATCTCAATATAATACTAACAAATTTTTCATTAATTTTTTTAATACTCCTCATGCTCTTAAGGACTATAGGGATATATATGGCAGAAAGTTTACGCATTTTGCATGCTATGATGTATTAAAGGAAAATGACAAGTATTTTGATCATGAGTATTTCGATGACGACTATTGGTCAATTAGGCATCAAACTAATCAAGTGTAATGTTATGATCTACTTTATGTCTCTAATCCAATGAAAGAAACCAAAGAACTTTATCGTGATTCATATTATGTCTTGGATAATACCCTTCATCTTAAGCGGCATGGACGAACCTTAAACGGGTTGAATCTGTCCATCACCTTAATGATATTGAAATGAGCTACGTAACTGTAACTTGATCGTTTCCATCGTCGCCATTCCTCGAGAAATCTCGCTATAACTTCATCATTAGTTTCACCCCTCAAACGATATTGATTGACAAGATAATTTAAATTCACAAATGGATCAACTTCTCTACTTATGCAATTAAATCGACAAAAAAGATCAGCTCTATTACGGTTATGGGGTTATCGGTGTCAACGCAAAAATGTTCGTGAATACTCTCCAAATAACTCATACTCATTACACCATTTTGCCTACGTTCTTCTCCTTGCCTCGGATAGAATTGCACATAGCGCCTATATAGCGATAAATCTTCTTCTACCGTGAACAGTTGATTCATTAATCTTGAAGATGATTACTTCGATGTTGAAGAGTTTAAATGTATTGGAGGTGCATAAATGAGAAGAGGCCACCCTCCTCATATAGATTAGAGTCCCAACGACTTTTTTTTTTCAAAAAAAAGAGCCGTTGAGGCATGGTGTAACAAGAGTGTACAAAAAATATATACACTAAATTCGTACGAATATAAACAATCGGAAGTATCGGGATCACCATTGTCTACCGATTTATACAATCAGTAGTCTATGTAACTTTATTTACTACCGATTGTAATGTAAAATGTGTCCAGAACCAATCAGTTCCATCATCTTAATCGGTACATAATTAACACCCGATTGTACTCAACAAGTATAATCGGTAGTCTAAGAAATTTTTTTACTACCGATTGTATATGATGCCCCAAATTCAAGATTGGAAAAATTATCAAATTTTCAACATTTTCAACAAGTATAATCGGTAGTCTAAGAATTTTTTTTACTACCGATTGTATATGTTGCCCCAAATTCAAAATTGAAAAAATTATCAAATTTTCAACATTTTCATACTCTATAATCGGTAGTCTAAGAATTTTTTTTACTACCGATTGTATATGTTGCCCCAAATTCAAAATTGAAAAAATTATCAAATTTCCAACATTTTCAACAAGTATAATCGGTAGTCTAAGAAAATTTTTTACTACTGATTGTATGTTGCTCCAAATTCAAAATTGAGAAATTTATCAAATTTCTAACATTTTCATACTCTATAATCGGTAGTCTAAGAAAAATATTTTACTACCGATTATAATATAAAATGTGTCCAGAAACCAACAGTTTCATCAGTAGGTGTAATCGGTAGATAATTATCTACCGATTTTAGATCAGTAGGTGTAATCGGTAGATAGTTATCTACCGATTATGGATGAACATGCTTAATCGTTAGGTGATGCAAACCACTTATCTACCGATTTTACTGTAAAATTTCAACAAAGTTACTTATTAAAAATAAATCTCTTGCAAATCAATCGATAATTCACAAAAAGAACATAAAATTCATTCATCATCCATAAATTAATCCATTCATCATTTAGAAACTAAACATAATGTTAGAACATTAAACACCAGGAATATTAAACACCAAGGACATATCCATAAAGTAAACAAGTTTATTAGAAATCAACTTTGAAAATGATGTTCTCTAACAAAACAACCACAATCTAATTTCTAGATTTTTTGGTTTTAGTATGAGGACGAAAAGCACCAGGGACATATCTTTCAGCATCAGGGACATTGGAAACAGCATCAGGGCATTGGCTTCACCATCAGCACTCGATGAACCACAAGATTTTTTAATGTACTTTGTTGCTAGCCTATTAGGCTTATTTGAAGTTTTCTCCCCAAACTTGCTTGCATAAGCTTCATTATCAATGTTATCTATTAGGCTATTATGCTCTTTCATCTTCTCAATTGATAAAGGCACTCCCGCATTTATACACCCAGCAATCTTCTTGGAGAAAAACGCAAACCTTTTTTCTGTTTTTATGCAATAACAATCAAACGATTATTATCTAAAAATTGAGCCGTAATATTAAAATCAAAAGGAAATAACATTACGTACCAGCCTTCCATAACCAGAGGGTTTGTCTTTGATGATACAAGTATAATCGGACACCTTGGTGGTCTTTCCTTTATCTTCACGGATCACATGAAGATGAGAATGCTCCCGGTACCATACCATATGGCGTGGATCTACTTCATCACCTCGGTTGACAGGTCTCCCATCGTTGATCATATATTGCATCATGTTATTTCAATCTTCAACGCATGGGTTACCAGAGTAAACTACTGTGATCGAGTCCTTACCACATATAAAATTCTCCACGTCCAATTTAAACCTGCCACGCATGTGACTCTAAGGTTCTTCTTGGACATAATCGAGTTGACGCATCACCATAGAGGAATTGTACATAACATATCCAGTGGGATGCCATAAGGGTCCATAGTAAAACGACAACTCAGACTTTCCCACTATATTTCCACTAGCTCGGTCTTCCATGTATGGATCAAAGAATACATATCTGGACACCATCAAGTCTAATTTCCTCCTCAAAGAAATCAACTCTTGCTCGTTAGACCTTGAACGCTTATTGTCAAAGATGTATTTTGTTCCTCTGGGTGATCCTTTCTCCCATATCGGATTCTCTTTGGCCAACTCGAGGGACGAGAAGTGGTCATAGATCCATGTCTAATGTACATATCAAACCAAGTATGAGAAAATTTATTCTTAAAAAAAATAAAATAACAATCAAAGCATCAATAAAGTTACCAAAATACCCGTAGTAGGCTCATATTCTCATCAATTTGGCTAGTTGCTTCCCTTGATGCCTTTCTTAACTCTTCCATCAAGAACGCATGTCATGCGGTACCCCACGAGTAATCATGAACTTTATTGAGAGGATGCAATAGTTGTAGAAGGTTGGCGTCGACCCGTTCGCCACTACAATTGGGGAAAATGATGCATCCCAATACACAAAGGAGATATGCAGTGGCTGCACCATTCACTTTGTTGTCGCTAAACTATGGATTCTTTTTTTCTTTAGCCTTGGTGCCTTTGAACATATTCATCAAGTGGACCATGCTGAACTGTCTAGTATTATAACGAAAGCACCGGTTGAACTCAATATCGGATGTCACTCGATCCTAACCAAGGCACTTTTGAGTGTAAAAATAAAGTTGTTCCCAACTTAACTGCTTTACGTAATCAAACTTGACGGCTGTACCATGGTCAGCGAGACTACGAATCTGCATCACATCATCTGGGGTGATCGTCATCTCTCCAAACGTCATATGCAAGGTGTCGGTCTCAGGATACATTCTCTCATGGAAGGCTGATATCAACACCCGGTCATGCTCTAACATTGAATTCTCGGCAGCAGTAGATAACCCCGAGTCATAAGTAATTTACTTGATCCTTTCACACTCACCATCTAACGGCCAGTCTTTCATTTTTCTTGGTGTAGTTGTAGGTTTGAGTAGACGAACCGCATCAGAATGGTCCTAATATACACCACGAATTATAAAATAATTAGAATAACAGTTAACACTTCTACGGATAAAAAGACAATAGGTTAAGAATGGTGTTTTATAATTATTACCTCATTTGAATAAATTTCTTTGGCCCAAGAGTCTTTGTATCCAAATAACAGATCTCCTCAATCTCTTGGTAACCCAGGGATTTGGCCTTCTTCAATACCCTTCATCTTCAAAGAGGCGGGGACTTGGTGTCCTCCTTTCTTCTTAATTACCTTCTTTGTACCTTGTCTTTTTCCTTGTGTACCACTTTGTTCTCCTTCTTCATGGTTTCCAACTTGTGGAGCACTTGGTTCTCCTTCTTCTTGGTTTCTAACTCTTGGAACACTTGGTTGAGTTCTTTCGGTGATAGAGATTCCGCTAGCGCTCTTTTCTCTTCTTGCACTAGTTGTTACTTTCTTACCCCCTTCACGAAGAGGCCCCGAAACAATTGTTCTTGGGCTTGCTTAGCTCGCCTTTCCTTAAAAAAAACAATTATTTCCAAGAAGACACCGTTTAATCACTACATAATCGGTGGAGAAAGTACATAAAAATCAACCGATTGTTCATAATCGGTAGTCAATTAAACAAATTAACAACCGATTGTGCATAATCGGTAGCTTGGGATCTACATTATCTACCGATTATGCATAAAATTAGAACAGAAAACTCTAAGCCATATAATCGATAGTCAAATAAACAAACTAACAACCGATTATGCATAATCGGTAGCTCGGGATCTACATTATCTGTCGATTATGCATAAAAATTGGAACATAAAACTCTAAGCTATGGACACACATACAATCGGTAGTCAAATAAACACAATAACAAACGATTGATACAATCGGAAGTCAAATACCTAACCTATCTACCGATTTAAACCATCTAACGTAATCGGTAGTTAGATAAAAAAAATTAACTACCGATTAAGTGTAAATTTTGGTACAGGAAGACAATCGGTAGTTAATGACTAAACCTAACTACCGATTATTGTCGATTTTTTTGAGGAATCACTAACTTTCATAATCGGGAGTTTAAACCTATACGAAACTACCGATTAAGCCTAACTTTTTGTACAGGAAGACAGTCGATAGTTAATGACTAAATATAACTACCGATTATGGTCGATGTTATTGAGGAATGAAGAACACGACCATAATCGTTAGATAAAACTCATCACTAAACCTTCGATTATGACAAATAACCGAAAACCTTTGAAATTTTATTGACAATTTCATTCGATTGAAGCAAAATAAAAACAAATAATGGTAAACCCTTACCTTATTGAAGCCATTAGATAGTGATGGAGAGGATGATTCTCGGAATCAGTCTCTGTATCTAGATCATCATCTTCGTGTTCTTCATCTTCTTCATTATGTTCTTCAACAATCTCTCTATTTCTTATTCTCTCGGCAAAATTTGGCCAATTAGTATTATCAGATTGACGGGTTGTTTGCTTTTGTCGAGCCATCTTTAGATTGTAATTACGACGATGAATTTGTAGGGTGATTAACGATTAACGGCGATTAATGACGAGGAATTTTTTTGCACAACCGGTAGAGAAGAAGAAGCTAACCGGTAGTTAGAAATGAAATGAGTTTAGATTTAGGTTTTTATACTTTTATTAGTGAAAGGGTATTTAGGTATTCTTTTGATTAGTGAAAGGGTATATATATATTTTTATCTACCATTAGGCTATCCCATAGCCACATCTATTGGATGGGTATAAATTAGTCGCCCTAAATTCTTTTTGGGTCTCCCTCAAAAATGCCATACTAAATTTGTCGTAGGGCACAATAAACAACAATAAGAAAAGTATCGTAGCAAAACAAAGTACCCCCATCCAAGAATCTCATCAGCCATGGTGTTAATATATTTACCGTGAAACTAGGTCTTTTATCATAAAATACCAGAGAGTAATAAAGCCTATGATAAAAATACAAAACACCACCCATCCAACAATCTCCATGCCCAGACTGCAATTACGTTCACTATGAAACTCAATTCCAAGCTTAGACATATCATCCAAAGAAGACCCATTCTTTTGAACGCATCCACAAGCTTGTAATAGTGGCTCTCCATCATATCAAATTCTTCTTGCCAGGGTGCCCTAAGAGCTTCCACAGTCACAGGACCAAACGACGGACCAAACCCATATATGGTCTTTGGTCCGTCAAAAGGGTAGCGCAGTGGGACGAGCAGTTATAGTCTTTGGTCCGGATTCAACACTGTTCACGACCATTTTTGGTATTTTTTCCGGACTAAACGAAGTATAGTCGGGCGGGCGTGTAGTGAACCGTCTGGGTCTAGGCGTACATGTAGTTAACCATCTGGTGGCAAGTGTTCGTCTAGGATAACGCTTCAAAACACGGGCGTTAACCAAAACTCCGCCTGATGAAGCGTTCACCTAAGATTACGCCTGATGAAGTGTGCGTCTAGGATCACGCCCACTAACAGGCGGTAACCAAATCACCATCCCATTCAAGCGGAATGCTAGAGATCCGCCTTGACATGGCGTAATTCTAAGGCTCTGCCCCACTTCAAGCGTGCGTCTGATGCTCCGCCTGGTTCTAGGCGTGCGTCTATGGGTACGCCTGCTTGTATGTTACCGTTCTTTTTACCGTTCTGATTTGTTACCATTGATCAACGGCTATATTTTGGTTTTTATTCTGATATACCTATAAATGAAGTTATACCTTTCATTCCCTTTTCAAATCCACAGCTTTCACATTTCATGGAAGACTTATAATCTTTCATTTTTATAATTATGACTTACGAAAAATTTAGCCTTATTGCAGAGAATTTTTACCATAGAGGAAGATTTATCCCTATGTCGAAACCTAGTATTATATTATCCAGCAAGGGGTCATGAACGTCATATGAATGGTTCAATGAGCATGGAATGGTTAGAACATATTCATGTTAACTTTCGTAATAAAATCGGTAACCCCAATAACCGGAACAGAGCAGGTCTTTTTTGTCGATTTCGAGAAATAGGTAGGGAGTAATCCAATTTTCTACTTTAACCGCTAAGGTGAATAAAAGAATAATTAAGAATGAAACTGATGATGAAGTTGTTGCCAGATCTCTGGAGGAATGGAGAAGATAGAAAGGTTCATATTTCAGGTACCAACCTCATTTCGAGATCTTAAGGGTGATGGAAGAATACAACCCTTTTGTGTTGATTGTTCTCCGAAGATGTGAAGAACGTCATTCAGGGCGTCATACGACCCGTTGAAGGTTTGATTATAGGTTTGCTTAAGTATTTAAGTGTAATCTAATGATTTATTGTATTTTATTTCCTTTAATGTTACGCGATGTATTCCTTTTTGATTCAATGAAATGATTTTACGTTCAACTGTTTTACAAAAGCAATTAACTAATCTAATCACATTTTAGGACTAATCAAATGTGGGAACTTGATCCATTTAATAAAATATATTGATAATACATGAGCTAATAAGTAGACCTAAACTCACTTTCGCAGGCATCGCGGCTGTACTTAGCATGTGCAGCAAGCCTTTAAACCCCTAGGTGCCCCTAGCGGCCGAGTGGTGTCTCGGGTGGGTTTACAAGAGATTTACCCACAAAACCTATCCCCGGTATTTAGAAATTATTATTCCTCACCAAAATCTGACCATAAGTGTTCGATCAAGTCATTTCTCAAACGAATATGAGTATCTTTGTTGTGTACTGCACGTCGGCGTTGGTCCACTCTCATTCTCGAAAATTCAGCAGTGTTCTGTCTAGAAATATTTACCGGTGCATGGTGGCTGCGTTGATCATACTCATGCGGCTAATCACCGGGTAAACGTTCATCCTCCACTATCATATTATGTAGAATGATTACAGTTTTCATTATATATGCTAGTACGTCTGGATTCCACATTCGTGATGGTTGCTTGACGATTGCGAATTGATTTTGTGGTACCCGAAGCCTCGTTCTACATCTTTTCGGCAACCCTCTTGCATTGCAGAAAATTTTTGTTTCTTCTGGGAATCTGGATGTTTAATAGACATCACAATTGTAGCAATCTCTGGGTATATTCCATCACCAAGATAATACCCGATATCGTTATGATGTCCGTTGACAACAAAGTTCACAGGCGGTGCTTTCCCGTTGATAAGCTTTTTGAAAATATAAGAACGGTTCATCATATTAATATCATTGTTAGAACCAGGCATACCAAAAAATACATGCCAAAACCAGAGATCATATGACACCACTGCCTCCAGCACAATACTTTCATTATACCTTTGTACGCAGTGTAAGCACCTGATTCCGTCGATGGGCATTTATCCCATTTCCAGTGCATGCAATCTATACTACCCAGCATCCCCGGAAATCCCCTTTCCTTGTTCTCATTAAGAAGCAGTTCAACATCACGCTCAGTTGGTATTCGTAAATATTCTTTCTCATACAAATGCACTATCGTCTTACAAAACCTACGAGTTGCTTCCAAAACTGTGATTTCTCCGATCCGTAAATACTCATATATTGCATCAGACGCACATCCATAAGCTAACATTTGTATTGCTGCAGCAACTTTTTGTTGAGGGGTTAATCCAAGAACACCACAAGCATCTTTTTTTTTTTAACAAAATAATTATTTATAGCTACGACATCTCCCAGTATACGGTTGAACAATTCTCGCCGCATTCTAAATCTTCTACGAAATACATTAGGAAGAAACATCGGGTTTCTGCAAAATTAATCTTTCCATAGAAGTTTTGCATCGGCATCACGTTCTCTTGGTATTTTGATATGAGTATGTGGCCAGTTCATACTTGAAACGATGAATCCCGCAGTGACTTCTTGGTTATTTTGGCTCAATGCAAGTAAACCTTCGTCTGATGAGTACAAACTATTGTTATCATCATCACCAGAAGAAGAAGAAGAAGAAGAAGAGGAAGAAGGAGGAATAGAAGAACAAGAAGCATAATAGTGATTGTTATTTTGATAGTATGTCATTGCTTATTGATGTTTGTAGTTTTGGTTTGTATACTTGGAGAATCGAGTGTTCCATTTATATGCATGTTAAGATAAGTCTTTGGGTTTTGATATGACCAAACACGCTTGGTATTTTAATGCAAAAACAGAGTTGAGGCAAGTGGGGTGAATAGACGCATCAGAGATAAGAAGTGTCGGTTGACAAAACAATACCAAATGGGAAAAACAACAAAGGAAAAAAATAAATTTCGTTTTGAATTGACAATACAAAACAGCTATAAAGGACAAAAGAAAAGATTATTAATATCTTTGGAGATGACAACACAAAGCAGGTAAAAGACAACGAAAATATAAGAATTTTTTTTTTGAAATGACAAAAGAAAAAATTATTTGTTCAACTGACAATTCAATGCAAATGAATTACTACTCTTCCATATCTTGATTCCCGGACGCCAAGCGCGGGGGCATAAATGGAGGCAAAGATTATCTGGAATTATAGTTACTTGATTGCATTGTTGCTGATGATCCCTGACCGATGGATTAATAGTCCACTACTAATCTAATCATCAATTGTACAAAAAATCATCATAATTCCCCAATTCTATAATTCCATAAACATTCTTTATAAAACATTAACATTCATAATTCCTAAATTTGAAAGACAATCAAGTCAATTCATCATAAAATTAACCATAACCCAACTCAAATTAACCAACAACTTAATCAATTCTAACTTCAATTCAACAAATTATCATCAATTTTTATACCCAATTTACAACATCCATAAACCCTAAAAATTATCTCAATTCCAAAATTACAATTTCTAAAACTTAATATGTTTATTTCATAATCACATGTTTAATCATACAACATATATAAACAAATTTAATTTACAAAACATAATAATAAATAATAATCTAGACCTATGAAATCAATTACAATTTATATCAAAGTTTAATTTTATTACCTTGATTGCTTTGTATCAAATCTGCCTAGTTTTTGGATGTTTGAAGAAAGGTTGAGCTTGAATTGGAGCTTAATTTGGAGGGAGAAATGGGTTTATCAAAGATTCAAACGTAGAAGGTGGGTTGGAGGTTCGTCTGTGAAGAGGGTTCAAGAGGGTTCAGGAGAAAATGAGAGGGTTCAGGAGAAAATGAAGCGAAGAAGAGAAGAAGAAGTCTGCTTGATAGGGCGGTGTCATAATAGTCCGCTTGGTTTGTAGGCATAATGCTAAGGATCCGCCGGTTCTTCAAGCGGTTGGCTAGCTGCACGCCCATATTTTTCCGCACACACTTCTCTTGCACGTGTAGACAATTGATCAGGCGTATGGCTATGAAACCGCCCCATCAGGCGTTCGTCTGGTAAAGCGCTCGTCTCTGGGACGTGCGTGTAGGAGTTCGTCTATCATCAGGCGTAATTTTCGTTACCGCTTCACATCAAGCGTTCAACCAAATGTCTGTCCCATGCAAGCGTTTTCTTAGACCGCCCGTCTCAACAAACGTATACCCAGACGTCCACCCAACAACAAACGTTATACTAGACAACCGTCCGATCATTTTTAATCGTGAACTCCTAATATTTGGGCCGGTTCAAAGAGTAAGAATTTTACTCTTTGATCTTTGAGTTTGATCCCATGACTATGGACGCCCTAATAACGGGATCATCAACCGTCTTGATTCTCTCACGGATATATGTCTTACAAGCAGTTAAAATCTTTTCAACAGAATCATGAAAATACCGAGCAACAAAATATTCAAAATACTTTGGGGCCTATTAAGTACAGTAACCATTGTGCTCCAATTACACTTATAGACCATTTCGTTATCAATCGAAGTTTCCATCTCATCTATATAAATAAAACTTGCTCTAAAGATTTGGCATCTACGTATAGCAAATAAATTTTCTAGAATTGTGGATGTGGAGGGACTCCAAGGAGGACACATACTTTGGGGCCTGTAGTTCCCCCTCCACCATCGCGACCCAGTCTTCCCGATGCTTGATTATGTTCTTTATAATTTCATCTATTTTTTGCTTCACCATCTTGTACTTTGTCTGTCTTTCAAGAGTTTTCTTTTGTAACCTTTTGATACGTTTTTTCAATGTTGTTCCCTGCACAAGAGAATTTGATTAAGTAATCTTTTTGGCTATCATATGACTTTCCGAGTACCATGAATTGAAGTACTTTTTACCTCAAATCATGTTGTTCGAGATCCCACACATACGAAACAAACCCGAGCCAAGGGTAAGATACAGGGTTGGTCCCGAACTGTACTTTGAAAATTGATAAACCAATAATAAGGAACTCCTTCTTTATAAGAATCTCGTTGTTAGTGAAATTCTTTAAGGATGTTTAACTTTTGTGTATGATTATGTCGTCAATCGCAACGCAATCCAGAATATGATGTTCCTGGAATAATTTTGAGCGCTCAAAGTATTATGAAATTCCGGGATTAATGGAATTTTGATCAATGATCATAGTATTTTCCAAGATATGATGTTCCTGGATTCAAAGTATATGATATTCCGGGATTAATGGAATTCTGATTAATAATTACAGTATTTTCCAAGATACGATGTTCCTGGAGTGATTAAATTATAAAAGAAATTACTGAATTAGTTGGCTATGTACCTGCCTTTTGTGTTAACATTGCATTGTTATTCACGGATAGTAAAGCTTTAAGTATTGTGCATTCCATGGATGCTGTAAAACTTCTCCTTGCATATTCTGGAGATAGTACGATCCTTGTCCTGCTGACGCTTGAATTATGTATGGACCATCCCATGTTGGTGCAAATTTTCCTGCATTTTTATCTCTTTGGTATTCCGTTATTTGTCGTAGGACATATTGGCCTTGGACAAAGTTTCGTGATTTTACACGTTTATGGTATTCTCGAGTTAATCCCCTTTGATAATTTTCCATCTTCTGGTGTGCTACCTCTCTTTTTTCTTCCAAGTCATCCAATTTTTGTAACATAAGATCTGAATTAAGATTTTTCTCCCATGCTTCTGTTCTGGTTGTAGGTAAAATAACCTATGTTGGTATTACTGCTTCCGTTCCATAAGTGATAAGATAAGGTGATTCTCCAGTTGAAGTTTTTCTTGTGGTTCTATATGCCCATAATGTATTATGTAACTGTTCGCACCACTTTTTATAATACCCATCCAATGTTTTCTTCAGATTTGTTGCGATCGTTTTATTTGTGGATTCTGCTTGCCCATTGCTTTGTGGGTAGAAAGGTGTAGATTTATGCTTTTGAATATTATATGTTTCAAATAAAATATCGATATTCTTTCCTTGGAATTGTCTTCCATTATCAGAAACTATTGCTGCGGGAATCCCAAACCTACAAATGATATTCTCGAATAGAAATGTAAAAACATCAGTGTCTCTGATTCGTGCTAATGCTTTCGCTTCTACCCACTTGGTGAAATAATCGGTAGCCACAATTAAATATTTTCTATTCTTTGTTCCTTCAACTAATGGTCCAACTATATCAACTCCCCATTTTGCAAATGGCCATGGACTAAGTATTGAATTTAATTCTGCAGCTGGTGCCTTAATTTTCTTACCAAATCGCTGACACTCTTCGCACCTTCGAACCATTTTTTCCGAATTTTTTAGCATAGAAATCCAGTAATAACCCTGCATTTTGGCTTTTAATGCTAACGATCGTCTTCCGCTGTGATTTCCTGCATCCCCATAATGTATTTCTTTAAGAATTCGCAATCCTTCTTTTTGGGATAAACATCGAAATAACGGTCCAAGAAAAGAATTTCGATAAAGAATTCCATCCCGAAGTTGGTAGCTGTTTGACTTGAGTTGAATTTTCCTTGCTTCTTTAGAATCTGTTGGTAACACTTTATTTTGCAAATATTGATGTATCGGGACTCTCCAATCTGGTTCGTTTGGTTGGTCATCTTCTTGTTGCGATGTAAGTGGGGTATTCCGTATTGCTGGGTCATTAATTTCTTCCATCGCACTATCCTCTTCAATATTATTTAATGTTTGTGCTCTTATGGATGGCTCATATATTCTCCCAATTTTTACTGCTTTAGCGGTTGGATCATTTATCATAGATGAAACATACGCAAGTGCGTCAGCATGTCGATTCTTTTCTCGGGACGAATGTCGAAAAACAATGTTTGGAATACGATTTGTTAAATTCTGCACAAGGTTTTTATACCTTTCCAAATCTTCATCAATCGTTTGATATTTTAGCTCGATCTGTCTAATTACCAGCTGCGAGTCACTTGTGAGTCTAACATCACTTATTCCTAATTCAATAATGAGTTTGAGAGCATGGACCACTGCTTCATATTCTACTATGTTATTCGTATGCTCTTCGAACTCAAGACGAAATGAATGCACCATACATTCTCCCCTTGGTGCTGTAATCACGATACCTATTCCTGCTCCTTCTTTATTTCGCGATCCATCAACAAAAACTTCCCATCGTCGTGAACTATTTGAATCCAAAATATCTAATGGCTTTTCTTCTTCACACCCTGGCAGTCCTTGAATTTCGTATTCTTCCTTAATTGGAAAATCTGCCAAAAAATCAGCTAGAATTTGAGATTTCTGCGCAGTTTGTATTTCATAAACAATGTTGTATTGTTCCAGCTGAGCATTCCATTCCGCTATTCTTCCTACTTTTCCTGTATTTTTTAAAACTGACTCCAATGGTTCTTTTGTTAATATTCGAACATAATGAGTAAGAAAATAAGTGCGTAACTTCTGAGTAGCAAATACTACTGATAAAATTAGTTGTTCAATCTTGGTATAATTTCTTTCTGCTGAATTCAGAGTCTTGCTGATGTAATATATTGGTTTTTCAATCTTCTCATTCGTTCGCACCATTACCCCACTGATTTCATTTTCTGTTGCCGCTATATATAAAGTTAATATTTCTTCTGGCTCTGGTTTTTGCAATGCTGGCAACGTGGCGAGATGTAATTTTATACTTTGAAATGCTTGTTCACAACGATCGTTCCATTCAAATTTATTTTTCTTCTTAAGTACATCAAAAAAGGGCTTGCATCGTTCTGATGATTCTCGCAATGAATCTACTCAATGCAGCCAAACACCCATTTAACTTCTGTACACTTTTTATATTGTTTGGTGATGGCATATCTGTTATCGCTTGTATTTTTGCTGGATCAACTTGTATTCCATCTTTTGTAACCATATATCCAAAAAATCGCCCTGAAGTAACACCAAAAATATATTTCTCTGGATTTATTTTCATTTTATATTTTCGTATTGCACCGAAAATTTCAGCCAAGTTCTGTAAATGATCATCAGATAATTTACTTTTTACTAGCATGTCATCCACATAAACTTCCAAAGTTTTTCCGATCCATGGTTTGAATATCGCGTCCACTAAACGTTGATATGTTGCTCCTGCATTTCGTAACCCAAATGGCATTCTGGTGTAACAATACAATCCCCGTGGAGTAAAGAACGATGTGTGTTCCTGATATGCTTCTGCTAATGCTATCTGATTGTATCCAGATTGTCCATCCATAAATGATAACATCTCATGTCCTTCAACGGCATCTACTAATTGGTCGATGTTTGGGAGTGGATAACTATCTTTTGGACATGCTTTGTTTAAATTAGTAAAATCTATACAAATTCTTACTCCACCGTTCTTTTTCGGGACAATCACCATATTAGAAATCCATGTGGGGTATCGTACTTCCCGAATGAATCTTGCACTTAAAAGTTTAGTTAATTCTTTTTCCACTGGTTCATGGTATTCTGGTGCGACCTTTCGTATTCGTTGGCGAAAGGGAATTGCATCAGGACGTATTTTTAATTCGTGTTGTACGATATTAGGATCGATCCCCGGCATATCTTCCATTCTCCAAGCGAATACATCTACAAATTCACAAAGCAACTTAACTAACTGTTGTTCCAAATCTGCTTTTATTAAAATCCCAATTCGCACTTGTTTGGGCAATTCTGTAGTGCCAATATTTATGACTTTTGTTTCCTCTACTGGAGCGAAGACTGGTTTTTGAATCCCAATTGGAGTTGGGGTTCCGTTTAATTGCTACATCGTCCCTTTATGATGTTGGTCTACCGGATTTCTTGACTCTGACTGCTCTCTCCTTTTTCATTTATCGTTTTATTTTTTGCATGATTTTCAAAATATTGACTTATTTCTTCCTCCTTTGCTTTAACTCTTCGTTCTTTTTTCTTTTTATGTTGTAGATGCTCTCGTTCCTCATTCATTCTTGTTTCTGCCATTATACAAAACTTAGCATCTTCTTGATCACCCTTTATCTCCATCTCTCCTTGCGGTGTTGGAAATCGCAAATATTGATGATATGTTGATACCACTCCTTTCAATTGGTGAACCCATCGTCTTCCAATTATAGCATTGTATGGTGATGGTGCATCCACAACACTAAATCTTGTCAAAATGTTGATCGGTCCAGCTGAAACTTCAAGATCAATGTCTCCCTTTGGCTTGGAAGATATTCCATTAAACCCATAAATGATGTATCGTGATAAGATCAACTGATCTTCTTTAAAACCCATTTTACAAAATGTACTATAGAACATCACATTTAATGAACTGCCCCCATCCAAAAGTATTTTCTTTACATTCCAGCCTGATATCAATAATGTTAACACAAGAGGGTCATTATGCATTTCAATTTCTTGGTTTACTTCTTGTGCAGAAAATGTCAATGGATATGCCATCCAATCTTCCCATAATTCTGCTTGCCTTCCTTGAACTTTAAAGACTTCATGGTTCCGAATTCTCTTGCATAATTTTTTATTGATTGCGACATTCAAATCTTATTATTCTTTTCCGCATATGATATCATATTAATTGTTTGTTCATTATATGGACTGCGTATTGCCTTGCTTTCATCATGTTTCTTTGTTGGTTCAACTTTCTGAACAAATTCCTTTAACTCTCCAGCATCGACCATTCTTTGTACTAATGCTATAAAATTTCTACAGTTGTTTGTTGTATGCCCTTTATAGCTATGATACTCACAATAGTCTTTTGAATGTTGTGTAAACTCTGGTTGATTTCCCTTTGTTATTGGCCATTGAAAATTTGGCCGATTCTTGAAATATGAAACATTAAGCTTGGTGAACGTTCTTTCTCGAAATTGCTGAGCAAAATTTTTACCATACCCTTGTCGAGGATGTTTTAATTCTCTTGATTCGAATTTCGGAAGAAATTTCCTTTTCTGATCAGGCGATTCCTCAACTGAATTTGTTCTCCTTGTGTTTCCTTGGCTTCTTGGATTAATTCTCGATCCTTGCTCTTGTATGTCTTGGAGCCTTGCACATGTTTCTATTATTTCTCTTAACTGGCCTTCAGTTTTTGGATTATTTCGGTGAATTTCAACAAAAAGCTGGCTTTTCCGATCAACAATCCCCCATTTGTAATGGTTTATAGCTGTTATTGGGTCTAATTCACCTATTGCTTGACATATCGCGTGCCATCTGACTGTATATGATCGGATCGATTCTTCTGGCCAAGATGTTAATGAATAAAGTTTGTCCTCCCCTGAATCAACTGGTTTATTATACATGTATGCTTCAAGAAACTTCCTCACCAACTGTGCGTAATTATGAATGGAATTTTCCGGTAATCTATCGTACCACAACAATGCCGTCCCTGTTAAACTGGATGGAAAACATCTGCACATGATTGCTTCATGATCGTCCCACCGGGTCATCACTCGATTATAATACTTTAAATGTGATGTTGGATCCTTGGTTCCATCGTAACACTCGAATACTGGAATATTATATTCTCTTGGTAATGATACACGTGTCAAATGTTGTGCTAACGGAGTTCGCTTTGCTTCTTTCAATACCTCTTCTATTCTTCCCCCTTCTTTATTTTTTAATCCTTTAATTTCTTCTTTCATTTGTTCCATCGTTTCCAAACATGTTTCCCATTGGGTTCGTTGAATCTCTTTTTCTTGTTGCCTTCTTACTCGAGATGTCGATCCTACTAACACCATTCTTTGATCTGGATTCCGTTGTTCACTTCTTGATATTTGTCTACTTGACATTACCTCCTGATTCCGTATTTTTGTCACAGCTGGTCTTTGCTCTCTCTGAATTACATCTTTTAAAACTTGATTTTAGGTTGCTAGTAATTCAATTCGACGGTTGCTTGCTATTTGCTCCTTTCTCATTTCATTTATTTCTTCTAATAAATCCTGTATTTGCTGTATTTTTCTTTGAGAACTCTCATGATCTGAAGAGAAATTCTGAACCACTGTATTTGGTGTTAATTCTTGCTTTGGGGTATGATTTCCCTCGTTACTTTATTGTTGTCCTGATTCTCTTCCTTCCTCTTGTCTATTCTCCCAGTCTTCATTATCATTTTGGTTCCCAGAATTAGCGTCTTGAGACATATTTTTCAGATCCTGTTGTTTCTTAACTATTTTTCGCTTTGCTGATTGCTTTCCTTGCTTGATATCTAGAAATTTCTCAGAAAGTCAGTCAAATGAACTCTTACATATCAAAATCATAAGAGATCCTATTTATTACTTTAACTGTAAATTCTTCCTATCACAAATCTGATTTTTTCCCAATTCATAAAATCCTTTGTTTCATATTCTTATCTATCTTTTCAAACATTTTTCATGTCAATAAAACATGCTTATGTAAATAAACTTTTCACTTTCTGTATCTTGCAAAATTGAATTTTTCCAATCTTTTCTTTTAAATTTTTTCAACCATATCCGTTCTTTTCTTAATAAAAATGTTTCTTTCTTGGACGATTTAGTTTTGAAATTAAAACCTTTTTTCCTTCATCAGGTAGGATAAATCCTTTAATCGCCCCTCCTTCTAGCGCCAAATTGTTTAGGCTAAAAAATCTTTTCGACTAAACAACCAATCAAATTCTCACATATCAATTAAAAGTTGAAATTGAGTAACAACCAAACATCTTTGTATTGATTTTATAAAATCATTTATGTACGATGCATATGATCACCCAAATTTAACATTTTTGATCTATGATCTTTACATATTGTTTAATTAAATACAAAAATCCTTCCTTAATATAATTACTTCTCCTCTATTCATACCTAGAAATTTCTTCCCTTTCTTTCTAAGGTTTTTCTTCCTATTTTTTCCCGACCCCCCCTTTGTTGTCTGACTTCTTCTATTTATAGATTTATTTACTGGGTCCCTCTTTGTGCAGCGTGTCATTTTCTCCAGTCTGGTCATCGTTCCTTGACCGATTCTTCTTTGGGTCGATTCCCTCGTGTCATTTTATCCAGTCTTGTCGTCATTCTTGGATTGCCTCTTCTTTGGTTCGATTCATTTTATCTCGATGTACCCATCGTTCTTGTACTTCCTCTTTTATCTGGTGCGATCATTAGTTGACAGATCACTCTTAACTGCTTCTTGGTTCGATGCTTTATATATTTAACACGTGTCTTCCTATCTTTATAGACTTCTGTTATCTCGATCATTAAAATAATTCGAGTAATTATTACTTTTACTTTCTCGATTATCAAGATAATAGAGTAATCATTATTTTTACTTTCTCGACCTGTCATCATTTAATGCTGTTTGTTTTATTCGATGTAATCCAGCTTTCCCGATCATATGTGTCCTTCATGCAATTTATTGTTCAGAGGCTTCGTGTCTTTTCGATATTTGATATCTTTAATATTGTTTGTGTGATTCTCGCTCTTTTTTATTTGGTTGCTTCCTATCTCGATCTTCTTCCACGTGTCATGCTTCTTTTATTTACTAACAATCAGTAAAGAATGAGGCGTTGATGGTATCGAATTGCTTGAATTCAGTATTTAAGATGCTAGTTTCCCTTACTTGATTTTCTTCTTCGTCTTCTTTGCCTCCTCCATCAGCTCCTATCTCAATTCTCACTTCATCTCTCACGTTTTCCTTCAAATCCATAGTAATTGGATTTCTTAGTTGTCGAACTGAATACCCCAATAATTCACGAGTGCATTACTTATGTATACAGTAAAACACAATCCTTCCCAGATCATAGTTGAATTCTGATTCCAAATTTGGGTAGAATTCCTCAGAAACACAAACACTGTACATGTCATATATATATGTGCGGTTATTTCTAGTCCCACCTAGGCACCTACTACCGTTCATGTATATCTTATGGGCTCAAAGAGTGACTCACCTAAACTACCTACCTTGGAATCATTATATTCATCTTCACGTGTCATATTAACGTGGGTTAGTATACCTGATTACGAAAGGTGTCTAAGTGTTGTTAGCTGGAGTGTAAGCAGAGTGTCAGTTTCCGTCTTTGTTTCCCTTAGGGATTTTTAATAAAATGTTTATAGGTAGAAATATAATTATTAAAATGTGCATTTTTTTTTTTGAACTTTAATTAAATGTCCAAACATTGATTTTTTTTCATCCCATTTTTTAAAAAATACGACTAACGGTTGTTAGAAGACAGGTGGTATTAAATCGGATACATCAAAAGGTATTTTAGTCCCTGAATCGTTTGGGTCGGTCTGGGTTGGATCAGTGAGTCAGTATAAACTCGACTTAAAACTTACAACACGTGTTTTATACGTGCAATCATTAGCAACGGTCGGTTGTTAAATGTGACAATCTTAGAGGAAAATTCAACGACCTAGATTTGACTCCTTTTTATAACGGTCTTCTACTTCTTCTTTTCAAGTTATATAAAAACCATTTCTGAACCTGAAGATACAAGATGGGTCTTTAATCATGGTGCTCAAGGAAATCAACCATGAAATTTTAATCAAGTAATCATGGGTCTATAAATGTAATTTTAATTCACTTTAAAAAAGATTATTGATAAGTGCATAATTTACATGTTTTGAGTATCATTTTCTTATACTTATTTGTTAGAGTTCATGTGAATTACTTTGTTTATTATTATTTTTGTAGTTTATGTCTTTGTTAGGTTACATCTCAGAAAGAAGTAGAAACAGAATATTTTAAGAAAAGAATTACCAAAGATCCAGTGGGATTCAGTTAAATCCAGGACTTCTACCCTCTATCTTGTAGAGAATTGAATTACAAAACCAACAACGAAAGAATGAGGTCATTCCGACCTTCGTACGAAGAAGTTATGAAGAAAATAAAAACTAAAGGTAAAAAGGTCATTTATAGGGAAGTTGCTATTGACACTGCCTACGGTAAGGGGCAGCTGAGATTTATTTGTTAAAGGCACTTGCGCTTGTGCCAAGGGATGCTTAGTATTTGAATTCTACTGGAGGCACCCACTCGATTGATCGGAGCCACCTTCTTCTTCTCCTTCTTAATTGGGTTTACCTTCGGTGATCAGGTTGATGCTGGTATTATGATCCGGTAGGCTAAAAAGAGATGGTTCGAGTTGTTTAGGCTAAGGTATAATGGAGAAAAAGGCCCGAAGGTCTGGCAGAGGTGATAGAGCTTGGTAGCAGCAAGGCTTAGTCGGGATGAAGGCTGTGATGAATTTTATGGAGTGTTGGGTAGGATTATTGATCATCAGCCAATGGAGCTATGAGTCTTTAGTGATGATAGAGTTGATGATGGCCTATGATGGTTGTTTATGCCAAAATTCCCATTGACATGAACAACCAATAAATTGATAAAATACAGTAAATAGAAAGATTTTAACTAACATTTTGATACACAAAATCCTCTTTAAAATCAATTAATGAGAAAGGTTTCAATTAACCATTTATTTACAAATCAAACATTTGATCAAATTACAGTCTCTAATTCATAATCTTTTTCAGTATCGAAGATGAATCATGATAGTGAAACTTTTAAATAGTATCTTACACAATGAATACATACCTAATGATCTTTTTCTTTCTTCTCAGATTACTCTTCCTTAGCCTATTCCTCTTTCAATTTTCCGACCCCCTCTCTGTTGAATGATCTCTTCTATTTATAGATTATCTAATGGGTCCCTCTTGTCCCGATACCTTCTTTCGTTCTCCTTATTATCTTTAGATCGGGATGATTGTATGGTTGACAGGTCATGCTCTTCACTTTTTGGTCCGTTACCTTGTATGATTAACACGTACTCTTCGTTCTTTGAGAATCATCTTTGTCCCGATCACATGTGTCAACCATGTGGTTAAAGTAAATAAAAGTAATTATTGCTTTTACTTTCCCGTTCCAGATTCATTATTACGCTTACTTTCCCGTTCCATGTTCACTATTACTCTTACTTTCCCGTTCCAGATTTATTATTACTCTTACTTTCCCGTTTCATGTTCATCATTACTCTTGTTTTCCCGTTCAATAAGCATTTAATGCCATCTGTTTCGATCAGTGTGATACTACTTTCCCGATCTTATGTGTCAATCATGCAGGGATTTATTCAGTCTCACATCTGTTCTTTTTCGATCCTGTCATACGGCTTTGATTGTGTGCTTCTCGTTCTTCTTAGAACCACTGCTTCTTTCCTTAATCTTTTTACACGTGTCGTCCTCCTTTTATTTCCTAAAAACTTGCCCCCTTCTTCTTCTTTTTTCAAAAACTTTTAACGGTCGATCCAAGGTTTTTGAAAAAAATAGAAGAATCAATTATTACCTTCTGCTTTACCGTTACTTCTTTTCACAAGTTATGCGAACTTTTCGCAAGCAGTAACTTCTATTATCATGTTTGTGTCAGTTACCTTTTTTCGAGGAAATCAAATCTTTGCCTTGATTAACACCTTTTCAAATTGTGACAGTTTCTATTCTTTTCTTTAAATACGATGCAGTCTTTTCCTTTTCTGTCTTTACCTCTTAAAGTTGCTGCTCTTTATCTTCCTTGAAATTTTCAAATACTTTCGTTCTCCCAACTGTTCAGGAGCTTTTAGCATCAATCACATTTATTCTACCTTTGATCAAGTAATTATTTATCTTCTTTCTCCATGTATATTGAGGATTTTAACCTCCAGTATCTTACTTTAATATTTAACCATGATTAGCTTTTAACAGATATGATTGAACTGATAATTGTTTTTGATTTTTATGATTCTTTATGATCTATGATGATTCCTTCATATATTGATCCTTTGAAATTTTCTTTTCATATAAAAACATTATGTCTTCCAGAAATCCCAATGTTGCTGGTGATCACCAAGAAACGGGAAGACCTTCAAGAGTTCCTTCTTCTAGATATGTTGTGTCTCGGTCTGTTCGTATCCCATCTCCTGATGCTTCCATAACTACTAATCCTGCCCCCAGAAATAAGCGGGCTCATGCAACTTATAGTTATCGGTCGATGAATATTGAGGATTTTAAGAGAAGACATGCTCTTGAGGGACTCATTTTATGACAAAAATAATGACGTACTAACTTTAGGAGAAATTGAGAGTTTTAATTATTCTCCCCATAGTTTATTAATTTCAGTTGGTGCTTTAGAGGCCGGACTTCGTCTCCCATTATATGAAGAAGAAAATCCTTTCCAATTCGAAGTTCTTGCATCTCATGGTGATTCTCCTCATGGACAAGCTCGATCCATTACTCAATATAATGGAAATTGGTGGCGTATCCTTGATGAGTGTAGCCTGCGAAGTGAAGGGCGAAGTAATCTTACTTGCTACGTTCCAGATTTTGTAGAACGTGACAATTGTACCGTTGAAAATTTTTATACTACATACGGAGATAGTGTCAGTAACAGGAATTTTGTGAAGTGGAGCGTTAGCCCTGTTCGCAAGTGTCTTTCGGGATTTCCCTTATTACATGAGGTTGACGATCCAAAAATCAATTTTATTCCACATACCAAAATTGATTTTCCCATAAAAGAAAGAATTCGTTAAGATCATGACTGTAAGTGGTATCGCACTCCAATTATAATTGAAGGTCCTTGGGTTTTTGGTTACATCTCCAAAGATGAAATTCAAAGGATTCGTAGACGTTTCCCAAGCTATTGTCCTTGGCGGTTAAATTTTGATGACTTCAAGTTTGATTATAAGGTTCGTATTCTTCTTTATTTCAATATTGTCCCGAACTACCATTGAATTTTTTCTTACGGGACAAATGTTAGTGCTTCAGGTTGAACCCGATTCCAAACTTCAAACTGAAGTTCCTCCTCCTCGCCCAAGCCTTGGTATTCAGATCGTTGAAGGTAGGCAAAGAGTTGAGGAAGAAGTTATTGAAGGTAAGGGGAAACGAAAATTGGTTTTCCCTGAAAAAGAAATCAAAAAGACCGTTGTACCCTTCTGAAGTAGAAGAAGGGGAAATTAGAGATTGCTTTGTTGAAGGGAATAACAGTTCTACTCTTATCATAGCTGCGGACAGAACGTTTAAGGTTCGGTCCAAGCAAAAGTTTCGGGACAGCGCGTCATCATTGATGTTGTTCCTGTTAGCGTGGGGGAGCCAGTTATCTCTTCGGACCAGCCTTCAATAGCTCAATCTATTTCTGAAGATGTTCCTACTATTGCTGCTCCTATCGGCTTCTATGATTCCTTTTCTCCCCTTCCGTATACCTTTGACATAGAGCCAATCGCTTCAAATAGTGGTACAATGACAGTTTTTACTGGATTACCTCAGGAAGAAGCAGATGATATTGTTGTTGAAGAGGAAAATATTGAAAAAGTGAATGAAGCTGTTACCGTAGAAGAAAATATTGAAAAAGAAAATGTTGTTGTTGATGTTATTGTAGAAGAAAAAAGAAATGAAGTTTCTGAAGAAGCGAATGTTGAAAACATAGCTCCTAGTACTTCAGTTACAGATGTCCCTAATGTCCCGAACCTCCTTGCGGATGAAAATGCTTCTGGAGTCATTCATGAATCAAATGCACCCATCGGGACATTGGTTCATTCTTCCACTAATGCTGATAGAGCCGATGTTGACATGCCCGACGCTGAACCTTCTGCTCAAAGGTCCTTCTCTGAAATGGATCTAAATATGGGAATGAATAAAGGAATCAACCTTGCTGGTGATGAGGACGAAGCTTTCCAGTGGTTTCTTTCTAAAGGATTTCTGAATACTTCCGCATGTCACGATTCATTGAAATCTGATAGTTCTTCGATGTCTAGGCTGCGGAGTTCATTTGGTGTTGTTCCACTGGATGATGCTCGGGACGCTTGGTTCGAAAGCGAATGTTACGATCAATCGTTCCCACCTAATCTTCCTTCTTCTTTAAATGAAGTTTTGACTATTGCAGAGGGTCCATCATATTCTTTCCCGCAGCAAGCTCTTGCTCATCTTAAATATGGTACCGATTGCCTATTCGCTGCGTATAAGTTTTATAAAACTCGGGCCACAATGATGAAGCTGATGTTCAAGAACGAAGCAGCGAGGGTGAAGCGCGGAAATGATGATTTGCAGCAAGAAAATGAAAATCTCAAACAGCAAAACAACTATCTTCAACAACAACTTCAACAACAACAACAGCAACAACTTCAAAATTTTGAGGATCAAAATCAAAGGCTTCAAAGTCAGAATCAAGGTTCGTTCCTTGCCCCTTAGTTCGTACCTATTTTGGGTTCGTACCTCTATAGGTTCGTACCATTTTTATTTTTTATTTTTTATTTTTTTTTTGAAGTTTTAGAATTCATTTATGGGATCTGTGCGAGACTTGGAACCCCTATTTAGGTTCGAGCGTAGGATGATTCAGTTGAACAATCATACAAGAGAAGTAAATATGGAAATGGAATTGGTTAAAGGGAAATTAGCACAGTTGTCCGATAGTATTGAGTTGAATACTTGGAGACGTAATAGACCTGAATCGAAATATCACGAAGCTCTGAAAACTTTAACCCTTAAAGAAGAAGAGTTTAAGTCTATAGCTAGAGGTATATGCTTGAGTTATATGCTTGTTTTGTTGAGGGTATTATATGGTTTATCTGATACTTATTCTGGTTTTCAGGGCTAGAAAAGAAGGTCAACGAAGCTAATGCACGAGTAACAATAGCAGAAGATGAACTCAATATTGCGAATAACACAATAACAAATATTACTGAAGAGTTGAAGACTTCGGAAAAGAACGTAGCTCAGAGTGTAATAAAGCTTCGGGATTTGCAATCTCGTTTGAATGCTGAAACTTCTAAACTCGAAGCTCGTGAACAGGAAATTGTAAAAGTGCAATCAAAATCTGAGGAGCTATTAAAGGAATTAAATGCTGAAAAAGATCAAAGATCCAGCTTGGGTAAACAAGTAGAAAAACATCACAAAGAAATTAAAGATCTTCAATCAGAAATTGATTACGGGCGTGCTTATACAAGTTGGGTGAGAAAAGATGCCAAGGCAAAAATTGTAATGTCATTTAATGCTGCCTTGGATCGTGTTCAAGCCGATCCTTCTGTATTGAATGGTCGCGCTACTGTCCCGGAAGTTCCTTCTCAACCGTCCCGACGCACCAATTCCGAAGCCTAGTTGTACTTGTTCTTTGCTCTAATGCTCATAGCTTCATCTTTTGATATTCTTTTCGTATATCCCGATCCTTTTGTATCTTGAGTTTTGACATACTTTAGTTGGAAACTTCATTTTGTGATTTTCTTGTATTGTGCTTGGATATGCTTTTAATATTTGTTCCTGCATAAGAGATGACATTTACGAAATCTTTAGGTTAATCATATTGTTTCATGAGTACAATGGATCGAAGTATATATACCTTAAAACATGTAATTCGAGATCCCACACATACGAAACAAACCCGGGCCAGGGGTAAGATACAGGGTTGGTCCCGAACGTACTCTAAAAATGATAAACATAAATTAGGTATTCCTTCTTTATTAGAATCTCATAATTATTAAAATTCTATAAGGACATTTACCTTTTTGTTTATATTACGATTGTATCGCTAATCGTAAGCGCTTTCCAGAATATGATGTTCCTGGAGTAATTGAATCATAATTGTGTCGCCAATCGAAGCATTTTCCAGAATAAGGTGTTCCTGGAATTGAATTTTGATTATGTCGCCAATCATAGCGTTTTCCAGAATGAGGTGTTCCTGGAGTAATTGAATTTTGATTATGTCGCCAATCGTAGCGTTTTCCAGAATAAGGTGTTCCTGGAGTCGACTCTTATTTTAAGTATAACTTCATAAAGAATCTTATCATTAGATAAAGTATTGAATAAAAACTTTTATACCTGTATTAGCCACCATAGCTGTGCTGTTAATCATGGATGATAAAGTTTTAAGTATTGTGCGTTCCACGGATGTTGTAAGATTTCTCCTTGCATATTCCGAAGATAGTATGATCCTTGTCCCGCTGATGCTTGTATTATGTACGTACCATCCCAGGTTGGTGCGAACTTCCCTGTACTTTTATCCCGATGGTATTCCGTGATTTGTCGTAAAACATATTGTCCTTGGACAAAGTTTCGTGACTTGACCCTTTTGTGGTAATCGCGTGCCAACCTTCTTTGATAATTTTCCATTTTCTGGAGTGCCACCTCTCTTTTTTCTTCTAAATCATCCAATTTGTGTAACATTAAATCTGAATTTAGATTTTTCTCCCATGCTTCTGTTCTAGTTGTAGGTAGAATGACTTCTGTTG
Organism: Papaver californicum; assembly: GCA_023531435.1. Classification (NCBI taxonomy): domain Eukaryota; kingdom Viridiplantae; phylum Streptophyta; class Magnoliopsida; order Ranunculales; family Papaveraceae; genus Papaver; species Papaver californicum. The sequence goes on from JAJJMC010013841.1 coordinate 10,791,293, forward strand.
GTATAACTGCTTCTGTCCCGTAGGTAAGAAGGAATGGTGACTCTCCAGTAGATTCTTTCCTTGTGGTACGATACGCCCATAATGTGTTATGCAATTGTTCACACCATTGTTTGTAATGTCCATCCAATGTTTTCTTCAAATTTGTTGCAATTGTTTTATTTGTGGATTCAGCTTGTCCATTACTTTGGGGATAAAAGGTGTGGATTTGTGTTTCTGAATGTTATATGCTTCAAATAGCATATCAATGTTCTTTCCTTGAAATTACTGTCAATTATCAGAAACTATGGCTGCTGGAATCCCAAATCTGCAGATGATATTTTCAAATAAAAATGTGAACACATCGATGTCTCTGATTCGAGCTAATGCTTTAGCTTCTACCCACTTGGTAAAATAATCGGTGGCCACAATTAAATATTTTCTCTTTTTGGTCCCTTCAACTAACGGACCAACAATATCTACCCCCCATTTCGCAAATGGCCATGGACTGAGTATAAAATTTAGCTCAGTGGCAGGTGTTTTGATTTTCTTTGCGAATCGTTGACATTCTTCACACCTTCGTACCATGTTTTCTGAGTCCTTAAGCATGGATATCCAATAATAACCTTGGATTTTAGCTTTTAATGCGAGTGAACGTCTTCCACTGTGGTTTCATGCATCTTCATAATGTATTTCTTTGAGTATTCGTAATCCTTCATGTTGTGATAAGCATCGGAATAATGGCCCGAGAAATGATTTGCGATACAGAATACCATCCCGAAGCTGGTAATTATCTGATTTGAATTGAATTTTTCTCGCTTCTTTAGAATTTGAAGGCAATATTTTATCTTGTAGATATTGATGAATCGAAATCCTCTAATCTGGTTCATTTGGTTGATCATCTACTTGTTGAGGCAGAGATGCGGCATTTTGTATTGCGGGATCATTAATTTCTTCTATCACATCTTCTTCTATGTTATTAAGTGCTTTTATATGTATAGATGGTTCATATATTCTTCCGACTTTTATTGTTGTGATATTAGGATCGTTTACCATGGAGGAAATGAATGCCACTGCATCAGCATGTCGATTTTTGTCTCGGGACAGATGCCGAAAGATAATGTTTGGGATTTGATTTGCTAAGGTTTGAACAAGGTTTTTATATTGTACTAAATATTCATCAAGTTGTTGTTATTTTAATTCGACTTGTTGAATTACCAATTTTGAATCACTTGTGAGTCGAACATTGATGATTCCTAACTCGATGATGAGTTTTAGAGCATGAACCACAGCTTCATATTCTACTATGTTGTTTGTATGTTCTTCAAACTCAAGTAGGAATGAATGTGTCATTCGTCCTCCCATTGGTGCAGTAATCACAATGTCAATTCCCGCTCCTTCCTTATTTCGGGACCCATCAACAAAGACTTTCCACCTTTGAGAATTTGTTGAGTTCAGAATATCTTGTGGGTCCTCTTCCTCGCATCATGGTAATCCTTTAACATAGATAAAAAATAAATTATTAAAGTGATGAAAATTTTAGTGAAAAAGTTTTAAATAAGTTAATTTCTTTTTTTCCACCTATCGGACCTTGAATTTCATATTCTTCTTCAATCGAGAAATCCGCAAGGAAGTCAGCTAAAACTTGAGATTTTTGTGCGGTTTGCAACTCATAAATGATGTTGAATTGTTCTAGCTGGGCGTTCCATTTTGCGATCCTTCCTACTTTTCATGTATTCTTTAATACTGATTGTAACGGTGCCTTGCTCGGGACACGAACATAATGTGTGAGAAAATAAGTACGTAACTTCTGAGTGGCAAAGACCAATGATAAAATGAGTTGTTCGATTTTAGTGTAATTTCTTTCTGCTGAATTAAGGGTTTTGCTGATGTAATATATTGGTTTTTCTATTTTTTCATTAGTACGTACCATCACTGCGCTGATTGCATCTTCCGTTGCCGCTATGTACAAAAGTTAATATTTCTTCAGGTTCCGGTTTTTGTAATGCTGGCAAAGTAGCCAGATGCATTTTTATGTTTTGGAAAGCTTGTTCACATCGATCGTTCCAATCAAATTTATTTTTCTTCTTGAGTATATCAAAAAAGGGTTTGCACCGTTCTGATGATCTGGCAATAAATCTGCTTAAAGCAGCCAAACATCCATTTAATTTATGTACACTTTTAATGATGTTGGGTGATGGTATATCTGTTATTGCTTGAATCTTTGCTGGATCAACTTCAATTCCATTTTTTGTAACCAAGTAACCCAAAAACGTCCCGAAGTAACACTAAAAATACACTTCTCCGGATTAACTTTCATCTTGTATTTTCGTAATGCACCAAAAACTTCAGTGAGGTCTTGTAGATGATTGATAGATAATTTACTTTTTACCAACATATCATCCACATAAACTTCTAGTATTTGTCTGATCCAAGGTTTGAATATTGCATCAACCAGTTGTTGATATGTTGCTCCCGCGTTTTGTAATCCAAACGGCATCCCGGTATAGCAATACAACCCCCGTGGAGTGAAGAATGTTGTATGTTCTTGATCAGCTTCTGCAAGTGCAATCTGGTTGTATCCCGACTGACCATCCATAAAAGATAATGCATCATGGCCTTCTACAGCATCTACCAACTGATCAATGTTGGGAAGTGGATAACTATCTTTCGGACATGCCTTATTTAAGTTGGTGAAGTCTATACAGATTCTTACTCCACCGTTCTTTTTTGGAACGACCACCATATTAGAAATCCACGTTGGATATCGTACTTCACGAATGAATCCTGCATTTAAAAGCTTTGCTAATTCTTTTTCTACTGGATCGTGATACTCCGGTGCAACCTTTCGTATCCGTTGTCGAAATGGTATAGCATCGGGACGTATTTGTAATTCATGTTGTACAATATTTGGATCTATCCCTGGCATGTCTTCCATCTTCCATGCAAATATATCTACAAAATCACGAAGTAGCTTGATTAAACTTTGCTCCATGTCTTCTTTCATCAGTGTTCCAATTCGCACTTGTTTGGCAATTCTGTAGTTCCAATATTTATAATTTTAGTTTCTTCTACAGGAGTGAAAATTGGTTTAGGATTTCCGATCGAAGTTGGAGTTCCCTTTAATTGCTATGAGGATCCTTCGAATTGACGATTTGTTGAATTTTCTTGATTCTTACTGCTTTCTCCTAAGTCATTTGTTGTTTTTTGTTCGATATTTCTTTTCAAGTATTGATTTATCTCATCTTCCTTTGCTTTGATTTTGCGGTCTTTCTTCCTTTCCCGTTCTTGTTGTTCCCGTTCTTCATTCATTCTTACTTCTGCTATTATACAAAACTTTGCATCATCTTGGTCTCCCTTGATCTCCATTTGTCCTTGCAGTGTTGGGAACCGCAAATATTGATGATAAGTTGAAATTACACCTTTCAGCTGGTGTACCCATTGTCTCCCGATTATCGCATTGTACGGTGATGGAGCATCCACTACGTTGAATCTTGTCAAGATGTTAATTGGTTCAGCAGATACTTCCAGATTAATATCTCCTTCGGGTCTTGAAGCCATTCCATTGAACCCATAAATAACATATCGGGACGGGATTAACTGATCTTTTTTTAGTCCCATTTTGCAAAATGTGTCATGAAACAACACATTTAAAGAACTGCCCCCATCCAAAAGAATTTTTCTAACGTTCCATCCTGACATTAGCAATGTAAGAACCAAAGGATAATTATGCATCTCAATTTCTTGATTTACTTCCTGTGCCGAGAAAGTTAAAGGGGATGCCATCCAGTCTTCCCAAGCTTCCGTTATCCTTCTGATACTTTAAAAATTTCATGGTCCCGAATCCTCTTGCATAACTTTTTATTGATTGCAGCGTTCATATCTGTATCTCTTTCTTCTGAAAATGATATCATATTAATAATGTACAGGATATGCACTGCCTTGCCTTTGTCTGGTCTTGCTATTGGTTCGGGCCTTTGAATAAATTCTTTCAACTCTCCTGCATCAATCATTTTTTGTACCAGTATAATAAAATTCCTGCAATTATCTGTTGTGTGCCCTTTATAACAGTGGTAATCACAATAATCTTTTGAACGTTGTGTGAACTCAGGTTGATTGCCTCTTGATGGTGGCCACTGAAAATCTAGTTTATTTTTTATGATTTCGAATAATTCAGAATATGATATATTGAGTTTTGTGAACACTCTTTCTTGAAATCGCTGAACAAAATTTTTGTTATCCCCTTGTGGTGGACGCTTTGATTCTCTTGGTTCAGATTTATGAGGGAATTTCTTTTTTTGTTCTGGTGATACTTCGATTGAATTTGTCCTTTTATGTTTCTTTGATTTTGTGATTTACTTCTCGGACCTTTTTCTTGCACATCTTGCAATCTTGCACATGTTTCTAATATTTCCCTAAGTTGTCCCTCAGTTTTGGGATTGGTACGATGAATTTCAATAAAAAGTTGACATCTCCAATCAGCGATTCCCCACTTATAATGATTGATCGCTGTACTTGAATCTACATCTCCAATTGCTTGAAAAATTATATGCCATCAGGCCGTATATGACCGAATCGTCTCTTCTGTCCATGATGTAAGGGAATATAGTCTGTCCACTCCCGAATCAATGGGCTTATTGTACATGTATGCCTCGAGAATTTCCTCACTAATTGTGAATAGCATTGAATGGAACTTTCTGGCAATCTGTCATACCATAATAATGCTGAACCTTTCAAACTTGATGGGAAGCATCGGCATATTATCGTTTCGTGTCCGTCCCATCGTGACATCACTCGATTATAATATTTTAAGTGTGAGGTCAAGTCCTTCGTACCATCATAACATTCAAATACAGGGATACTGTATTCTCTTGGAAATGGAACACATGTCAATTGTTGAGCCAGCGGTGTCCGTTTGGCTTCTTTCAGCACCTCTTCAATTATTCCTCCTTCTTTATTTTTTAATCCTTTTATCTCTTCTTTCATTTGCTCCATAGCTTCAATACATTTTTGCCATTGTGCACGTTGAATTTCTTGATTTTCCCGTTGCCTCCTAGCCCGGGATGATGATCCTACTAACACCATTCTCTGATCTTGATTTTCCTTTTCATTTCTGGGTGCACGCCTTCCAGAAATTGCTTCTTGACTTCGTGACCCTGTTGCAGCTAGTCTTTCCTCACGTTGAATCGCATTTTTCAAAGCTTGATTTTCTATGGTTAATAATTCGATTCAATTATTACTGGCCCTTTGTTCTCTTCTTATTTCATTCATTTCTTCCATCAGATTTTGAAGATGATTTACTTCATTTCGTGAATTCTCATGATGTGACGACTGATTTTGAATAATGGTATTTGGTGTTAATTCATGAATAGGTGTATGATATCCTACATCACTATGTTGTTGTTCTGGCTCACTCTCTTCTTCCCTTTGTCTGTAACTTTGTCTGTCGTTACTGTCTTGATTTCCATAGCCTGCTTCTTGAGACATATTTCTTCTGGATTTCTTTGTTTCTTGATTACTTCTTTTTTCTCTTGAATTCTAATGATCTTTTAAAAGTTAGTCATATAATTTCTTAACAGATTATTTAATAAAGAAAGTGACAGACACTAGTTTTCTGACCTTCTAAAAATCTATCATACTTTTAATAAAATAATTTGTATCATCTACCATCAATCTTTTAAAATGCATATAAAAGGAAATCAACATTTAAACAGATCCATTCAAACTTAAAACTTTTTCTTTTCAATGACATACAATTTCGCTTTTGCATATCACATAAAAGTTATTATGCAATAGAAATCACTTGTTAGCAAAGGTTAAATTAAGCCAGAATGTTGCATAGAACTATCAAATTCTTTATACTAAATTTCTTTACTTTTGAAATACATATATAACAGAAAATTCCATTTTTCTTGAACAGGTAGGATAATTCCTTTAACTCATTTCCTGTTTCTAGCGCCAAATTGTTTATGCCAAAATTCCCATTGACATGAACAACCAATAAATTGATATAAGATACAATAAATAGAAAGATTTTAACTAACATTTTGATACACAGAATCCTCTTTAAAATCAATTAATGAGAAAGGTTTCAATTAACCATTTATTTACAAATCAAACATTTGATCAAATTACAGTCTCTAATTCATAATCTTTTTCAGTATCGAAGATGAATCATGATAGTGAAACTTTTAAATAGTATCTTACACAATGAATACATACCTAATGATCTTTTTCTTTCTTCTCAGATTACTTTTCCTTAGCCTATTCCTCTTTCAATTTTCCGACCCCCTCTCTGTTGAATGATTTCTTCTATTTATATATTGTCTAATGGGTCCCTCTTGTCCCGATACCTTCTTTCGTTCTCCTTATTATCTTTAGATCGGGATGATTGTATGGTTGACAGGTCATGCTCTTCACTTTTTGGTCTGTTACCTTGTATGATTAACACGTACTCTTCGTTCTTTGAGAATCATCTTTATCCCGATCACATGTGTCAACCATGTGGTTAAAGTAAATAAAAGTAATTATTGCCTTTACTTTCCCGTTCCTGATTCATTATTACTCTTACTTTCCCGTTCCATGTTCACTATTACTCTTACTTTCCCGTTCCAGATGCATTATTACTCTTACTTTCCCGTTCCATGTTCATCATTACTCTTGCTTTCCCGTTCAATAAGCATTTAATGCCATCTGTTTCGATCAGTGTGATACTACTTTCCCGATCTTATGTGTCAATCATACAGGGATTTATTTAGTCTTTCACATCTGTCCTTTTTCGATCCTTTCATACGGCTTTGATTGTGTGCTTCTCGTTCTTCTTTGAACCACTGCTTCTTTCCTTAATCGTTTTACACGTGTCGTCCTCCTTTTATTTCCTAACAATGGCAATGGAACTCGAGGAAGAGTTGAACAGATCCTGTAATGGTGATGGAACTCGAGGATATAGTGAGCTGGGAGTTTGTGATAGTCTGTGATGGGTTGTCACTGCAGCTGGTGATGTTTGAGTTCGAGGGTAGACCTGAGAAGAAGAGTTGATGTTGGTTGATGGAGTTGACTCTGTTTCTATGTTTGAGAGGGACTAGAAATAGTGGTGGAAGTCAGTGATGATAGCCATTGATGGAGCTCAACTCTGTGATCATGGCGAGATATAGTATTTGTTGTTGTTCGAATTTTATGACAGTAATGAAGTGAAGATGGAAGACTTCAGTGATGATGGTGATCGAGTTGAACTTAACGTTGCAGCAGGGATTGGCAGTGAGAGTGTTGGTAGTCGATGGCAGTAAGAAGATGGAACAGATTTGGTGTTGATGGTCATGGCTGGAAGTAAAGGTTGAGAAGATATGGTATGAAACAGATTGAAAACCACAGAAGAGCTTTCGGTTAGTTTCAACTTGACCGTAGACTCGAAAGAGAAGAAGTCGAAAAAAAAGCACAGGTCCACTTACGGCCAGAATATACCTAGACGTAGAATTAAAGGGAAAATAAAGGAAAACTCAGGTGAACTTACGGCCAGTTCTACCTGACCGTAGAGAGAAGAAGAAAAAAAAACGAGGAGAATTTGGTTTGAGATGAAAAGAGGCTGTTAGTTCTGTAGATCTGTCAAGACAAATATGTTCTTGGGCTGGGTTATTTATTCAGCTGTGTGAGCCCATTAGCTCCCTTTACGATGTTCATACGGCCAAGCTTTGGGACTGACTTGTTTTAGGCATCTTTTGATATTTCGGGAAACCTATTTCGACCGGGATTTGAACACGGTCATTTCTACAATTTGGTATCTATACAAGAGACACTTCTATTACTTTTTCGAGATACTTTGGAGACTTAGATTTCACGTAGAGAAGGGAGAAGAGGATATCAACTGCATGAACCCCAATACCCTCGATATTGATTCTTCATCATAATTCCTTCACCAACTTGCAAACCTTCTATAAAAAGATCAATCTTCATTAACCATTAACATCAACACAAACTTTTCAGGATCAAGATTAAACCACCAAAAATGTCTTGTTCTAAAGATTATTGTAAAGAAATCTCCCCAAATTATTGTGGTTAGAAAGATTTTTCAGAAGTCTTGGAAAACTGATCATATATTTTATGTCTCTGTATTCACTAATAACACTTTCTTGATTAAGTTTGAGTCCCGCTCATACTTACAATTGATCATGGAAGGTACTCCCTGGATTATAAAGGATGATATCTTCGTTTTGGAACGTTGTTTACCTGGTAAACTTCCTACTTAATACAAATTCAACTCTGTGGAATTTGGACTTCAGATTCACGGATTACCAGTAGAAAACCTTACAGCATCCGTTGTATTTCAGTTGATGTCTCAAATCGGGAAGACTCATCCTATACTAAACTATGAAGATACAACTTGGGGTAAATTTTCTAAAACCAAAACCCATATGACATAACTAACCCACCACCATAAACAATCTCATTTCCCCTTCCAAATAATCCATATTATAGACATAATAAAATATGACCATTTGCCTAAGTTCTGCCTTTTTTGTGGTTTCATTTGTCATCTAATGAAAGTTTGTCCCAAACTTAATGATTACAATTTACAAGGATCATATTTTTCGAAACTATCCCGAAGATTTACATCAGCAAGCATTGGATATGCTAAAACCTACTTACATGTCATCTATCAATGTTGTTTCAAAAAATTTTGTGAATGACATCCCTGAATTTAAAGACATCTTCATAGTATAAGAATATCAAAATGCAAAGCCTACTGAGTTTCATTCTTCTACAAAGGATGCTACTGCCAATTCTTTTCACCAACCAAGGGCAGAAAATCGCATTATCATGAATTCATTTGTCATGCGTCCCTCTAATGATGATCTGGATCAACAGAATATGTCTTCCTCAATAACTCTTATTCTTCAAAAAATAAACCATGAAATATCTACAAAGGATAAGACAAACTTTGCAGATCCCCTGAAGTACTTCTGCCAGTATCAATTTTTATGAAACAAGTCAAGTTCACAGATATCTCGGGGTATTCATTTAAATCTCAACAACAATATGATGACAATGAATGATCCTTTGATTCTTGACAGTGCTAGGGAGAAAAACTTGGTGCCAAAACCTAACTATCAAAGAGATATAAATTTGAAGGAATGGAACACTATGGCTAGAACTCAAGGACATGTAACTAATATTTCAACAGAGTTTTATCAAACCATAAGGGGCCAAAAAGAAGACAAGATGAGCATTACATTGAGAATAATTCTCCCAATTCTGAAGTTGCAAGAAAAGTTCTTCCAGGGTAATAACTCTAATAATGGTAAGGTGGCTAATCCACAATTGTCGCATGATAAATGTTGATGTTATCTTGGAACTGTTGGGGTTTAGGGAATAACCCAACAGTTCGTGTTCTCAAATATTTCCTCATAGGAACAAATCCTTCAGTGGTGTTTTTGAAAGAAACTAAGCTATCAGAAGAAGTTTCAAGACAAAGAATTCATCAATATGGTTTTAAAAACTCATGTATTGTTTCTTCAGTGGGAAGAAGTGGTGGTCTTTGGCTTTTATGGAATAACAATATCAATATAGAGATTATCTCTTCTAATTCAGATCTAATTCATGCTTTGGTTCATAATGAGGGCAATATTCCCTCTTGGCATCTCTTTTGCATCAATGGACCACCTCACCTTAATTAAAGAAAAAATTTCTGGTACAATTTATTAAACCAAGTTCAAGCTTTTCATGGTTATAAATGCTTCATAGGCGATTTCAATGTTATTTCTTCAAGTCAAGAAAAGTTTGGTAGACTGCTAGTGTTAAATTCCAAGATCATAACATGAGTGATTCGGCAGATTTGGATTCCAATATATCCACTCATATCTATTTATTTAATTCTTCATTCACCAAAATCATTTGATAGATCTAGGCTTCAGTTTTCCAGCCTACACATGCAATAATGGTCGAGCAATCAATGGGCTAATTAGGCAGCGTTTGGATAGAGTTTTGGCTTCACCAGATTGGTGTATTTGTTTTCACAATGTAGTTGTTCTTTATTTACCTATATTGGCCAGTGATCATGCTCCGAATTTCGAGGCTTTATGGATTTCTCACCCGAAATTTAAAGATAAGGTTGCAGGGTGTTGGTCTCAAAACCCAGAAGATGATGTGCAAGCCAAATTGCTCAAATTAGGCTCTTTATTACTTCATTCGAGTTGTAAAAGGATTGGTTGTATTAAGTTTAAGATTTTTAAACTTAAAAAACAACTTCTAAAGGTTCAATTTCATTGGTTGTATTGAACAAATACTAAACTTCATTGATTTAAGATTTCTAAACTTTCGAGAGTTATTTGTTCAATCTGAAGGTCAGCAATTGCCATCTTTTTTCTCGTCAAAATCTTATTATATATCTCAGGAAAAGAATATTTCTTTATCTTTAATTCCTTAAACTGAGGAAATATGGTCTGTTGTGGTAAAAATGGGCTCTTATACCTCCCCAGGCCCTGATGGATATTCTAATATATTCTACAAGTGTTGTTGGTCGATTGTTTATAATGATGTTTTCAACTTAATAAAGTTTGTTTTCATTTATACTAAATTTCCTTACCTCTTGAATCATACTCACATTTGTTTGATACCAAAAATAAAAAATCCTTGTTGCCCATTTGATTTTCGTCCTATTTTCTTTTTGTAATGTTATTTATAAAATAATTTCGAAAATTTTAACAAATAAGATAAAACTATTTTTAGGAAAATTGATTTTATGGTCTCAAAATGCATTTGTCCCTGGGAGACAAATCTTGGATAATATTATTATTGCTAAAGAAATTCTACATTCAATGATAACTCTTATACAGAAAAGGGGTTTTTTGCTCAAAAGGTGGACATGGCCAAGGCCTATGACCGAGTAAATTGGGGGTTGCATGTGATATGCTCAAACTGATGGGAATTTCTGGTTTATCACATGACTTGATAATGAATTGTGTTACAACTGTCTCATTTTCTATCAATATTAATTGTGATTCTCATGGGTTTTTTAGAAGTGAAAGAGGGTTACGTCAAGGATGTCCCTTATCCCCTACATTATTCATTATTTGTTCACAAAGATTATCCATATTGATGCAGCATTATGAAGAGCAAGGTCTCTACCAAGGCTATAAATTAAATAGATGGACACCAACAATTAGCCACTTAGCAGATGATCTCTTCTTTTTTGTTGAAAATTCAAGGATTAATGTGAAAAATTTTAAAGAAGTTCTTAGTCATTATTCTTCCTTATCTGGACAACTGATAAATTATACTAAGTCTTCAATTTATTTCAGTAAGGGTGTGAATGACTTAAGAAAGTAAGTGATTATCCAAGACTTGGGGGTTAAAGAGATGTCTACAGAAGATAAATACTTAGGTATCAATCCTTTAAAATCATATTTCACAATTTCATCTTTTGATTTCTTAATTAAGAAGTTTAATTCAAAACTTTCTGGTCGGAGATAGCATTTTCTTAATCTTGCAGGTAGAACTGTTTTATACTATTCTTAATTATCTGCGATTCCAATTTTCTTCATGGGTATATGTATTTTACCTAAGGGTGTTATACAACAGACTGAAAGAATTCAGAGGAGTTTCTGGTGGGGGTATAATGCCGCAGAGAGAAAAACTGATTTCATTAATTGGAATGAAATTGTTCTACACAAGACTTGTGGTGGTTTAGGGATCAGAAAAACTGAATTGGTGAACAAAAGTTTAAATACAAGTTGGCCTGGAGATTCCTAGAGGATTAGGAAGCTATGTGGTCTCAAGTTCTTTCAGCCAAATATCTTAGAGGGAATACTTTCTGGATTACATAAGTTAAACAAGATATATCGTCCATTTGGAGTAGTCTGTTGGAGATAAGGCCTTTTTTGGAGAATAAAATCTCCAGGCATATATCAAGAGGTGATAAAGTGAATATTTTGAATGATCCTTGGATTCCAAATCAACTTGATCATATTATTTCTCTTCCTATATCTTTTCCGCACAATATTAAGTATGTTTCTGACTTAATCATCCCAGAATCCAACAGTTGGAATATTCCTCTTTTGCAGGAAATCTTTCCTGAAAATGTGGTACAGAATATTCTAGATATCAACATTAACAATGAAGATAATGAAGAAGATATATTGATTTGGTCTCCATCTATCTCAGGTAAGTTCTCAACTAAATCTTGTTACAAGCTTTATTCTCAAAATATCCCAACTGAATCAGCATTGAGTGAATTTCCTTGGAAGAAATTTTGGTCTCTTTCCAAATTTATTCTGACGAAAATATTACTTTTCGCATGGAAGGTTCTTCATAATGGCATAGATGTAAAGCAGAATTTAAAGAGATTTAATCAGCATATACATGCTAGATGTACTCTTTGCAATCAGGATGAAGAATCGGTTCTCCATTTGTTATTCAATTGTCCTTGGGTAAAAACAATTTTCAATAATACTTCTATAGAACGTTCTTCTTCAACTGAAGTTGAGAACATTGAAATTATTCTGATTCAATGGATGGAAGATACAACGCATAAGAGCTTTGCAATGGGTTTATCTATCATTTGGAATATATGGAAAATGCGAAACAACATAATATTTTCTGAAAACTCTTTTTCTGTTGGTCTTATTTTGAAGAATAGTGAGAAGGATTTCAAGGCTTGCTATCAAATGATCTCGGAAATACATACTAACCCAATCGTAGTGAGGCATAACCAGCATTGGGACCCTCCAGATTTATCTTTTATCAAGATAAATGTTGATGTTGCTTTTATTCCAAACAAGGGTGCAGCAGGTGCTATAGCAAGAGATGATCAAGGTAACTATATGGGGTGTATGACTTCTACTTTCGATGCTACATCGCCTTTAATGGCTGAAACTAAAGCTGCACAGTTGGGGATTGATCTGGCTAAAAGACTTAACTTCAACAAAATAATCATTGAAGGTGATGCTTGCAATGTAACGCAGGCAATCCTAAAAGATAACAGGGAAATTCTTTGGAGTATTAGGTCCTTAGTGCTGGCAATAAAAATAGAAGCAGCTTCCTTTGATACGGTTAAATTTGTTCATGTGCCAAAACAACTAAACTCTTTGGCTCACTCATTATGCCAATTTGTTATGCATGAAAATATACCTGGATTGTGGAATGTTAATTCCATCCTGATTGTATTCTTTCAAACCTTAATATAAACGAGGTGGTCTTAATACTCCGTCAAAAAAAAAAATACTCAACTGAAGGTGTCCATCAGTTTCGAAGACAATGAAAGAAAAAATGCCGTCCGGCTTCACTTTTTGTGAACTGGATCATCAAATCAAATTCAATTTTCTACCACATAAATGATTTTAATCTTATTATAGTTCAATTGACGAATATCTGTTCAGGATGTTTTCCTAGATTCAATAAAGAATCAAGCCGCAGTTGGTCGGTCAAAAAGGGTGAGGTGTGAGGTGTGATCTTCCAGGATCTTATTTAAACTGCAGGCGAAGTATCCATTTCTCGAGTTCTGTTTACTTCCTTTTAGTTCTAATACTTTTTCGCATTTTCTGCCTGCTTACAATTCCCATTATTTTAAGGTGTAGTGCTTGGGCTTCTAAACTTTCGAAATTTAACTGGGTTATATTATCCTCGCCCCCACACTTAGTAGGCATGTGATTACGGTAAGCAGAGCTGAGCAGCGGACGACATCCATTGGTTTCATCTCACCCGCAACCAACCTTTTCACAAGCGGATTTCAGATTTACTATTCTCGTCCAATCCGTCTCCCAATAAATCTGCATCCAATGGATTTGTGGATTCAACGGATTTTATATTTAAATTACTGTTCCCGAGGGTGTATCCGGATGGATACAGAATATGTATATATCAATTATCAAATTTGCAAAGTGATAAAGGGTACATGGGCCTTTCACGGTATAATGTACATATGTTGATTGTAGTTATTGTGTGCATAAAAAATCTAGTTGTTCAAAGTTACTCCTTAAACTCTTTACTGTATTAAACTGAATAATCAAGTGCAAAAGATTCAATTTCTTAGAAAATATAAGTATTTAAACTCTAAAGCAGACGTAAAATGAATAGCATAGTTAGACTGATAGGTAGGTACTGACATCAGAAATATGAAACTCTCTTTTCTCTCATCTTCTCATGAACAACTACCTCCAAGTCAAATGCATGAGCCTAGTAACACCATAAATCAGACATTAGAAATATGAAAAAACACTATTAAACATCTGACTCGGGATGAGTCAGACGCCGAGTCAGATTCATATCCGAGTAAGGTTTTCAAAAAACTGGACTGAGAACAACTTGGGAAAGCATATTTAGTAGGTCATAATAAACACCTTCAGGTAAGTGGTACGGAATACAAAACAATCTAGTAAGTAGACAAACACATTGCAAAGTTCATGAAAGTTTTCATATTTAATACATACATAAAATGGTGCAAAGAATTAAAACATATTGCATTGTGCTATTCTGTGGGAACGCCTGTGTCCTTTACCAACTTTTAAGTAGCAAGCCAAGTGTAACACAATCTCAACCATAGAGCAGCTTTATCCAATCATCACAAGCTTTCGGCCTCTTAACCGGACTGCATTGGTAGAGGGGTCAGATTCTGAAATTTGACAATTAGGAACTCATACAATGAAATGACAATACCTTGAGCTAGCTTATTGAACATAGACGACCGTTGCTTTGTCGATCTCCTATACTCAGTGAGTATTTGATCCATCTATTCCAAAGTGAAATCATGAGAAGAACAAACATTATACAAGGATGAACCAGTGCATGAAACAGAACGAAGTTAGCATATCCTTACCACATTTCCACAAGATGAATGCATCGAGATCAAAGCTCTCTCAAGAACATATCAGTCGACTGCCTTATCTTCAGGAAGAGAAACTCTAACCGAAGTCAATGAGAACCTGAAAATAGCTCAAATGGGTAGAAAAACAAGCTTTCAGAGCGACCAATCATATGGGAGCAGAACATAGCCTACGTGCATTACAGAAGATGCCTCGAGTTCTGTCTGGTATCTCTTCACATAATAGTCATCTCACATTCTCACTGCATGCGCATGCGAGCTATATGTGGACAAGCAAACAAAAGTCAGGAAGTAGTAGACCCTTCTAAGACTTCTCACCAGCTGATTAGTATCTTTCCTTATTATCATATTTGATGTGGTAAGATCCCCCTGAATCCAACCACCGTCATGTCTTTTCGCGATTGCAATGCCAAATGCCAATCTGTTTTGCAAAATTGGCCATTTTCTCCTCAACAATCCCATGCAAACCAAAGTGTAGAAGAACCTCTTTGACCACACACTCGAATGTTAGAGTGTGTAGAGCAGTATCGACAGCATACAATACTGGAGCGTAAACACCAAGTCCTCTTGCTTTTGTCATGCAACGAGCTTCCTGCATCAGAAATTTAACATTTAAACAATGACACTTTACCACACACCAGCATCCAAGTTAGTGAGATTTGTGTTACCTCTTCTATGTTCAGGAATCAAAACCCACTATAATTGCTTTCTGAATTTTATTCTCCAAATTAAAATGAAAATGAAATGACAGCTGTAACAAAAAATCCCTTTTTTTCCAACAAGAGAGCAAAAAATCCTGATAGCGGAGTTTTCACCCATGATAAACAACTCGAATTTTGCTAAGGTTCATGTAAAAAGTAACCGGAAATGAAAAATGAAGAAGAAAAAAGAATCGTTGCCTGAGAGGTTTGAACTCTCGCGGGGGGACCCCATCTACTTAGCAGGCATACGCCTTAACCACTCCGCAAAGCGACAGCTATTCTCTGAATCAAACATGACTATCTAACAATAAATAATTTCATTAATCAATATCAAAAGTCAATACAATGTTGTCCAGAAAATCCAAGGACCAAAACACAAATGGAAGAGAAACGAAGAAAAACACCACACACACACAGACAACAATAGTTTTGAACACCACTCTCTAAGTTCTAATTATAGTTTAGAACCATAATCCCTACTAGCATAAACAGCACTGGCGGCACTACTGAACTGTGAAAAATCTTGGCAGCTGATGAAGGGTCGACAACTGGTCGAGTACCAGTGACGGATGTGGTTGGACTGTCCGACTCCACTGGTGGTGATTCAAGAGTTGGATTTGATTTAGGTGCTTGGCTTGGTGATCCAAGAACCGAACCTGCTCAAACAAAAATGCAATTATTCAGATTCAGTACTAGCTTCAACAGAGGTACAAAACATGAAAAAGTAAAAAAAAAAATATTGCTGCATGAGAAATACCTCCATTAGGGATAGCTCCAAGAGGGGAAGGAGCAAGACCAAATGAAGCAGGACCAGGAGCTGGAAGCGGTGCGCTTGATGCTGCATGGGCCAAAGGGCGAAAAGTGTAAGATATATAGTTAGTAGCTTGTGGATTCTCGAACTTATGATTAAAACTGAAGAAGAGAAAGAAAAAAATGAAAGAAGAAAAAAGTTCATACCATCGCATTGGACTGGCACACCGGCTAAGTTGCAAGCTTTAGGGAGCGAAATTGCTAAGGTTCGATTAATGGGTAGTTGGAAAGGGACGCTGCCAGTGACTATAAGACATGCACAGTTGATGCCACTACTTGCAATTGACTTGAGCGAACTGCAACATTCTGAAGACGGAGTTGCTGGTGCTGATCCATTACCACCGCTACTTTGAGTGACGTAGTTCAAACAGGGTGTGAAGCCAGTAATCATCGAAGCTGTACATGATGTATTAATTTGCCCATAAACCGGCATAATAGCTACTGATAAGACAACGGATAATAGAGTGAAAATGTGCAAGAAACCCTTAATTCCCTCCATTTATGTTTTCCTTTTTAACCCTTTTAAGATTCTAATGCAAAGATAAAGAGATGTAGAGGAATCGAGCACTGCGAGAATGGTTATAAGAGTTGTGGAGATTGAATGAAACTTGGTTAAGATATTTATAGATTTCCGAAAGGTGATTTGGAGGGGAAAAAGTATCTGCGGAAGTGGGTTATTTTGTTCATCCACTCTTTAACAAACCCTTTCTTTTTTCCCTCTCTTGATATGTCCATTTTAACAAACTTTTGTTTAATAAAATATATTTTTTTTATCTCAAATTGTTGGCAGAATTTGGGATTTGGTTAAGCGTACAAAATGAAAGGCAGCACATTTGAACAAACTCAAATATGAGGAGCCCCTCGATATTACTTTTTGTTAGTCAAACTCAAAGAGGAGAACAAATCTTGGTCAGGTGACACGTTATGGTGATTTTAATTACTAGAGTTTGAAGTTTCAACTTGATTCTTTAAAGCTGCAGTTGTTAACCTAATAGTGAGTTGGAAAGTAGGCAAAGTTGGTAACCAAAATGAGACGGTTTCCTATTTGTCTTTTCTTTACCAAGTCTCTCTCTCTCTTTAAATACCCTGTTCATACCTTTTCATTTTCTTCATCCAAACATAAATCAAAACCCTCACAAACACATTCACAGACCTCAATCTAGTTCTCCACCTTTACACAACTAGACCTATCTCAACAAAAACCCATTCTTCAAATGGCTCTTAAAGGAATCCAAGTGTGTTCGGTGGCAGTTTTCGCAGCACTTCTTTTTGCAGTAGCAGTAAATGCACAATCAGACTGTACAAATGTGATCATTAGTTTATCTCCATGTCTCAACTATCTTACAGGGAATTCATCAACTCCATCCTCTGATTGTTGTTCTCAACTCTCTACCGTTGTAAGGTCAAAACCTGAGTGCCTCTGTCAAGTCCTTAGTGGTGATAGCTCCTTAGCAGCACTTAACATTAACAAAACTCAAGCTCTTGAGCTTCCGAAAGCTTGCAACGTTCAGACTCCATCCATCAGCAAGTGCAACTGTAAGAAGATCTAAGTTCTTCTATACAAACTCTATTGCATATATTTTTAGAATAGAAAGTTTATAATTCTTTCACTGATTTTCAGCAGCTGGTTCTCCAAGTGGTTCTCCAGATTCTCCGACAACACCTGCGTCAGGTAATGAGATCTACTGTTTACGAGAATTAGTAATGGTAAAACGTACTAGAAATTTCTGTTATTTTGCTAATACTTTCACGTGACACAGGAGGAGGATCGAAGACTACCCCATCAATAGATGGAGACTCTTCACATGCAACTTCCACCACTTTCCAGTTTTATGTGTTATTCGTGTCCCTCCTTGTCGCATCATTTGCTTCACCTTAAGCAGATTATGTTGTTCTTTGCACCTGGTCCTGTAGGTTTTTGTACTACCAAATGTCCTACACGTATGTAGGATTGTTTGCTTCTTCTTTTTTTGTCTCCGATTTGTCACATTTATTTGTTGAAGAGACGACTGATTGTCAGTTGTCTTCTATCTATTTCTTTTGTATGAGTGAGCTGTGAAGATTCCTTGATCTGTTCTATTACAATAAAAGCAGTTATGTCTTGAATACATTTTCCGTTCATTGATCAGAATAGTACTGAAGCACAAATAATTACTCTCAGAGATACTTGACATAAATTATATATCAAGAGCACGCGTACAAACTAATATGTAATTTACTCTAAATTACTAACTAATCAAGGAGAATGTCTAACACGCAAACAGATTGTAAAGCAAAAGGCAAAATCACTCGTCACCAGCATAATTACTATGCACTACCACTTTTACAGCATACATATGCAAAGACGAGATGTACATTCTCAAACACCAGTTAGACACGTGTTCAGCTCCGATGTGCTTGACTAAGTGAATGTCAGTATGTCTTAACAGTATAGCAAGATTAAAATTGTCACTTGTCTGCTAACGTCTTCCAATTACTGAAAATACAGAATATGACAACTATAAATACACAGATAACATATCTTTAGTAATCGTATTAGCAGCAACAAGTTGTAGAAAATAATGTATCAATAGAAGAAAAAGACGGATAACTTGTTGAAGTCTTGAACCAGGTATAAGTTTACCCTAAAACCAGAGCACAGTTCATAGAGCCTTTACTTCCCTTAAATAGTTCAATGGTTTACCAGTCACAGTTTGGTTACAAAATGACCCCACAAACTCTTCCCTCAAAACATTTGAACCCTACATGTAAATAAAATTGAACCATCAATGGCATCAAAGCATTACCCTCAACTTGAGTCAGCAACCGTATCCCTTACTACTCCTAAACCATGTCAACCACCACTCCTCTTTCATCTACCAGATGAAGTAAAACCAAGGAATGACCCCCAACTAAATCAATCTCTCTTTTCCAACCATGCCAGCAAGTGCGTGTTTCATTTGATAAAGCTAAACCGTCTATAGTACGTCCTTACTGAATGGACCATAAAATGAACCCTGTATGAAGGGAAGTGTAATGGGTGTATCTTTTAGAAAAAGAAATGATAATGATATTCAAACTCGCACATAACTTCTAATCTGTTTCTCTAACGGATGCAACTAGAAAGTATACTGACAGGACCCGTTTAGGTAGTAAAGTGGCCATATTAGCACTCAGAATTCACTATTTCTTAATTCAATTCTAACAACTTATGCAAGAAATGTCAATGTAACATTTGCGAACAGTAAGAAATATAAAAGATACTACAATATGAACACGCAGTGCCATAGATAGTAGCCAACCATGAAGCTGCAGTTGATCAAGACCAGAAACAAAACTTACATTCTCTTTCTGTTGCAGTTTGGAAAAACCTCAGTTATGTGATCGTGAGCGTACAAATTCCTCCAGCTTTCCCCAAACTTCTAGAGCTGCTGTTTTGTCCTGGTGTCTTTTGTTCTTACTAATCTACAAATTTTATTTAGATTAATAGATATACCTTATATAAGGGTAATGCTCAGAGAAGTGAAAAATGAGGTAAGCTAAGAAGAAGAAACGAAAAAATTTAAGTCAATATATATACTGACTGAGATAATCTTCACATTCCACTGTTTCACAATCTTTGCAGATTCAATACTGTCGTCTTCAAACCGCAAGAAAAATCCAATAACTGCAAAGTAATTTACATAGATTAAACGCTTGAGTACCCTAATTTTATACAATGCAGCCAAGAAATACCACATGATATAGCAATCAGTCAATGGCACTATCAATTAAACATTTTTAAGGCTGCATGAATGAATTTCCATTCTAGGAACGGAGCCTGAACTGTGTAATCAGTAACGGAGAACTTGATTTTGCCATCAAATACTTCTTCCAAATGTCAGAGAAAGCAATTGACTTTTAAAGCACCTAACAAATACTTCTTCCAAATCTACCAGGTATTCTAACACCTAACAATAAGAACTAATAAAGCACCAATAATCTAATGAAAGAATCGAAACAAGTATCTCCTAATTTAGTAGTCATGCCAAAAAAAAATCTGCATATAACTTAACATCGCTAATCTTAACCATGATCATGACTGTTTTGTCTCAACATACAGGCATAACTGAAACTCTGTACATTCCAATTCAGCAAACGTCATATTTCTACCATGTGAGAAATTCAAAAATCAAATTGAGTTGCAAAGTTCAAAACTTACTTCTGTTGAAGATCTCCACATGATCCTTAAAAGGCCAATCCTTGAACTGCCACTCCTTACCCAACACAAAAACAGCAACCACTCTATCCCAATCCTCCGCCTTCAAAGCCGAAGGCTTATCTCTCACCTCATAAGCAGTCACCACCCGGTCCCTACTAAACTTCTTCTGTACCGTAACACAATCCGGTTTTGCACCTTGCATCTGTTTTATTTTAACATCCGTCGGTATAAACACTCCATCCTCCAAAAATTCCTTCACATTATAAATCGTAATCAAAGTTTGTGAGGCACTAGGCACCAATATAATCGGCACTCCTTCCCCAATCTTACTCCCCTTCATATGCATTTTTGGCTTCGAATTTGAATCAAACCCTGCATCTTCCCCATCTTTCCAAAACCCTCTATCATCTGAACCCATTAACCTACTCTTTGCAACTAACCCATCTTTCCGCTGCTGAGACTCCAACCGCTGCCTCTCCTCTTCCCGTCTAGTAGATGCAACAAGAACAGTATAAAAATCCCTCTGTCTACATTCCAATAACAATTCCCTATCTTTCAAAGGTCTCTCCATACTCCTAATTTTCTCAACATAATCAATTTTCTCAGGAACCCTAGTTTTATCATCCTCTACATCACCGCCCATCTGCACATCCCCGCGCAACATTCCAGGATCATCGGGTCTATACTCTTCGATAGCAAACGGTACAGACTCAACTTTAGGGTGTTGAGGTACAACGAATTCAATAGCATCATTAGATAAAACCTTACCTTGAAGATATTCAAGTAAGGGTTTTCGATCAGGTAATGTTACTGATGGAATCTTTTGTATACGAGCGTTTTGGAGATATTCTGTATGCTTAATATGATGGTTCTTGATGTAATAAATTAGGGTTTCGATTGTGTAGAGATTACCTTGTTTAGATCTATATGCAGTTTCAGCTGAACATGGGAATGAATAATCTTTACCAAATCTAAACTCATCATTAACTTTAACGATTTTATCCAACTCACCTCGGATGGTGAAGTCTCTTAGAGCAGAGAGAGGATCCATTAATGAAGCTTAAATATTAAAGTTGTTAACTTTGGAGGGAATTTGTGAAGTCAAAATTAGGTTTTTTTTTTCTTTAGAAGTGGTGGTGATGATGAGAGGGATAGAGGGAGCGTGAACTGTTTTAAGGAAAAGACGTGTACTCCTTTTGGGTTGTAAAAACCTATGTTTCCAAATATTCGACTTTTTTATATGCAATTCTGGAACTTTGGCCTTCGGGTGTAAAAATAATTAGAACACTTTGAATCAGAAAGGTAATCAAAAGGAATGAATACCATTTGGAAATCACTCACTAATACATAAAATTTGATTTTCTTCTTTTCTTCTTCTTCGATCTATCAGTTGTCTACAATCACTTATTCATCTTTCTTTATTTGTTTATTTTCATTTCTAATTTAATTTATGATTTGAGCTATTAATTACATACCTTTTGTTTATTGTTTAAACCTAATTTTATTTTATTCTGTTTTAAATTTGATTTCATTTATGAATTTTTCTTTCTAACTCTAGGTTATTGTTGGGAAAGATATTTAGAGAGATGTTAATTAGCTGACTCCATCAAATATATTTCCATGACTATTGTTCTGGTCGACTAAAGTCTTGATGAATCGGTCCTGGTTAGAGCTGAGTTTTTCCCTGATTGAATCAAGATAATTTTCCCATGGTAAGGTATTTTTTCACTTGTCAAAGCAGTTGTCAGATTCCACTAGCTAATACTTGAAATATGTCTCATACTTGGAGAATTCTGAAGCTGTTAGCGTAGATTTCACTTCAAAAAATGAATCATATATTTGGTAAATTCTACATTCAAAGAAGTTTTTTAAACATCGATTTAGTATCAGTCATACAAATACAGTTGGCGAATTTCTTTTGTTTGATCTATCATATCATATTTATAGATGATTGTAATACTCTTATAATTTCTACTATATATCTTCATCTTGTTCTATCCAAACTGTTCACCTACTTCAATTTAACACCTTCTCAAATCTGCTTCCCTTTATTTACCTATCTTATTTCAAGGTCAATTTTAATAACCATGTCGGATTTGCCTACAACTGCTTATATAGCTCGTCTCAATCAAATGGTTCATGAACAGTTAAAGGTCATGTGAGAGATTATATTCAATTTATGAGACTTGATGCAGTTACAATTCAAGGAGGAATTTCCAAGATTGGTTGGTAAGATTGTTAAGGAGATTACTAAAGATGGTGATCCTAGGAGCCTGCGTGTGGATGAAATGACTTATGCAGTTAATCTAGCATGGGATCCGGTATGAAGAGTTATTATCCGTAAAACACCTGATCTTTAAGTATTTGTTTTCAGATTTTCTTCTGCCAGTGATTTTACCGCAACTCTTCTTTCTATTACCAGTAGAGTACATGGAAAACCTTTATCTCTCAAATTTTGGAATCCAGATATACAACCTCATCGTATATACTTTAGGGTTCATGACTTCTGGGTTCAATTTTCTTTGAGAAGTGACCTTATTCCGAGAGAATATGTAGCTAAAATACTGGTTGATAAGGTGGGAGAAGTACTTTCTTTAGTTGGTCCTATTGATGAAACTAGAATGTTTAAAGCTCATGTCCTTGTTGATATTACTATTCCTCTGAGGCATAAGGTTCATATCAGATATGAAGATTCAGAAGTGCTGAACATTAAAGTTTATTTTACAAATTTGCCACATGCTACCTATAGAAGATGTTGGAATATTATTCATAGCATACATGAATGTGTTGGCGGTCTCATTCTTTATATGCATGATATGCCCGTCATCTATTTTAAGAAGAAAAAAACGTCAGAATGATTAGAAGGGGAAGATACACATAGTTTGGCATCTGCTCTGACAGGTTTAAGAATATATGATAGCTTTATAGATCAAGAAAGACATGATGGTAGGGGAACCAAAAGACTTAGAAGGTTGGACAATTCAGGCACAAGAATAGGAATGAGACTCTTTCTCACACAATAATCTCATCAAATTCTGAGAACTTCCAACTGCAACAGTTAAAGATAAGGGTAAAGAAACTGCTTATGAAAATGTAATTGCACCAACTAAGGATAAGGGAAAAGCAGTTATTTAGGAAGATGTACCTGCTGATAGCATTGGTCATAATAGAGTTTGCTCAGTTAAGGGTCAAATTAAAGCAGAAAAGCAGCAAAGGAAGTTTAATACTTGGGAAAGAATGTTAATCCAATATGTTTATATGGGAGATCAAGTTAATCAACATCAAATTGCTGAAACAAAAAAGAAGGGAGTTTTTGATGTTGAACAACTTTTTAATCCTAGTTCAAAACGGATAGACATTGGGGAAGATGTGCAAGATTTCCCCTTTATTCCTAGCGCAGTCGCTGAGAATGTCCTACATGAAGATGATAAAGTAGTTGATAACTATGTTTCAAGGGTATGTCATCCACCTGGGGATTGTTTTCATTGTTCTCAAAATGGAGTGACTTATGAAAAAAGCCATGGAAATTATACTGCTAATGAGGATTCTAACCAAGCATCGAGTACCAATGATAACTCTGAGGTATACATTTTCCACTTTTACATCTTTTCTTTTCATATACATCTTATTATTTCTTTATCAGTTCTCTATTTGTTGTTTTACCTATCTGTTGGTTTGTTTTTCCTTATGTTGTTTTTAAATATTGGTTCTTTGTTTTTCGTTACATATACAAACCTGCCATACTTATTCAAAATTTCTCAAACACAACCTTGTATAACCATTTTTTAAGTTATCTCCTGGAATTTTTGCAGGGTTTTAAATCTAAACTAAAACAAGATCATTTAAACCACCTTACCCATACTATTGATATGTTATTCCTCATTAAAACAAAAGCTAAATCTCCTTTGATGGAATATGTTTTACACAGAATTCATGCCAAATATTGGCTTTTTATTCTTTCAATAGGCAAATCAGGAAGAATAGCTATAACATGGTTCTTTGATACTTCTGCATCTTTATTACAATTTCAAGACAATATGTTTCATTTTAAAATTTTAAAAACTAGTATGGATATGCATATATCTTTCATTTATGAAGCTTTAGATCATAATTTAATAAGTAAACAATGGGATTTTCTTTATCAGTTGAGTGATCTTCAATCTCACTGGGCTATAATAGGGGATATGAATTTTTGCTACATGAATCTGAAAAAGAAATGTGTAAACTCATGTTCCACAAGTTCTACTTCCTATGTTTATAGCTGCATACAAAATTTAGGTTTGATTGATTTTAACTATTTTGGTTTGCCTTTTACTTGGACTAATAGAAGAGTTGGAAAAGATCATATTCAAGAATGCATTAATAGAGTCCTAGTTAATCATAAATGGATTGAAAATTTTCCTTAGTCTTTTAACTCTCATATTACTATAGAGTGGTGTATGATCATGCACCTATTATGTTATAAAAATTATTCATAAGTCCGAAAAATATTACAAACCTATAAGATATATGAAATGTTGGCAAAATCATCCTACTTATGATTTTGTTATTTCTAGTTCTGTTGTCGTTAGCTATAATAAGCAAAATACTTTTGTATCATCTTTATCAAAATTGAAGCATAAACTTAAAGAATGGAACAAAACTGAATTTGGTAATATTTTTCATAAGATTTCTGAACTTTTGAAAAATATTGAAAACATCCATTAATTAAATCCTACTCTTGACACTAAGCACCAGTTATATACCTTACATAATGAGCTTGCATCATGGTATGTTATAGAGAAAAAAAATATTGGAGTCAGCATGTTAAGGATAAATGGATTAAGGAAAATGACCATAATACGAGTTTTTTCCATCAATATGCATCTGATAGACGAAGAATTAATCAGATATATACTTTAAGGGGTTCTTCTAGATTATGGATTGAAGATTAGGTACAACTCAACAACTTAATTACTTCACATTTTAAAAATATTATGACTTCTGCTCATATACAATTCATCTTTGTTTTAGCTCCTTATTTAATCCTAGTTTAATGCATAATGAAACTACTAATCTTTGTTGTATTCCTGATTACAATCAAATTAAGACTTTTGTGATGAATGCTTGGGGTGAACCTGGTCCTGATGGTTTTCCCCCAGGTTTCTTTCAACATCACTGGGATTTGCTTGACTCAAACATTGTTACTTGGGTATAAAATATATTTATAAGTAAACAGATGGAACCCTCTGTAATCATACTTATATTTCTTTAACTCCAAAAACTCAAACACATGTTTCTCCAGCTGATTTTCGACATATTAGTCTTAGCAATGCCATTTATAAAATTATTTCTAAAAAATTAGTTAATCATATATAAAACTAGTTCTTGACAAGCTTATTTCTCAAAATCAGTCAACTTTCATTCCAAAAAGACAAATTATTGATAATATAGTAGTTGTTCATGAAATTTGGCATACCATGAAAAGTATTAAACGTAAATTCGGAATGGCTATCAAATTAGATCTTTTGAAAGCTTTTTTGATCAAATGGAATAGAATTTCATAATACATGTTTTTCGATTAATGGATTTTCCTGAGGAATCTTGTGACTTAATATATATGTGTATCTCCACGTTTTTTTATTCTACTTTAGTTAATGGTTCCCCTGGTGAATATTTTAAACCAACTAAGGGTATTCGTCAAGGTGATCCTTTTTTTCCTACTATTTTTACATTATGTATGAAGGCTTTATTAAAACTTTTCTTGCATGCTGAACAAACTAAATTGATATCTGGTATTAAAGTTACTACCTCCTGTCCTTCAGTATCTCATTCGTTTTTTTCTGATGATGCTTTTCTTATTGCTACTGCCAATATTTCTCAAGCTAGAAATCTTTTAGATATTTTAGTCTATCTTCTAGTCAGACTGTCAATTATCAAAAATCAGGTATTTATTTTGGTAAAAAAATCTCTAATAAACATTGTAAATTGTTCGCTAGAATTCTAAAAATTGGGAGAATTCCAGAAACTGATACTTATCGAGGTACCCATCTGTTTTTTCATAAATCTAAAAGTTTTAATTATCAGCTTATGTTAGAAAAGGTTTATAATCGTGTTCATGGTTGGAAAGCAAAGTTACTTGCTCAGGCAGGTGGTCTGTCCTTATAACTTCTGTTACTAGTGTAATGCCTATGTATCAAATGATGTGTTTTGCTCTTCCTCAAAAAACATTAAATAGACTATCTGCTTTGCAACATGATATTTGGTGGCAAAGATAGGGAAGGTAGTAAAATTACTTACCTAAGAGTCTGGAAGTCAATCTGTCAAAATAAAGCTAGTGGAGGATTATGTTTTAAAAATCCTCATAAGTTTAATCTTGTTTTTCTTACTAAGTTAGCTTGGAGACTAATCAATAATCTTGATCAACTTTGGTGTAAAACCCTCAAAGGTGAGTATTTTCTTAAATTTGATCCTCTTCATTATAAGAAAAAGTCAGTTCAATCTTGGATATGGAATAGTATCTGTAGAGGTATTGAAATTATTAAGATTAATCACTGTTGGGATGTTGGAAATGGATGTAACATTTCTCTTTAGAATGATACTTGGCTACCTATCAAGTAAGTATCTTCAACCTAGATCAGGTGTTTCTATTAGTACTATGACAACAATTTGTGATATCATATCTGGTGATAGTAAATGGAATTTTTCTAGGATACAAAATCTATTTGACCAACAAACTATTGATGTTATTAAAACTATTGAACCTAATCATTATAATCTGGATTCTAGGAAATGGATAGGTACCAATTATGGTATGGTCTCGGTTAAATCTGCATATAATTTTATTGCAATGATAATACTTATGATTATAAAATTCTTTGGTATTCTATTTGGCATCTTATTACCGTTCCTAGAGTGAACTTTTTCCTTGGAAAGCTCTAATAGGATGTTTACCAGTTGAATAAGTCATTGGTAGGTTTTCTAATATGGACAAAAATTGTTCTTTATGTAATCTTCATATTACTGAAACTGTTGAGCATCTTTTTTTGCATTTTCTTTTATTAGAAGCCATTTGGAGAGGTTTGTCTCTTACTCATCTTCTTTCTAAAAATATGTAGCTAAACTTTGTTGATTGGTGTGTTACTTGGCTGGCGGATAAACTTAATCGTGATTGTTTAGCTTATGTGTTGTGGTATAATTGGAAATATCGTTGTCAAGTTATATTTCAAAAGATTGGTCCTAATCCATGTAAATATATCCATGTTATTACCAGTAATCTATCTACTTTTTGAGCTCCTATGGCATATAAATCTACTAATCATATAAACGGTTGTTCTCATCCATATCCAGGTTATCGTCATTTTAACAAGTATACTCTTTTGCAGGATCACTCTAACTTTACTCATATTTTCTTTGATGTTGTTTTTCACAGAAAATCTAATAAATTTGTTTATATTTTGGTTCAAGTTGATCATGTTGGGTCTATTGTTAACTTTACAGGAGGAAATGGATGGCGCTCTAGTCCCTTTGAGGCAGAATCACGTGCACGTCAAGCAACAATAAGATGAGCAGCAGAGCTTGGATTCCGATTAGTAAGGTTCTATAATGATAATCAGGAAATTATCAATGAAATGAAGAAAGTTTTTCCTTATAGTGACTAGCTGTCGCTTCCTTTTTTGCGTGAATCACAGCGACTTAGTCATAATTTTGATTGCTTTTATATATATGTAAATAGGATGTGTAATGTAATAGCGGATAAGTTAGATAAGGTCTTAGTTCGAAAGTCAAGATGGTATATAGACCCAATCGGAATGAGTACTAGGAAAAAGTAGGAATATTTTCATAGTTTGTGTAATATAAGGAGTGTGAACAATGTAACTCCTTTTGCTTGTTAATACAAAAGTTACTTTCATAAAAAAAAACAGAAAAAATAATATACATTTAGCCAAGTCCTATGTATATGGGCAAATTAGCGTTTGTCATCCCACCTAGCCGCTCCTCTATAGGAAATGTAGTAAGCGACTAAGAATCTATCGAGAGGTAGAGTCTTGATCGCCAACGATCTAGACTCTGTTTCTCGATATAATCTAAATTGCTAACGATTACTTTCAGGCAACGGCCAAATTCATGCAAAAATGACCAAAATTGCCACCACTATAAATATCCCTCACAATTTCATTTAACTCACACCACTCTTTACACAAATTTTATACTCTTTACCTATTTCTAGAATAAATTCATAGTTTTCTTAATTTATTTTACTTTTAATTTCACTATCTATGGATTCCTCTAAGGAAGAGGTTACAATTATTCTGGATCGGTTTAAACACAGCAACGAACTTATGTTCGGGTGTTGAAACAACTAGAAGATAAGTCATATGAAGATAGAAAACTGACCAACATTATGATACTGGGAGAATCAACGGGGCAAATACCAAGAGCTTCCGAGCCAAAAGAAATATTCACAAGAAGATATGTGTCTCGGGGTGGATGAGTACCATCAAAAGCTGATGCACGATTATTCCAATGTTCTCTTATCAAGATTTCCAATGTCGATTCCGCATGTCTCGACACTTGTTGATAAAGATTATTGAAGATAAGTTATCATCGATGCGCTGGAGATTCTCTTCGAACTTCGCTGAGCTTTGGAGGTGTTTCATAGAAAACAGAAAAAACAGTGATAAAGTCTACGTCATTGGAGCAAATTTTGACATATATGAATCACATTGATATATCAAATAAGAAACGAATAAAAGTGGAAGAGGTAGGTGTGGAAGCTGAAGAAAATATGCTTTCGTAACAAGTTATTCATGATACATTTGGGAGTGGTGAAGGGAAGGATGACGAAGAGGAAACGAATGATGGGGATGAATTTTATTTTAATGATAGACTTTAAAGTCTTATCTTGGAATATTCGTAGTATGTGTAATTACGATAAAATCTTAGATCTTTAAAAGAAGGTAGTCAGGTTACAGTGCTTAATATGTTTAGTTCAAGAAATACAACTCATGAAGATCAATAAATGGCTTATTAAAAAAATTAGTATAATGATGATTTTGACGGGCTTTACCTTCCTTCACTAGGTGCAAGAGGTGGTCTTCTCCTCAATTGGGACTCTCCTATGTTTTATTAGCAAGATAATTTTTTTGGTATTAATTCAGTGTCGGCTTATCTGATGATTAAAGCTGACAGTTTTGTTTGGTTTCTTTCGAACGTATACTCTCCTACTTATGATGCTAGGGTTGGATTTTGGAAGGATTTTAATGGTGTGAGGAACAAATGAATATTACCGTGGTTAATTGTTGGGGACTGTAATGCTGTCCGGAGTAAAGTAGAAAGAAACAAGTCAGGAGGTGAAGTTGGAAACAAAAGATTTCTTAACAGTTTCACGCGACAATGGAGCCTGGTGAATTTTCTAGTGATTTTTAGCGCTTATACTCGGTCTAATAAAAGAGAGGACCATTACTTTATAGGCTAGACATGTTTTTTATTTGTACAACTTTGGATAAATATTGTAGTCAAGCAACTCAACCAGTTCTTGTAAGGATGAAATCACATCATAATCCAGTTCCTTTCGATTCCCGTCTGGTGGTTAAGATTAATATGTATTTTAAGTTCTTCTCACATTATGTTCATCACAAGGATTTTTATACGAATGTTTTTATATGGTGGAATGCTCTTATAGTCAGTGGCAGGCCTAGTTATATATTTTTTGAGAAACTTTACAACATGAAGTTCTTTTGAAGGGGTGGACCAAAATCACTATTGGTCGCATGAATGGGCAGCTGAAAGACTTGGAATTGGTGGTGGCAGATTTGAACTCAAAGGAGGAGTTTCAAGCTTTATATGAAAATCATTGGTTCAACGTACTTCTGCAAAGGTGGACCATCGACTTTTAAAACTGACGCATGCAAGGATTTCTATGCAAGCTTCTAAAGTCCGTGATCTTAAGGAAGGTGATAAGTGCACAAGTTACTTTCACTGTATGGTTGATAATAGAAGGCGTAGAAACACCACTATGAAGCTCGTGATTGAGGGTGAAGATTTTTTTGATCGGACTACGATTAAGGGGGATTAAATTGTTTTATGTGAGCTTTTTGCATGAGGAGAATAATTAGGACACTTCCTTTGAGGATCTTTCATTTCCATAAGTTACTGCTAAGGATTGCGTTATGTTAGAAGCTCATTTTAGGGAAGAAGAAGTATTGAAAGTTATTAAGGATTTTGAGAAGAATAAGGACCCTAGTCGTTATATAATGGAGTTATGTGTTTCGGCATGTGAAATCATTAAAACTGACTTTCTTTTTGTTTTTTAGGAATTTTATTCTTTCATTATTTAGACGGGAGGATTAATTTCTCTTTTATTTCTCTTATTCCGAAGAAAGAAAACTCAAACACTCCAAGGGATTTCCGTCCTACTGGTCGTGTGAGTAGTGTTTATAAGATCTTATCAAAATTTCTGGCTCAGAGATTAAAGAGGGCAATGAAAAAGCTTATTTCTAATTTCCAAAGAGTCTTTATTAAGGATAGGAAATTTCTTGACGGTATTCTTATTGTTGTGGAGTGCATTGATTCTATATCGAAATCTAAGAATCCCAGAATTGTATGTAAAATTGATATGGAGAAAGCTTTTAACAGTGTACGTTGGTTTTCTTTATTGAAGATTTTAGAAGCTCACGGATTTGGTGCAAAATGGATTAAGTGGATAAAATGGTATATGACAACTACTCAGCTCTCGATTCTAGTAAATGGAAGCTCAACGGAAAAATTTAGACCTTTGAAAGGTTTAACAGCAAGAAGATTTTTTTTCTCTTTTTCTTTTTCTCCTGGTAGCAACAATTCTCACAAAGTTTATCTCTAATGTTAGCTTAAATGGTAACTCAAGAAGGTTTTAAGTGAAAGAAGAGGAAACTCATGTTATGCATCTTCAGTTTGTTGATGACACAATCATTTTTCTCGATGCCAATATTCACAGGTTCTTTATTTGCTTATTATTTTGTTACCTTTTGAAAGTCAACGGGTTTAAAGTTGAACTTAGGAAAGAATTTAATGATTAATGTGAGGTCGGATTCAATTATTCAAATGTTGGCGGATAAATTAGGGTGTAAAGTGAAGTTTTTACGAATTAAATATTTTGGTATTGCTATTGATGCGACTCCCAAAAAATCTTCGAAACAGGATGAAGTTTAGAGATAAAGGAAAAAAAACTTGTTCCTTAGAAATCAAAATGTAATACACATTATTTTTGGATTTGGACTATAGCTCGAACCCGACCAATAAGTATTGGGTGTAGTGATTGTACATTTAATATGTACAAATCCTAGCTAAATGATGTAGTTTTAGTGATTTTTTGAGTGAGGTGCAAATAGCCCAAATTGAATCGTCACTAACAAGTTGATTTTGTACATAGATTAGTAGGTCAATATTTAGTAGTTTCAATGATTTTTTCTAAAAAATACATGTAGACGGAAGACCAAGTCTTTTCTCTATTTGTCTTCAGTTTAGGATTGTGTTAGTATATATATATATTTGTGTGTTGTAATTTTTGAAGCTCTAGAAAAAAAAAAGAATCCAGCCGTCTTTTACCTCCCTTCCTATTCCTCTAGTTCAATCTCTCATACTTTACCTTGTTTTATCTACTATTTGCAGTACTTTCTTGGATTTATTTGGATTCAATTTTTCTTGGTGACAAGTAGGGATTTCTGCCTAACAGTAAAAACTAAACTATTTTGTCATTACTTATTATCTCTCTTTGTACTGATTTCGTCCATCGTCCATTTGATTTTCAATTTAGTATGACGTATACTTTTCAAATCAGTATAACCCTGACCAAATCAGTAGAGGGATGCACACATATTTAATACTCATGATTGTTTTTTTCTTCTTCAGAATACAGTTTTATACTTGTCAAAGTTAAATCACTACTTTATTAATAAATGTCCGTAGAAAAGTCTAGCCTATTTTGAAAGAAACTTGGTTTCATTTAACTGTCTCACATGCCTTCGTCTTCTTCTGTTTTAGTGTACCCACGTAAAACCACCGTTTCTTTCTTCCATCATTTATAAAGAAAATTAAAACAATCCATGTTTCATAGCCATCTTCTTTTTCTTACAATGAGTATAGGCAGAATGATAATGGGTCTTTTCTTTTTAGTTTACTGATAACCACCCCTTTCACACTTCAATTTTACTTTTAAAAAAAACTACTGAAGTACTGATTTGATAGTTTTTTTTTAATCTAAAATAATCTAAATACATATATACCATTTGTATATGTAATTTTATAAGGCTAACCACCTTGGATACGAGATTTAAGATTTAATTTTGTTTACACGTCAGGTTGAATCAAATTTTTACCACTATGATTATTCTATTATCGTATCCTTTCGTTTGCCGCAATACGTCTTTTCATTTGTGGTAGAGAAAAAGATGTTGTTTGTGGCAAACGATTGGGCGCATGACCAGTCAACCAATGTCTTTGCGCCCAATCGTTTGCCGTAAAAAAAACTGTGTAAAAACTATTCTGAGAACTCGATCTCTCTTATTTCTTTTTTATTTCTTCAACATTTCCTCAAGAACACACTCATGCATGACTTATATCACTGAGTTTTAGGGATTTTGGTTCAAATCGTTTGCTTGGATTTATATTTTTTGAAGGTTGAGTTCTGTTGATATTTTTTTGAGGGATTTTCATCCACAAACGAGTTCGAGCTATGGTTTTGAAATTAAACTCATTTTTTTATTTTTTGTATTATAATTGATGTTATGAGTGAATGTTGTGTTAAATTAATCTTGTGTAGTTTGTTAACGTATTTTATGCTAAAGTTGATTGATTTTTGGATGAGATGTTGGTTTTAGGGCTTAATTTGAGCATAAAAATTGAATTGATTTTTTTTTAGTTTTTTTTATGATATTTGCTTTAAATTGATATTTGCAACATGATTGGTAGTAGTTTTGATGATGTTTGTTATGTAATTGACATTGTAACATGATTGAAATAGAGAAAGCTCTCTGTGTTCCATTTGTTGATTGTGTATGCTTGTTTTTGCTTCATTAGATTATGAAGAACATTGATTTGAGCCAATTTGAAGTATTGTCCGAAAGAAATGGCAAAACAAGACTTAGATGTAACAACAGCTTAACCATGTCACAAAACTTCAAATTTTGGAGTGGTTGGAAAAGTGTGAATGAGTTTTATAACATAGTGGTAGTTGATAATATTGAAGCACGTTTGCTTTGTGACCAATGTGGTTTTTCTTCCGTATTTGAATTCGATTTCAAGAACAATAATCAGAGATTATGTGAAGCCATTTGTGAGAGGTGGTTCAAGAAGACTAAAACTTTTCATTTCTATAGTTTGAGATAAGGTTGATACCTTTAGACTTCTATAGGTTGAAGGGTATTCCCATCGGAGGAGATAAGAGAATTCCACAACTTTTAAATGAAAATTATGGAGCAAAATAATATGAAGCTATAGACGATTTATATTTCAGGGCTGTGTTAGAACATCACCATTATAGAGTATAAAATGGACTTGTTCACGCCAAATGAGAGTCAAAGTCAAATGTTATACCTTGTTCACACTTAGGATATTACTCTGAGAGTAGAGCAGGCAAACACAATGGATAGATTGCCGAGGAATTAACTAGAATGTTCTTGTTTTGGTGTATTGGTAGATTTATGTTTGCAGATGCTACAAGAAGAGTTGACAAACGTTGGTGTGTAATGTTGCATAACTTGCATGATATTGGGTCTTATGGTTGGGGGATTCCTGCCTTGGGTAATTTGTATAAGTCTCTTGACATGTGGTCTTCATACGAGTCAAAAGATATGGGTGGGATGTGGATGATCTTGGAATTATGGTACTACTATTACTTTCATAACTTCAACCAGTATTGAAAGACACCTTAGTTATTGGTGACTTAGATTGCCACCCCGCCATTATTTTTTTTTCAGAAAAGAAAATATAAATAAGAAAAAACAGAAAGATCTTCACAGACATTCGATTAGTCAAGCCCGAGCTCAGACTGACATGAGAACTGAAGGTATGGTAATTTGGCACCCATGGACTATTAATAGTCCACACAGTCATTCACCAGAGTTTGAGGCTGCATTAGTTTTGTCTAGAAAGAGAGTTGTTTTCATGGACCTAGAAAAGGGAACCCGATCTTTTGCATACTTGGCCGAGAGATGTATTAGGAAGGTAAATGGGGACATTGTAATCCCATTTGATCCTCCTGGATTGTAGAATGTTGATTCTTCTGTGCCAAGTCATTGTATCACTATTTTACAGTCAATGATGATTTATATGCGCGGTTCTGGAAACTCTAAAGTATTGGACCTTTGATGATAGAAATACAACATGCACAGAACCATGATGAGCTTGGTGTGGGTAACATTGGTGATGCTCGACGCTTTCTTCCTGATCATAGTATGGCATCACAATCATATGCCTATGGTGCAGTCGGAGAGCATATGACACAACCACATTGTGGTTGGCGTTTTGTTGGTGGTTGGCGTTTTGTTGGTGGAGTTTTTGTCGACTGTAAGTGGAGATTGGACGCTACGCCTGGAGTTGCGTGAAAGGCTTAAAAGGATAAGTAAAGGCAGAAAACACGAGGTCTAGGGAGAACAAGGTGGTATACTCTATTTGAGTTTCTGGGAGCAAGAACCCAGAAAGTATCAGGTGGATGGCCGTCTGTTGGGTGGTAAAGACGGCATAAAAAACGAGGCAGATTAGTTGAACGGTTTCATCTCTTACACTCTAAATTTGATACATCTTTTCATAGGTTTTAGGAAATCCATCTCCATGTTTTGTTAAACTTTGTAACTAGGGTTTTATGTTGAAACCATTTGGAGTATTAGACCAATTGAATTAAATGATTTGGCGATAGACTATTATGAGTTGAATAAATTAGTTCTTGATTTTTGTTTATTGATTTAATGATAATATGAGTTGTTGCTTCACCGGTTCTGTACAATACAGTAACCTCTGTGCATAATTAATTGGATCACAAATATATTTGTATTATTATTTGATATTCCATGCTTGGGTGAAATTCTTTGATGGGGTATGCTTAGGATTGCAAGTATTATTTGTGAGCCAATATTTAGTTTCATATAATTTTCTTGCTAACGCAATTTGATGGTGTATGCTGAGACTTAGAGCTTTTGATGCGCCATGCTTAGGGTTTCCCAGTGATATTTGTGACTCTAATACATATAATAGGTGATGTCGATAGAACGAACAATAGATAAATATTCAGGAGTTATGTTTTATTTTAGTAATTGAATAGAAATAGTGGTGGATACTAAAAACCCTATTTACCGATTCTCCCATTAGATTTATTTTATTAGTTTAGTTTAATTTATTTATTTCATTTGCACTCTGAGAAATCCCAAAATATCATTTCTGGTTAGTTTATTAGGAATATTGATTGCAGTATTTTTTTGCTCCATGTGGGTTCGATCCGTATTTGCCGCTTCTACATTGTAGACATCGTGCGATTACGGTTATTATAAATAGGTATTCTCGGAATCCTATCAGTAGACAAGTAGTATTTGATGAGACAAAGCGTCGATCTCATGCAAGTAGTTCATTTTCAGGGACTCCTTCAATATCTTTGGACTTCTCTGGGAGTCAGGAAGAACACACTTTGAGAGGCACATATGAGCTAGTGGAACAATGGGAGAATCAAACTCAAGATCGGGGTCGTAAACGTCAAGTAACATAACCATCATCCTCACAAGTTAATATCAATTTATTAATTAATGCCAAAAAATTTAGTATTTTTACTATAAATAATAAACCCGGAGTATCGGTGTAAAAAGAGTGTGAGAAAACATGACAAAAATAACAAACTTTGTAGAGGAGTGTAAGGGAAGTGTAAAAATAAAAAGGTATAGCAAGTTTTTTTTCTGGTGCAGCAAATGATTGGGCAATAAACATATGCGCCAAATGGTAAGACGCAAATAAGAATATTTTTTACAAAATATTCTTTTTTATGCCCAATCATTTACCGCAAAAGTAAAATCTGGTGCGCCAAACCATTGGGCGCACCAGAGTTGATTCAAGTTCACGTTCAGCAAGTGCTTGAACGCTAGCTTGAATCATAAGATTAGGTGACGTTTTTGTCTTGTAAATCTTGAATCTGAACTCCATAGTGGTTGGGTTAAGGCTTTTATTTTAAATTGGGAAGTAGTGTTGTCAGACTGAAAGAAAAACTCTTTTTTTGGTTTCACCTCACCTCTATGTCACCTCTATCTTCACGCCACTTCCAAACACCTTCTTTAAAACATGTTCATACGGTTGACGGTCTATTCCAGACATATTTTACCCAATCTTTAAATAGAACCCTCAATTGGGGAATACCACCACAAATTAAGGGATATTGACGGTTATATGAGACTTAATTTTAGCTAAGGGGGTATTTTCCTAATGATAAAATATCTATACTGTCCTTACCCTAATAAAAAAAATATCCCCCATTCATTGTTATTTTCACCCGATCCCTTCATCTCCCTTTCTTCTTCTCCTCTTCCATAAGTTCTTCATTATTTCATCGTTATTTCATCGACGATTCAACTAATTTCTTCGTAGATTAATTCCTTCTATAATAATGCCTAGAATGAAACAATGTAGTAGGTCATGCCCTGATTCTGGAGATGGAATTGCTTCTCAAAATAAAGTAAAACAAGTTTTGAAAGGTAAATTGCATGCAATTGCAAATCAAGAAGAGGAAGAGGATTTTAGACGATCAAACAATTCTTCAAATGGTTTCGGTGAGAAAGTAAGTGATTCCCAACCATTCTCTTAGTGTTTTGATTTTTTATTAGGGTTGAAATCCAAAAATTAGGGTTTTAAATTCATTAACAAAGTCTCTGTCGGTATAGTGTTTAAGATGAATTCAATGCCGATTGGTCTGTCGGTATTGTTAATTATGATGAAATCAATGCCGATTCAACAATCGAAATTGATTTTAATATGATTTTAGGTTTATTTTTATGCCGACAAAGAACCCTAGC
The DNA here is from genome assembly GCA_023531435.1 of Papaver californicum. NCBI lineage: Eukaryota > Viridiplantae > Streptophyta > Magnoliopsida > Ranunculales > Papaveraceae > Papaver > Papaver californicum. The sequence goes on from JAJJMC010013841.1 coordinate 10,828,775, forward strand.
CTCTGGTTTCATATTTTGCTCTTTCGACATTGTCGAATTCGAATTTGTAATGCCGACAGCTTGTTGGTCAGTCGGTATAGAAAATAAAATTATGAAGCAATGCCGACAGTTGATGAAATTCTCTGTCTTGATTTTAGGTTCTATCGGCATTGTCGAATTCGAATTTGCAATGCCGACAGCTTGTTGGCCAGTCGGCATAGAAAATGAAATTATGAAGCAATGCCGACAGTTAATGAAATTCTCTGCCTTGATTTTAGGTTCTGT
>JAJJMC010013841.1:10829048-10847307 GCA_023531435.1 Papaver californicum
CCGACTAAGTTCATTGCAATGCCGATTGATTTTTTTCTATGCCGACTTTGAGTTCTAAAATGGATAGTTTGTGATGTATTTCTTATGGTTTAGGACCAAGAACAAAAGATCAAATGAACTTGCATCCTTGAAAGAAAAGGACGTTGCCCATATTCCTGAGTCCCTTCCAAATCGCCATGGTACTCGTAAACGATTGGGAGTATAGAATAAAGGTACTAATAAACCAAGGGACCGTGGAATCCTATCAATCCGAGAACCTACTGAACGAAGTTCTCAACGAGAGGAGAAACACATTCCCGTAGAAGAAACTGTTTAACAACAAGAAGGTAGTCAAGGCAAAAAAGGGAAAGAAGTACCAAAGAAGGAAAAACTGAGTCATATAACTGTTGCGGAGCTTATGCTACCTGATAAGACAAATGGGCATTTTTGGGGTGAACCAGAATACGATGAACTCTTATTCGGTTACAAGGATTCATGGGCTCATATCATTTATAAAACATATGTAAGATTATCCGTGTTATCTTCTTTATTTGGTGTAGTATTTATAATTTTATGATCATTTATATTTGTTTGTTTTATATTTATAGTTTTGTAGGATCATGCGGATACAATATGTATCTTTAGACACCAATCGGGAACAACCTGGGATTTGAACAATGAATGTAAAGGTGTTGGAGATCTAGTTGAAGCATCCGGGTTGTATCCTGCGGTTGTCAACCACGTGGAGTATGATGTTGTCACTGTCAATTGTTTTATAGAGATGTTTTATTGAGAAAGTGATACCTTTAACTTCCCATGTGGAGAGATGACAATAATCCCCAATGATGTTCATAAAATTCTAGGTCTTCAAGTTACTGGCAAAGATATTTCTGAAGGAAATTACACCAAGGATCTTGAATGGGACCAGTTACACATTCTTATATTGAAGTTGTTTGGTTGGGATAAAGACACTTCAGAAGGAATGTTGCATATAAACTGGAATTATAAGACTAAGACGTACAAGCTAAATACGTTGAAGGCCACATTTTGAGGGAAAAAGAAGAAAGAAGCACAAGGAATGGCCTTTGACGTTCGTCGTACATCCACTGTATATTTGTTACATATCTTGGGCACTAGGATCTTCCCCGACACTAGTGGAAACCGTGTGAATGCAAACTTGCTACAATTGTTGGATCAGTTGGAGGATATATGCAAGTAATCTTGGGGAACTACAGTGGTTTCACATTTGCTAACAGAGATGCGGAAGGCAAATAAGGAGGAAAAAGACCAATTTTTGTCGAGAATTTGACTATCTTACAGGTTCATAATTTAAATGGAATGTTTATCATCGTTTGTGTTTCTTATTTTTCGATATTTCACTTATGTTGATTGTTATATATGCCATTTCATTGTCTTTGGCATAGGTTTGGATTATGAACACTTCCCAGCATTGTTCCTGGACAACAACAAATTATTGAACAAAAATGTGGGTTATCAGCCGCACCATCCTAGAGCCCTCAAACACTCGTTCAAAAAGGGTCCAATTCCAAGTAACAAGTATAATCTATTAGAAATGAGATTAGCTTTGGACCAAATAACGGTCGATAAGATAGTATTTGATCCCTACAAGTATGAAAGAGATCTCCAACAATGTCATGTAATTCCTGATGACGTTGCATTGTACAACAAACCTTTATTTTACCCAAACGGACATGTCATGTACGATCCGTTGTATGTAATGCGACAACTTTGGTTTAAGCAAGAAGTTTTGGGAGAGAGTTTTCCGCACAAGTTTAGACATGTTTTGTCCAAATTCAAATCAAGTGCAAAGCAAACCGTAGTAGCTTACACACCACCACCACTTCATAAGCATTGGAGAGAAAGATTACAATGGTGTATTTTAGACCGGAATCGTTGGACATTGGCGGTCAACGGTGATGACGTGGATCCTATTTACATGTCGGAATACCATTCTTGCTCCCATGCTCACGTGGTACGTCTGGCGAACGTCGAAGTTCCCCCTAACAAAGAATGATGGAAACGGCTGCTACAACTTCTACTTCTATTCCCACATCGAGCAAAAATCCTGGTTCAATTTTAAAGTTTTATCAACTTGTGGTACGTATGTTATTATGTCTTTCACTAATGCTTTTTGATTCATAAAATATATTCTTGTATAAGTCTAATATTTGTTCGTTTGAATGAAATATAGAGAAAGCGACTTAGTGGTGTGAGTAACATGATTAGATGCAGGATGGAACAAAAAGAGGTGTCGACTAAGTGTTGGGTAGCCGAGTTTCCACGTGAGTAAATGTCGAAGAATTTTATGGCTTCATTAGTATCCCATGGTGATTCTCCGGCAACTTCCGTAGGAGAAGGGGTAAAAGAGAGTTGTTTCCAAAACGGATCGATATCCTCGATAGATATCACCTCTTTATACTTCATAAGCATATGACGACACAGAAGTCCAAAAAACGACATCGAAGGACAAACACACACATGATCCGGTTGGCCATGCTTTATCTCATAATCTAGTACTTTCATCATATATGATATGACCCAATGTGACACATTATATTTTATTCCTCGTAGCAACCTTTTATGCTTCAAATATGCCGTCATCCTCTCCATTGAGATTCTTTGGAAAATTTTGTTAATCTTATCAATATCATTCTTGAAATATTGCTCAATTGCCTCCGTCACCGTAACAATATTTCCTTGATTGAAATCAAGGAGTTTCTTCAAGCGGTCGTGAGCGGACTCCGCGATACTAGTGGCTTCATTGCCATAATGTATATATCGATTCGTCCATAACCGCACAAATTTTTCTTTGTATGGATCCAACCAATTGTTCCTACAATAAGAGACCATGCTTGGGTACTTATTATTCCACCGAGCAATAAACTTCTTCAAATTTTCTTCATATCTAGTCTCCGTGATAGACCAAACCAATGAATCCCAATCTCCTAGAAAACTCAACCAACGTTCATGATTTTCTTTGTGTTCTTCGTCCACCTCCTCTTGAATCTTTTTTCTAGTTTCCTCTTGTTGTTCCGGTGATAGTTGACTTATGCGAACTTCTTCCTCAAAAGCTTCTTTCTTTGACTTCTTCACATCCACATTTGGAGGTTCAATAACCGCATGATAATTTTTCTTGACGTTGTTCACTATATGGAATATACATAGGAAATTTTATGCATCCGGGAAAACATCTGAAATTCCGGTCATTAATGCGTCATCCTTATCGGTTATTATTATCCTTGGAAGGTCATTTCCCCGTAAAAGTAACTTATATTGTTGTAATACAAATATAATTGTAATCTTTTCTGTTTCTCATAAAACACCAAGCCAACGTGAATGTTACCTTGTCCGATGTATGGCCCACGATGTTGAACAACGACATATGGTATTTTTTTATCTTGTAAGTGCAATCCATCATAAGAACCGGAAAAAATGATTGTGCCAATTGCCAACGGATGAGCAATGAATATTTGAAGAACATTACCGCCCGACCCAATTTTTTCCTTGTGTGTATAGTTGTGATCGGAAACTAACTTTAGAAACTCTTGTATAACCGACCTACCTTGCCAACGTTCCCTTCTTATAGTTGCTTGCGCACTATAAATTATACTTAAGGAAGACACATTAGTTGTATTATTCGTCTTTATGCCGACAAACATTTGACTTGGTGCGGTGCGTGTAACACTCAATCTCTTTACTTCCTTAAATTCATGAGGTTTTAGCTTCGCAACTAAAGAGTGCCCAACAAAAGACTCATGATCCGGATGGTTATGGCGACCTTCCCACACTTTCATTTCCCTTCAAATTGAATACAAACTTGAAAGGGCATCCATCCTTCCTCAAAATAGTCTTGTATACCCTATTAGTCTTCGTTTTATATATATAATCCTTTTGCTTGTGGCTGTTCCTAGCGTACGACCCATCTCCCTCACAAATCATTTCAAACCGAGTATATTTACCTTGATGGTTTCTCACTAACACACACTTATTATTGAGAGCCGTTTTTTTAGCCCAACTTATTGCATCATCTTTACTCCCGAATTCTAAATCAGTCGCATACTTATCCGAAGTATCTGGACCCAACTGTCCCACAAGCTAAGGGTGAAAAACGATCTAACAAAAAAATAATAATTAGTTTAATATAGCATGTCAAAGTCGATATTGATTTGATCCAAATACAATGCCGACTGTTGTGTTGTCGTCATTGTCGAAAAATAAAATCAATACCGATTGTTGTGTTGTTGGCATTATCGAGAAATAAAATCAATGCCGACTACACAACATTCCACATTCGGTATTGTTTTGAAATAAAATACAATACCGACTACACAGTCGACATTGAGACTTTCTGCTTAACATTAAGAGACTATCAGCATTATGGGATCATCTTCGACAATGCCGTCCGTCCCTTGATATTGGGGGAATATGAGTCGGCATTGCTTTGGATCTTCCACAATGTCGATTCTAAATGTCGGCAATGCATTCATCCTAAAGCAATGCCAACTTTTTTCATACAAATCCCATAAATCACCTCTAACACACCAATACCTGATTATTTGAAGCATTTGTATCCTTAGTTTCTTAATTTCCATTGTGTGGCTCTATACTTGTTTTCATTTGAATCTTGACTTAGGGTTTCATTAGGGGTTTGATTTGGGATTTTTTCATGGATGAAAGTTTGATTCTCTACAAAAAGTTGGGATTCATTAAAATCAATGTTAGCACCTTCTATTTGGTGAAATGAGGATTCACCAATATCAAATTCCCCACCTTAATCTCTCATATCATTCAAATCTCCTAAAATATATCTTCTTCTTCTTCTAAAACTAACAGAAATAAAGAAGATAAAATGAAAATATAAGTTTAATCAAAGCTTGAGGATACTCAAAATTAACACTCGGGGGATACTCAAGGCTAATTTAGTCATTGTAATTTTTGTTTTGGATAAAAGGTTCTTCAAATTACTTCATAATAGTTTTTTTTTAGTACCCACAATTTGTGGTGGTATTCCCCAATTGAGTGTTCTTTAAATAGTTTAATGTGTAGATTTTCTTAAACTGCTTATTATTATTATTTTGTCTGTACTTATAATTGTATACTATTTTAACTGGTGTACCTCCTCACTCTGCATTTCTAACATTGACACCACAATAATTTACTAGATCACCGTGTAACGGTGGGGGGTCCGACCGAAGGTTAGACTTTTTGCAACTATATGTTCAACTTCTTTAAATCTATTAGTCATTCAAAACTATTGTAATCAATTATGAGTAAATTACAGTTAGTTTATAGTGTCATTGAAAGGTTTTGGCTCCAATTTGAAGAAATTTGAGTTAAATTTGAAGTAATTAAAAAAATAAAAAAATCAAAATGGTTACTAAAAGCTTTTTACAACCATTTCAGGCCTTATATATGTCAAACTCTTCATTTTCATAGTATCTTTTGAACTACACCAAGTTTGAGCAAAATTTTGAAGCTAAATAATAAGTAATGTATTTAATTTTATTATTTTCTCTTTAATTTAAAAATTGTGGTTTAGATTTGGAGATATTTTAAGAAAATCGTAATTGAAATAGTTGATATAAGTCGACTACATTTTAGCTCCCATTATGAACATATAGAAGAACTTCCTTCGATCGTCCAATAAACAAATAGATATATGGGTATTATTTTTTGTGCACAAGCAATTCACCGCTGGTTTGGATTTATTTCGTAACTCGGATAGTGCCACTAAATTTATTATTTGCATTTTGTTATTCTAATATATTTAAGTTTGGGTTTTGTGCATGATTTTCATGTAAATACATAATTTTGAGTTTTAGTTTGTGAATGAGATTTTAATAAAATAATAAATGTAAAGAAGAGAAAAAAAAAATGATTGTTGAACTGTCAGAAAATCTAGGATAATTCGCATTCTCTTGAGAGACCGTTCTAGGACGACTGGGTGGTATCCAGAATGATCGTTTATTTACTTTCTGTCTGTTGTATTGTTTAATCCGATGTACTTAATATTTTTGGAAATTCCCTATTGCTCACCCCCTCCTTTTCTCTCTCCCCACAAAGTTCAAGGAACAGTTTGCGCAATAAATAGACTTGGGAGCTTACCACATGGAGCAAGATGTTAGTATTTTACAGAAAAACTATTATATGATATCACAGGGATGTTGGGTATTTATTTATATGAATTACAGACTTATTAATTGTTTTAGTTCTTTTATTATTTTTATGAGATATTTATACCATTTATTTCTTTAAGCAAACTGTTTATGCTTATTTCGGACAATTTTGTTTATACAATTTATTGAGATTAAATTTAAATTTAGTTTAAAAAGTTTTTTATTTTAAATCCTTTTATCACGGTGTTTTATAAAAAAAACTAATTTGTTCAATAGTGACGTCTTAGGGATTCAGTCTTGTTAGTTGGGTTGGATCCGACCCATCAAATTAAAGCCGACTCAATAAAAATTCGAATTTTTGGGGCTTTATATAAAATTTCTGAAAAAATAGGGTGGAGTAACTTTACTTAAGACTACACTTTCTTCGATATCTTTATATTGTATGTCTTTTCTCACTCTTCCGGTTTCAGCGAAAAAACACATGATTAAAATAATGATGATTTTTTATGAGGTTCCTCAACGTCTACTAAGAAGATGTGTGGATTTATTGGACTAAAATCTGCTTAGAGAAAGATAAAAGTGGTTTAGACGTACGAGATTTGAGAGCAGTTAACAAATTGTCGATGGATAAATAGATATGGATATATGGAAAGGAAAGAAGAGATTGGGGTGCAATATTGTTAGAGAGAAGATGAAAGCAAATTCGGATGAACTTGTACCAAGGGACACTACATCACAAGGTAGTGGTTTATGAAAACCAATTATGATATAAAATAGTGTAGAGAACGTTGCTCAAGGGAGTGATAATTAGTATAAGAAGACGAAGAAAAAATGGTGTACTACGGAGGATGTTAAAGTTTCAAATAGTTTGGGTTTTTGGATGGTGCGACATGTTAAATGAAGAGGGAACTTAAGATTTTTCTAGTTTCTTTGGGCCTTGTCTATTGCTACAGATAACATAATGTTCTTTGACAACTCTGATTAAACTCATGGAGAATCAATTACAAGGAACTCATGTGGCTAACGATGAGATATAAGTTTTATGATATCAAAGATGAATCAGTGGAACATTTATCTATTTCTTGGTCGTTCAGAATTTTTTCTTAAAGCTTTTAATATCAAATGGGTTTTCTTAAACTCTTTATAGCATAATTTTTAGCATGACATATGAATATTTTTATGGGAAGAAACAAACAAATTTGAAATTTATTGTCTTTCATTATTTTTACTAGATAATTTGGAAAGAAAGAAATGAAATTATTATTGAAGGAAGGACCAGGACAAGGGTGGAAATCACTTATGTAATTAAATCCACTGTCATCTTGTGGTGTAAATGTTTAGGTATTTAAAATGACATTTCAATTAATTATTTTTTTATTATTTGGAAAAAAAAAATCCAGATAAAACAACTGTAACATCTTTTGAGAATCTTTTTTCTTTAAAATATTTCAACTTCTTTAAAAGAAAAAAAAATGTTTCATTTATAAAAAAAATTAATTTGTATACAAACAGATTCCACTAATTAAACTTGTTCATTCATTGTCCAAAATTGAATATGCCCATCCTCCTTGTAGGATAAATGGACAAATTTACATATACCCATTAGACTTGCTCTTGACAAATCAATAATATATTTTTTCTCCTAAATTGTTAATTCTAGTAAATAGCCTTAATTCTGCCAGAAAAGTCTAAAGACCATGTGTTCGACCAAGTCATGTGTGTTTTTAATTCTAAGATACAAGTTCTTCCCTCGTATGCTTCACCATTATTACGATTGCTTTCCTTTCTCCTTGCGAGTTTTTTTTTCTTTTTTTTTTTTGATTTTTTCCGGTATGACCACCATTATAATAATCATTTCGGAACATTGTTAAGACGGACGGGAAAAGTTTGAAAAACTTGTTTAATTCCTCCGTCAATTGACATGACATTTGGTTTGGCAAGATAAAATAACATTCCTTTACTGCATTACAAATATAAAAAAGGTAGGTCGTATAACATACCTATTGGCAAGATGTCTCTTTTTCTTATTTTTGGTTTATTTTATTTTTCTTGAAGAAATTTTAAATGCCAAAGGTAATATAAAAAATTGAACTTCTTTTATCAGAAAAAAGCTGCTACCTGCAAGCCTTCAAGTCCAGAGAGTTAGATAAAAAAAAAAAAAAAAATTCACCCCAGTATTGACGAGTTGAATGCAGGTCATTAGAGCAAAGCCAGTGAGTGAATATATTGGCCAATTTGTAAATTACCACCCCACAGTGGAATGGGCAAACCCAAAAATGGATTGAAAAATTGGTATTTTGGGGGTTTGCCCATCGAGACTCAAGTTGGTCCGACAACGGTAGAATCTCAACGGCTCTCATCCAACGACTCTTATTCTTTTTCCTATAAATTCAAATAATTTTAACTTCAAAATCACACCTTTCCCACTCAAAAAGTCTTCTACTTCTTCTACTTTCACTTCAATCTCAATCTTTTCATCTCAACTTCAGTTCAAAAAAAATCAGAAAAAAATTGCAAAAATTGCAACCCAACTTGATTTGCAAACTTAACTTGAATTTCGGGAGTTATACTCACAGATGTTATTAGTAAGATATGTGATGGTTATAAGAAGATAGAGAATGGAAAAAAAACAAAGAGGTCTTAAAGTTTTAGATGTTAACCAAGTCAAATATGCAGTTATAAGAAAAAGAAGAGTTCAAGGAAATAAAATCGAAGGAAAAGAAAAATTGAGAGTTAACCGTACGACTGGTGATGTGGTTTTAATAGTGGTAAATAAAGTGTTCGTTACTCGAACTTGTAAAGGTAATGATTTTAGAAAATAATGATTTAAATTAATTCTAGAAAATTCCAGGAGTAAGAAAAAGACTAAATAACCTAAGGATTATTTTTAAATAATTTTAAAAGGACCAGGAATCAGGAATCAGGTAAATCTAACAACCTATGTGATTAATCAGATAATTCTTTTTAAATTAATTGAAGCACAAATAATTGCCAAAATTGGTTTTGTTATGCTAACAAACAGAGGTAAATCACAAGCATGGACTATCAAAATTAATTAACTAAGCATAATCCATCAAGCAAAAGCACAACTGTTGAAAGAAAACCGTTTTTACTATTCAAAACTATGCAATTCTAATAATAAAAGAATTATAAATAATTATTAGAAAATAATTAAATCACATAAAATTAAGAAAATTACCTTATCCATCATCCCAGTAATTAGACTAGCCCATTGTGAAGAAAACTTGCTCAAAAGTTGATTTCATTGCTCAAAATATCAATTACAAAGGTGAATAACGCTGTAACAGCTGATTTGATACGCTTATATGCGTTACAGGAGAGGGTTCAGCTGTTACAGAAGAGTTTTAAGCAACAAAGGGTTTGAAGCAATAGACAACAGGAAAATTCAAATCAGCAACAGTTATAAATGTTACTGAGTCTTCTTCTCCGGCAGTGATGGATGAATAACAGCCGGCCGGTGCAGTAGCAGTTGACCGGACGTAGACGGAGCTTCACCGGAAATTTCTAAATTCTTCTCTAGGCTTTCGTGTTCATTTTTCTTGGCTTCTCTTGGTTTATATAGGTAGTAGAAACCCTAGAGAGAGTTCTAAACCTAATAGAACTCTCTAAAACAACCCACAAATCCCAATCCGAATCGAAACCCAATTCCGGCCATATACATGATTTTTGAGCTGATTTTACGGGATTTCTCTGCTGTTTCTCGATGGTTCTGACTTGTATGGGATATCTTCTAGCGTGTGGAACAATCTGGAAGCAAAACAATCCATAAATCTCTTGAACAACGTACACAGTTGAAACTCCGGTGATTCCCGCTGAGTTGGATTGGCCGAGTCGACTCACTGGCTCGCTGGGTTGACTCGCCTGGTTGACCCGCTGGGTTGACCCGATCCAGCTCAGCCCGATCCAAGGGTGCCCCAATCTAAAGTGTGGGTGCTTTGATCCATTTTTTTGAGCCAATTTTTTCACAAATCTTTATTCTTCTAATGTACATACAAAAGCATAAAAACACGTAATAGACATAAAATCGAATACTAACTCACTAGAAATTAAGGTGCAATTTAGACACTAAAATGTGTCTATCAACTGGTCACAAAAACCAGGGAAAATCTTCTCAGGAACGCATCGAATGGAAGATCCGTCAAATAAAGATAAACAGGAGGCCCAAGATTGTCAGAGATTTTTACTGAAGTGTTTATTTAATTTAAGTTTACTACCCTAGTTTATATCCTGTAAAAGAGCGTAATATATTAAATTAATGTAATGGACATTGATGTTTTAATATAATTTTAGTTAATTTTATTTAATCTAATTTTAATTTTAGTTAAATTAAGCTTTTTTATTCCTTTTGAAATCAAATTACATTTAATTAAAAGTTGAAAATTGAATTAGTTTATTGTTAAAATCATAAATAGCCGTTTGATTAAACCTAGATGAACGATTAAGATCGAATTATAAATTATATAGCCACGGTCGTTGCAAACTGAGACGATCAGCCTAGGTTGAGCCGAAAACGACTAGTTCCATACGACGTCTATACAATAGTTCTATAAATTCAACTTTTTTCATTCCCAAATCACACCTTCTCTAACTTCTTTTACACCCATTTGACTCAACCGTATATTAATCCGTCAGAGTTTACCATTAATGATGATCTATCTCTATGTACAAATTTTGTTATCTGTTATCCGACAAGGGATGCGGAAAGAAGACAAAATGATTTAGTGAGTATGAGTTACTGGAGCAGAATCTATGAGAACTTCTGCACTGACACAGGTAACCCAAATAACCGCAATGTACCTGGGTTGTTTTTTTTTTTATATCAAACTATAAGAAAGCAAGTGGTTGAATATATAGTTTTAGTCTGAGTTGTCAGTCGATTAAGCTGAATTGCGAGCTCGAGAAAAATGACGAAGATGGAAAAGGAAAACTTTCGCTTATGAAGCTCATCAAGCAATCCTGAAGGATTTTTTGATTGCACGTATGAGATGTTAAAAAGTACACATGCTACTACTGAAAAGACATTGTTATAAATATTAATTGAATGTGAAATAAAAGTTACTAGTTTGTTTTATAAATTAGTTCTAATTACATAAGTAGTCAAGTTCTTATAGCCGTTGGATTTGATCGTTGAAATTCGACCGTTGTCGAGGGAGATTGATCCGCTCGGCTCATCATCCCTCGACCGGTTCAATCTGCTTTGTTAAGTCAATTTTCCACTGTCCAAAATCGAGTTTTCCTATTCACCTGACTTAGCATATTGGCTAAAATGCCAATGCCCACTGAAATCTGCTTTGTTTAGTCAAGTTCTTATATCATCACCTAACCACTTTACCACTATACTATAGTCATATGCAATTGACACGATGTTGTTGTGTAATAGATCAGAAGCAATGTACGTGCCTTTGGTGCATAGGTCATGTACGTCTGTTTACTTAGAGCAACTCCAGTCGCGCGAGCAAAATTAAAGAGCAGATAGCAAATTTTTTTGGGATAGTTCATATGAAGCGCAACGGTAGAATAGCAAATATAGGTCCGGACGGAACTCTAAATGTCCGCCTGGTTTATGCTAGTACACGGGTGGTGTTCTAAATGTCCGTCTGATTTATACTCGTATACGAGCGGTACTCTATATGTCCGGTTGATTTCCAAACTTTCCCTATACTCTCAAACGTATGATTACATGTGTGCCCCACTAAATTTAGGTTTGGTCCGGATTTAAGATCAAATTTAATCCCAAATCCTAAAAAAAGTCGACTATAATTATATTTGCTCGCCCCACTGTGATTGCATTTGAACTGACCATAAAGTAAATATAGGTTTATCCGTCTTTTACTCGCATAACCGTTGACGCTCTTAAGGATGATTTTTAAATGAGCAGCAACATTACCAAACCAAGAGAAACGGAAATAACATACCTATTGACACAATAATGCTATGTATTCCAAGAACAACACATTTAATGGCAAGCTAAGAAGCACGTCAGCTTAAGGTTCAAACAATGAACAATCGTTTGCCAAAAAACAACAACAAAACAATGAACAATCAAAGTGAACAAGAAGAAAATGAACATCATTTAAAATGTCTACATTCATCACCAAAATTACACGACGACGACTTTATTTATGGACAATATTGGTGCATCCCACCATTCAAGAAATGTACTAACCTATCAATTCTAATTCTTCACCAATCGACATCAAGATTCTTTCTTTGCCTATTCTTTTCTTGTAAATCGACATCAACTTAAGAAAATATGAAATCCACTCCTAAACTCTTAAGTCAAGATTTTAGTAAAAAATTTATATAAACAACATGCCTAATTTTCTTTGGCTTCATCTGGCCTAGCCCTTGCTAAGTTCACCTTGATGAACAACATCTATGGCCCATGGAACCTTTGGACACCCCCTGACTACTTTTTTTTTGAAGCCTGATATAGGGGCTCCCACATCAATAGAGGGGCTCCTAGTTGAGCCAAGGTGACCCAATTTTACGATAAGGGATGTCCTAGGGGGTAAAGTTAAATATCCATTTTACCCTTATGCTAATTAAAACCTAAACTCTTTTAATTTCTCCCATAATTTTTCAAAACTTTTTAAAACTAAATTAAAGAAAAACCCAACCGTAATCCATCACAATTCATCGCCGATTCGCAAATTCATCGTCGATTAAAATCAACACAACAATTCTAGATGAAAAAGCATACTAAAGGCATTCAAGGTAGTAGTGATGGCAATGAACACTTTTCCTTTCAACCTAATCAAGAGATTCAACAAGAAATCGATAGTGAAAAGCAAAATCAAGCACAGAAAAATCCAACAACGGTGTATCTAAGGTATTGAACAAAACCCATGTTATTCTTAGAACTTGTAATTGATTTATTTGCATGTTTGATCATGTTTTTGGGAGAAAAATGTTGGACACAGTTGATATTACGGTTGGGTCCGTGTCAAAACCCAACCGTAACATTTCGTGTTCTTGAGTATTACGGTTGGGTTATTTTCAATACCCAACCGTAAATCCAAGGGAAGAAGATGAATAGTTCAGGATGTTACGGTTGGGTTTCAATAGATAACCCAACCGTAACTAATGTATTGCGCCCTTTTTTAAAAAACATTCTACGGTTGGGTTTTGAGAAAATCCCAACCGTAACACTAGTGTTCATAAAAATGTGTTAGAGTATTACGGTTGGGTTTTTTCTTAAAACCTAACCGTAACATATGGACTACATTTTGTACTGATATGTTAAGGTTGGGTTATTCTCAATAACCCAACCGTAACATATCAGCACATTGAATTTATTGTTTCTGTATTACGGTTGGGTTTTAAGCAAAACCCAACCGTAAAAATGATGTGAAAATCAGCTACATCTGTGTTACGGTTGGGTTTGTGTCAAAACCTAACCGTAAAATATGGGATAAAAGTTACGGTTAGGTTTTGAGAAAAACCCAACCGTAAATCTTCCTGTGTAGTGAATATTTATTTTGTTAAAGTTGATTTGCTTGGAAATTATCTAACTTGTGTTGGTTGTGTGTTGTAGGAAGAATAAGAGGGGTAAAACACATAATCCATCTTTTGATGATCAGTATCAAAGTGTCAGAGTGCGAGGACATCCTCATGGTTTGAGTCGACTCGTCAGGATTCAACCTAAAGCTGGTGGAGTTGTTGATCCACCAAGGGTAATTGATTTGGTGCCAAAGTTAGTTCAGCCACCTATTATTATTGATTTGGAGAATGATGAAGTTGAACCACCTATTATTATTGATTTGGAGAATGATGAAGTTGAACCACCAGTGACGAAGAACTGAAGAACCTGCAATAACTTTATGTTTATTATAACAGTTGCGTCAAACTAAGATTTATTTTCTTTTGTGGGGAATTCCAACTTTAATGTGAATGTATGAAAAAGATTTTCTATTTAAATTTGTCAAGAACATGTTTTATTTACAAATATTTGATGTTGGAAACCAAGCAAAGTAAAAAGCAAGTTATTACTGCAATATGAAAAACTCGCAAATATGACAATCATGTCCAACAAAACTAGTATTCTAACATAGTGGAACATTGGTGAATCTGGGATAAATTTTGTGTTTTAAACCCAATTTAGAGCGAATTTTGAAATTCCAAAAAAAGATTTACAAAAATATTTACGGTTGGAATGTCTAGTTTACCCTTATACCTATTTAAACATAAACATTCTTAACATTTTTCATAACTTTCAAAAACTAAACCAAAGAAAAAGCCAACCGTAACCCATCTAAATTCATCGCCGATTCGTAAAATTCATCGTCGATTAAAATTAACAAAACAATTCGAGATGAAGAACCATAATAAAAGCATTCAAGGTAGTAGTGATGGCAATGAACCCTTCTCCTTTCAACCTAATCAAGAGATTCAACAAGAAATCGATAACCGTTCGCAAAATCAAGCAGAGAAAAATCCAACAATGGTGTATCTAAGGTATTGTAGAAAACCCATGTATTCTTAGAACTTGTAATTGATTTATTCGCATTTTTGATCATGTTTTTAAGGAAAAAATGATGGACACATTCAATATTACGGTTGGGTCCGTGTCAAAACCCAACCGTAATATTTCATGTTCTTGAGTATTACGGTTGGGTTATTTTCAAAACCCAACCGTAAATGAAAAGGAGGAAGATGAATAGTTTAGGATTTTACGGTTGGGTTTCAATAGATATCCCAACCGTAAGTAATTTGCGCCATTTTTTGAAAACCATTCTACGGTTGGGTTTTGAGAAAATCCCAACCGTAACACTAGCTTGCATAAAAATTTTGTTAGAGTATTACGGTTGGGTTTTTCTTAAAACCTAACCGTAACATATGAACAATTTTTTTTTTATAGTTTACGGTTGGGTTTTGAGAATAAACCAACCGTAATATTTGCGCACATTAAAATTTATGTTTTTGTATTACGGTTGGGTTTTAAGAAAAACCCAACCGTAAAAATGATATGCAAGTCAGTTACATGTAAGTTACGGTTGGGTTTTTGTTAAAACCTAACCGTAACATATGGAAGAACATTTACGGTTGGGTTATTCTCAAAAACCCAACCGTAAATTTTCCTGTGTAGTCAATTTTTTTTTTACTTGAAGTTGAATTGCTTGGAAATTATCTAACTTGTATTGGTTGTGTGTTGTAGGAAGAATAAAAGGGGTAATAATTTAACACCTATTTCTCACACTCCAACCCCTCGCCACGGAAAGCATTTAGGGGTTGAGAAGAGAGGCGTGAGCAAGACCCATAATCCCTCTTTTGAGGTAGGTGCTGGTAGTGATCCTCAAATTGCAGAAGAGGAATATAATGTGTTCCAAGGCTTGGGGAGATCTACCAACACCCAGAGGTTCTCTTGTGATTAGAGAACCACCACAAGAGCAACAAGTAGTAGAAGAAGAGGGGGACAGAGAACAACATGTCCCTCAAGGCAAAGGTAAAGAAATTAGAAAAGAAAAGGAAAAGAAAAGGGTGGTTGCCAAAGAAATTCCCAAAGAAAAGGCCGAACCTCAACTGTGGCCTAATAGGAGGAATTGAGGACTATGGGGTGAGGCCCCAGACAAATCAGCAATATTATTTGGTTATCCCCATTCATGGGCTGCCAAAGTTGCAGCGACCAAGGTATTATTCTAATCACTTCTCTTATTCTGTTAAATTTTGGTTTGTTAACTTTTGTAAGTAAAACAAATTTGTTTTTATTCTTTGTAGGATCATACACAGGCGATCAAGAAATTGGTTCGTCAAAGGGCACAACATTGGCCCTTAACTGAAGAATGTACGGCTGTACAAATTCTTGTAAATGGTACCGGGTTAGCTCCCGGAATTACAAATTCAATGTGGGAGTATGACAGCGTCGTCTGCGCAGCCTTCAGGGAACGTTATTGGCCTGAGACCGATATGTTTCATCTCCCATTCGGCGAAATGACTATAACGCCGGATGATGTCCACTCAATTCTAGGGTTGGAGGTGGAAGGTAAATCTGTGTTTGAGGGTTTTGACAACAACATGTCCTGGAGTGATATTTATGCACTTGTGAAAGATACACTTGGATGGGAGAAGACCGAAGCTGAAACTGAATTTCAATTGGTCAGTATGGGTAAATTGGGGATGCCAACAAAGAAAGGTCAAGCTATGAGCAAGAAAATATTGCTGCGGTCACTAAGGGAGAAGTTTGGAGGTACTGCAAAGTTGGAAACATATGGGGTCATCATAGATGACACCAGAGCCATTCGAACAGCCAGAGCTTATCTGCTATATATGCTCGGGACCATCTTCTTTGGTGACAACTCGGGAAACAGGGTCAACGTCCAGTATCTACAATGGTTCCAGGGTGATCTCGGGATGACCCATCAGTACTCGTGGGGAACTGCCACCCTGGCCTACCTACTTGCTAACCTTCGAAAAGCTTCGAGGGTTAGGGGAACTGAGATTGCCGGTAATACCGGTCTGCTTCAGGTAATTTATTGTTTGAATTTCAATGTTTAACTTTAATTTATTATTTTCTCATTTTCTTATTTAATATTTATTATCTTTATAGGCATGGGTATACGATCACTTTCCTAGACTTGCTCCTCAAACGAGCATTGATGTCACTGGACCAACGGGAAAGAAATTTGTCTTCACCGGGACGCAGGCAAAATATAAAGAAGTGCTCATAGCAAAGATGAGAAAAGAAATTGATGCTTTCTCGGTCGAAGATGTTATTTTCGATCCTTATGTGAACATAAGCATAGGTGATGGACATGTTGAAGATTTACGACGATTGTCGGACGTGGCAGGCTACAACGGCCCTTTGTACCATCCGTTTGGGTACGTGATGTCCAACCCCCGGCGAACTCTCCGCCAATATGGATACGTCCAAACAACGGTTATACTGGGAATGTTTAAATTGTGTGTGAATGGGTCGATGATCGAAGGGCCAAACATCGTGTTAAACTATGAGCCAACGCCTTCAGTCGCGGTTTGGAATAACCGCAATGATCCGAAATACCAAGTCCAAAGGAATGAGTTAACTCCCTCTCCGGGCACAAAAGAGGCTGCAGGAGATTACTTGGATTGGTATCGCCATTTTGGTCATCCAACTATCATCAACAATGATCCGGAGACTCTGGCAATCAACACAGGAGATGGTTTCTGGAAGAAGGCATATTTCAATTTGGTACGTACATTATTTTTGTTATTAATGTTTTTAAGATTTATTATTAAACACTGATCCTACTTTTATTTCCATATGTGAATAGAAAAAGAAATCCGTTGCATTGGCGGACTCTATTAATCCATGCCTAAGCACAATTGATGTGAGGACGCGTGACCAACTCAAAGCTTGTATTAGGGAGGTTCATCATGAAGTTGAGGATGTGCAGCGGACTTTAAAGAGGAGTAGACCCAGTACAAGAGGCGCGACTACAGATGCGAGTACTACTAGGAGAGAGCCCCAAGCATCGGATGAAGAGACACATGATGAAGCCGGGGATGCTCAACGTGGTGCTCGTACTCGAGGCGGTCGTGTTGGAGCTCGTACTCGTGGCTGTGTTGCTCATCGTAATGTTAGGAGCAAAAAAAGAGCTCGTCAAAGTCATCGACCTACCCCTCCTCCTTCTCCCTAACTCTATGTCTATGGACAACAAAGTTTAACGTATGTGTGAATTAGTTGTGAAGTTAGATTTGAAATTTGAATTTAACTTGGACGTGAAATGAAAAATCAGTCGCCAAAATTTGGTTACCAGTTATTTGAAGTTGGAAACCAAAAAACTTATATTTTTCAGGTAAAAATACCCAGTCACATTAGTATTACGGTTGGGTATCAGAAATACACCCAACCGTAAAACTGGCAAAATGAAAAATAAGACAGGTTTACGGTTGGGTCTCTAGCCAAAACCCAACCGTAAAACTGTCACATTTTTATACTACAGTTTTACGGTTGGGTTTTTGATGAAAACCCAACCGTATATATGAAAGAATAATGTTACGGTTGGGTTTTGGCTGAATACCCAACCGTAACATTTATGACCTCAACACATAAATTCCCTAGGATATTACGGTTGGGTTTTCAGCAAGAACCCAACAGTAAATTCTACTGGATAACTTTAATTTTGATTCTCTAATTTGTTTGT